>BGPR01000154.1:315719-390033 GCA_013235015.1 Araneus ventricosus
TTTCCTTCTCATTACTTAATTTCTAAATTATTTTTATTTTTCCTTCTCATTACTTAATTTCTAAATTATTTTTATTTTTGCTTCCTTCTCCAAAGAAAAATTAAAGTGTGCATTCTAGCTTTTTGCCGTGGCATTATTATTTATAAAATAATAACTGTAAATTAAGTGTGACTTTATTTGTATATATAAGTGAAAAAATACTTTATTAAATATTACTTACAATATTAAATTTATTTTATGTAAGATCGCCATTGAAACTGCTCTCCTCCACTGGGCTGATTACACATCTTCTGAAGCAAAACTTATTGAATGGCTTACTGAACATGAACAAATGCTGAAAGAAGTGAAAAAGACGAATATACCTCCCATGACAAAAGAGAATGTCAATCAAAGAAAGGCTCGATTACGCAAAGCCAATGTAAGTATTAGTTTATACTTAATTGTATGTATTAAGTATATATTGTTACAAAAATCGTCTGGTGGGCGTACGTGAATGCAATCCAACAAGCGGGATAATAAAAAAATAAATGACTCTTTATTTTATGGATATTCCAAAAAATAAAACGTAGCACAGGTAACAAAATTAAGCGGCACTTTTATAAATTAATAACTCAAACATGCAACAGATCACTAATAAATATCAGTCACATCACTTTCAATAGTGCTATACGTTTATCAGTTCACCAGCTTCACTGCTGACCAAACTCCAACTGATTCCCTCTTGGTTTGAGAGCTTGCTTTTTATAGCTTTTCCAAGAGGAAGTGACGTCGCATAGTAATCTCTCGAAGGTTCTGGATATTTCCGCTCTTAGTAGAGATAGGACCACAATTCATGAAGTTTCTGGAAGTTTCATTTTGTCTCCAAAATGGTCGCCAAGGTCGGGATTCATTGGCTTGGCTCCCATGAAAACCTCTATAAAACTCTCTTTTTTGACCTAAAATTAACATGTAAGGAAAATAATTTTGCAACTTCGTAACAATATCGTGTTAAATAGCAAAACGTTGTGATTTTTAATAAATTTGTATCTTTTTTGTTGTTTATTGTAACTTTGTTTGTTTATTGTAACTGTGGTTATAAAATGCTTTAAAATACTACTTACTATGCTTTTTTTTCATTTTTATGAATAAATTTTATGAAAAGAGTTTTTAAAAACACTCTTTTTTAATGTACTAAAAAGGAAAATTTTTTCATTTTAATATTTTTTTTATTTTGTTGCATTTAATTTATAATTCATTATTATAAATAATAGGGACTCTTGAAAATTAATTTTTCTCACATTTACTACCAAGTGGCGGCACTGGTATGAAATCAAAATTGAATTAAATAATCGATCATCCGCATAATGAAATTATTAAAATAGTGTAATGTTGATCGAGAAAACACAAGTGTATAGAATTTCAAACCTTGAACACATCAGGAAGGAAGTGAAAAATTGATTACCAAATACCATCCTTGCAAACATGAAACAAATCCTGTTAAATAAAAGTGTATAAAAATTAAAATTAAACCTTTTTGACTTGGAATATTACAAGTTTTTTTTTTTTTTTTTTGGGGGGGGGAGGTGATTTTGCTAAACTTTGACTATTATTATTTTTATTATTTGCATTTATTGAATGCATAATTATGATGTTAATGTCGCTTTGTTTCCATTATAAATATTAGATTTTAATTTAATTTTCAGAGCATGGTACAAGATATTGAATCATTTGAGCCAATGATAGAGTCAATCCAGACAAAAGCTGTGCAGCTTCATCAACCAGTGTCCCCTGAAATACATGAAAAATACCAAAAACTTGTTGAAGACTCGAAGGTATGTGTCTGCAGGAAGTTTTATGTATAGAATAAAGTTTTTTTCCCCTGTGATATCTTTGGAAACATTTTTTTGCACTCAATGATTTCAAAAAGAAATCGAAGTTTATCTTTTTCAATTATTCTTTATTATGTAATGGAAATACACTGGATAATAGGAAATAAAAGAAGTAACTAAACGAAAGAAACTGAATAAGATTTAAGTTATGCAAATATTTCTTGATGTATGGGGATTTATATTTGTATTCATAAACGTTATATTTGCTGTACCTAAGATAAATACTGTTGACTTGAAACTTTGAAAAGACGTAGAAGACCTTTAGACCTGATCAGTGAAAGCTATTTTATCAGACAGCACTAACATAACATTATTGGTGTATATATAGATGCATATGTGGATGTATCCCATCCCAGTACGTGCTTACAGCCTATCTGCATTACTTTTATTTTTTTAAGAGCAATGGTCTCAAAAAGTAATAAACAAAAGTTTATCATTTTAGATATTAAATTTTATGCAATTAAAAGGTTTGATATCAGCGAAAAATGAGCAACCATCGAAAGATCTCTATGCTTTGGTGTTAATTATACGAACTATTTTGAACACAGTGATACAGTAGGCAAAATGACATGAAGAATAAAACATTATTTACTGTCGAAATGGAGTCAAATTACAGTCACAGAAAAAATGTAATTTCGCAAGTTGTCTTACTTTATGCTGTGAGGTCAAGAACTTTTCCCTTTTACAAAATATGCGACGGATTCCAAAATGAAATGAAAATTGGGTTGCAGGTTTGACTGTGACACTTGAGCATGATTTGACTCCATTGACTTTAAATAATTTAATATGCTAAAATAAATGCTCAGATACGAAAAATGCATGTTCAATTGCTTTAATTCCTTGCCACTTGGATTTCTTTTGTAGATAAATACCTCAGTGTTTAAGTAAACCAACGATGAAATATATAATGCATACCACCTTAAGAAATCGGGATATTTAGATTTTTATATATGTCTTATTATGATGCATTATCGAATAATTTTAACCGACCAATTTTTCTCATATGTGTAGAAATATAGAGACCACCAACAGAATGTGATGGACTGCCTCCAACAATTTATGGATTCCTGCATGGATATTTCTAAATGGCTCAGCTCAGCTCGGGAAAAGCTGAGCAAATGTGCTATGCCATCTGGAGATAGAGAGGCGATGAAAGATAAGACGAACAAAATTCAAGTAATGTTACTACATTGTTTTTATGTATTAAATTAATAGTAAAAAAAATCTTGCAAATGTCTATAAAAAAGTATACCTAATTTTTTAAAAACTATTTAAAGCTAAGATTTTAGCTTTCATCATAAATGAATATATTATTTATTTTTTAGATTTTAGTAAGCATTAAATAAGATAATATGAATAATGATCGCAATATATATATATATAATTATTGTATAAATGACTGCGTGAATTTTATAAATATATTTTTATTAAATTCTCAAAGCATAGTATAAGATATTGAATCATTTGAGCCAACGATAGTTATGATAAAAACAGCATTTTTTGTGAATTTAATTTTTATATTGATTTCAGTTTTTTAAAAAAATGTCCCAAATAAATGTTTGTCTTTCTGGTAAAAGGAAATGGTAAGAAATGAAAAAAATAATTATATCAGAAGGAATAAGTATCTAAAACTATGCGTTATTGAACTCAGAGCTCTGTGATTAAAAAAATAAAAGGTTTTAATATGTTGGCTGGTTGAATTCATAAAAAAAAAAGTTTAAAATTATTTCTATATCAAGAGTTAACGCATAAATAATCATTTATTTAAATATCGTAGCTTAACAAGCAACACCACCTCTCTCAATTTTTTGAAATTTCAAAGAGGAAGATTCAACTGAATTTTTTGTAACCAATTTCTGAATTTTTTTAACATCTGCTATGAACATGAGAGCGCATGGTTCCAACCACACGTGAAAAAAATTTAGAAATATTCGTTATTGGTTGCGAAAAATTTAGTTGAATCTTCCTCTTTGAAATTTCAAAAAATTGAGAGAGGTGGTGTTGCTTGTTAAGCGACGATATACAGAAATAGAATGTCTTTATTTGATGGTGTTGAATTATCTCATTAAAGCATGTCATTTTGTAAAAAATTGCAGAAGTGAATTATCTTTTTCAACAGATCTTGCAATCGGAATTAGGAGAAGGTCTAGAAAAACTCCACCAAGCCACATTCCTTGGAGAAGTGGTGAAAGAGAACGTCGAAACCGAAGAAGAAAAATGCATGATAGATGAAGAGTTGCTGAAACTCCAAGAAGAATACGAACTCCTCAAAGCAAATGTTGCTGAAGTCAAGGTGTCTCTTGATGTCGGTGTTGTCAAATGGAACGAATATGATGAACAGTACGCAAAATGTTCTGAATGGCTATTAAAAATGGAGCCCCTCGTGCAATCCTATGCTAAACCTCAAGCGGACCTCCTGTCTAAAAGAGCAAGACTTCAAGAATTTCAAGTGAGTGTTGTTTTATCTTAACATATTTCTCTTCTTTCTTTCTACATTTCCATGAAATGTTTGTGAAATCCAAATCGATGTAATCAGGAATGGCGCTAGTGTTTGCCCGACAGGGGGCACGACCTGCTGTATGGGGGGATGAATTTAATGAAATTGGTCTCAAATTTTCGCCAGATTATTATTTATAAACTACGGTTGAATACCCCGTACAAAAATTTTCCCCGGTCCACTCTCTGGCGCCACCCCTGGATGATCCCTTATAAATACCTGGTTTCAACCGTTCGAGTCTTTCTACCCAGATCCTATTTGCGAAGAAGTCGTGACGTCGTAACGCGTTGTGACAGCAAAAAAGAAAAAAAAATTTCCGAAGTAATTTTTTCTTTCCATGACTACACACCCCTTAAAGATATTATTGGCTAAGAAAAATAGCACCAGTATTCTCAGTTTATATTGGAACTCCCTGATAAGCAATAGTATTAATTATTCATGTATTTGTTTACATAAAGTAAGAACTTTTTACCATATAAGAGCAACTTTGTAGTCAGCGGCAGGAATAAATTGTGCCCGAAGCAAAGCCTCCTCATCACATTTGGCTTCAAAAAGTGAAATAAATAAACGCAGTAATATTTTATCCCCATGGTGCCGCCCCCTCACCCCCGCCAGGAACTGCATCCAACGCATTTTTTTATATTTCAACGCCTTGCTACATCGCTACAATACTGCTTGTATGTAATCTGTTACTTTTTATGTATATATGGAGATACTTGTAAATAAACCAGAAGAGACTGTATTGAGAAAAAGTAAATATTTGCCGTCGTGATAATTTAGCACTTTGCCAGTTCTATATAGACACATATTATCCAATTCCAATAAAATACAATAATTTTTATTGCTTTGACATCATACCAATGATTCTTAAAATAACTAAAAAATTCAAATAACTTTTTAATGCAGAATTTGATCTTCGATAAACTGAATTGGTAAAAAAAATCTTTGTTTAATCTGCATAGAAAAGGAATACTGTATATTGTAGTGTTATTCTTTATGTTTTAAATCAGCGGTTCCCAACCCATGGGCCGCGGAACGCTAGTCAAGAGTTCGTCACTCATTTTTTGCTTTAAAGATAACTATATTTTTAATTCTTTTACAGCAAACTTTGCTAATTACTGACATATACGTGCTTATAATATACATATTAATGTCTTATATGTATATATATTAATGTCTCAAAATATTTTTTACACAACAAATAGTCCGCAAATGAAAATTTATATGCAATGTGTTGATTGTTTTTTATTTATTTACAGGATCACCTACAAACAATATTTGATTACCAGATCGAGTTTGATAAATTAAACATGAAAGCTCAGCTTCTCCTGGAAACTTACTCCGATTCTAGCATCTCAAATGCATTTACCCTTCTCTCTAGAAAATACGGAGCACTCGTATCGTTTTCAAAGGAAGTAATGCACCAACTTGAGCAGCACTTCCAAGAGCACCAACAGCAACAATGCATGTTCAGTGAATGCATTGAACTGATTGATGTTTCAAAAGAGAAACTTAATGACTGCTGCACACCTTCGAGCAGTGTTGATGAACTTAATGCAAAACTCAGCAGCTTGAAAGTTCTGTCAAACAGCATGGACCAGGCCCAAAACAAGATAAGATATACGATGGAGCTAACAGAAAAGGTCATTGCAAACACCGATTCAGATGGTATGAGTAGTATTAAGGAAGATGCAGACAATTTGAAGGCAGATTTTGAAGATTTGTTGAAGGAAATTGCAGCAACACAGCTTAAGCTAACCGAACGTCTTGCGACGGTGGGAGAATTCAACAAGACTTTAAGACAATTCAAAGTTTGGCTGGAAGAAATCGATAGCGAAATCGAAGCTACTGGCAAGCAAGAACTTAATTCCCTGATTGAAAAGAAATCGGTCCTAGAAAAATATAGCACAATATTGAAAGATTTGCAAGCCCATGAGTCTACCGCCAAACGGTTGAAAGGTGACGCAAACGATTATCCTACCGTTCGAGACGAGATCTTGGAATGTTTAGAAAAGTATAATAACTTTTTGCTGATCACTCAAAATTGTACTTCTCAGCTGACTTCAGAAATCGAAGAGCTCGAAAAATTCAAAAACGCCTATGCCGCTGCTGAGACCTGGTTGAGGGATACTAAAATGACTCTTCACAACATCGGTCTACAGGCAGATAGTATAGCTGCAATTGAAGAAAAGTTAGCTTCGTTTAAAAAATTAGAAGAATCTCTACCCGAAGGAGAAGCTTTTGTTAAGACGGCAACTGAATTAGGCAATGCTGCTGGCAACAACATGGGATTTTTAGGCAGGGAACGTATATCCAAAGAAGTTGAAGCCCTGAATTCCGCATATGAAGAGCTCCTTATGTCTGTCAATGAGCTCAAATTTGGTTTGGAGCGATGCCTTGATGCTTGGAACGAATTTGAAAGTTCTAGAAAAGAAGTTGAAGGCTGGTTATCTGATATCAAAAATAAAATTCGACCGTATTTGGAAAGCAGCCCTGATATTCATGATTCCGACAGACTTGGAAAGTTGAAAGAGATGTATGATGAAATTAAGGAACATAAAATTGATGTTGATTCTCTGAATACTCTTTGTGAGAATCTGGTGGAAGTTAGCTCTTATGCTGCTTGCAGGGATCCAGTTGTATCCATATCTGGAGAATACAATAGTTTATCTTCAAATGTTTCAGATACTATCGGCAAACTAGAAAAATATATCTGCAATCAAGGTGAATTTGCTGATTCTAAAAATGAATTCTTGTCATGGTACAGCCAAAATAAAGCAGTTCTTGATGAAAATAATAACATGAAGGGAGATTTAGATACTCTTCAGAAACGAATGCATAATATGAAATCCGTTAGTTCTGCGCTTCCAGAAGGTCAGCGACTTCTTGATTCAACTATTGACTGTGGTAATAAAGCACTTCGAGTTTTGCCGGATGCAGCGAAAGCAAAAATTAAATCAGAAATGGATAACATGAAGGATCAGTATTCTGAATTTAGTAAGCAAACAACTGAAGTAATCAGCGCGTTATCTTCAGTTTTGTCTAGACTTCAAGAATTTGCTCAGAATAAAAACAAGCTGAAAGAATGGCTCGATAATATTAAAACAAAAGTCCCCGAAAATTTTGTAATTAAACCTGACATTGTCGAAGTGAGAACTCGCATTGAAGGCTTCAAACAGATTTTCTCTGATATGGAAAATCATAAACCTCAACTGAAAGAACTGCAAGTTGAGGCCAGTGAGTTAGCTTTAAAAACTGGAGATGAAAGCGAAATATCAAAAGTTGGAGAAATTTCTGAAGATTTCAAAACAGTTCACCAGAAAGTCAAAGCTTTGCTGACACGTCTCGAAAAAGAATTATCTACTTTACAATCTTATAATCATGAGCTTCAAGAAATTGAAAAATGGTTATTACAAATGTCTTTTAATTTAATGTCACACCATTCGTTGCAAATCTCGAATCTTGTTAAAACAAGGGAACAAGCTAATAAACACCAGCTTCTATTGAAAGAAATTCAAAATTATCAAAAGGTTATTGATTCGCTGAAGGTCAAAGGATCATCAATTATAAATGATTATAAAAATGATGCTCCGACTATTGAAAATCAGATTAATGGCCAGATCACTAACGTTCAAGAAAGTTATGATTCGCTTTTGATGACAGCAGAAAATATTCAAGCTCAACTTGAGGATGCCCTCTCCAAGTTTAAGGCATATGAAGACAGTCTGCTGTTGTGTGAGAGACTTCTAAATGAAACAAGGCCATTTATTTCCAGTGGTTTGGATGCGTCAAAACTATCTTCTGAGGATGCGAGGGACAAACTGGATATGGCTAAGAAATATCTAAAAAATCTGGTGGAAGGTCGAGAAAAACTGCAACATGCAATTCAAGGATGCGTAGAAGCAACTTCCTCTATAAGCCGACCATCTAGTCCTGATGTTGGTTTTGCTTCTTCGTTACCAGAAAAAGAAATGCAGATAAAAATACAACTTCAAGATTACATCGAACAACTGCAGGTGTTTTCTACATCTTTGGACAATATTGTAAGTGAATGGGAGACTTTGAACAAACTGAAGAATTCTATTGAAAAGTGGATCGTAGAAAAGGAAAATTTCCTTTCGTCCCTGGAAGCAAAACCAATGGATTTCAACATAGAAGCTTTAAATTCCCGACTCCATGATCTCGAGGATATTAAGATACAAATAACGGAAAAGGAATCTGAAATAGATAGCATCGAGAGAAAAGAAAAGAAGAGGAATGACTTGTCTGAAGTAAACCGCCTAAGAGAAAAACTTAAGCATTTGGATGCTCGAGTTAGTCAATTAATGAATCAGTGTATATCGCAGAGATTGACAGTTGAGGAAATGAGAGTTATTTTCTGTGAAGTAGAATCGCAATTAAAATTGTGTGATGAAAAGATTGATAATATTGAGAAGCAAATGACTGCTGGGTCTGCGCAGAAGAAACAACTCTTGCAACAAAGTCTTGAAGATCTAAACTCTGTTGATGTACTTTTGACAAAACTCAAAACTATGACTGACAAATTAAGAGACCAATTCTCTGAACAAAGTGAAAAGGAAATCCGTAGCAGAATAAGCAATTTAGAAAAACGTCTGGAAGATCTCCGTAATAGGTGTATGAGAAAGATTCAGAGTATCGAACTGATCGAAACAAATGTGAATTCACTATCATCGGAACTTTCGGCTATCCAGGAATGGATAAACGAGAAAAAATTGCAGCTCAAGTCTTTGCCAAAGCCTGGCTATCAAAGTGCCTGCATTGAAGGTGCTCTCCAAGAAATAAAATCGATCCAGAGAGAAACGCTAAATAAAGAAATTGTCATACAATCCACTGAAAAGAAAGTCGAATCAGTATGTACTGATATTGATCAGAAAGAAAGAGATTCTTTGATTCATGACATGAATACTTTGAAATCAAAATTCGATGACCTGTGTAATGCATTAGATTCTGAATTGTCTAAAGTGGATGCTTTCCTGGCCAAAAGCAAACATTTCGAAAAAGAACTAGATGATATTAAACAGTGGCTTATTGAGAAAGAACGTCTTCTAAACAGAATTGAGTGGTTCCCAGGTAAACAAGAGGAACTCAACGAAGCTAAATCGCAGTTCGTAACGGAAGAAACAATCATCAAGAAATATGAAGAAACGGTTATAACAAATGTGTGTAAACTTGGTAAAGACTTAGAAGAACTGTGCAACAATGAAGAATTAACTTCTCTGAATTCTGCCCTTGATGAAATTAAAAGGCACTTGGACCAAGTGAAAAAATTGTTAGAAAAGAATATAAAAGAAGTGAACAAAATGATAGAAGAACAGAAGATAATTGATGAATCTTTAGAAAAAATACAGTCGTGGCTAACTGAAGCCGAATCAATTTTATCAACGACTTTACGACTGGATGCATCCATTGAGGTTATTGAAGAACAAAAATCTACTTATAAACAGCTCACAGATGAAAGCAAAAAGCTTTTTGAAGAATTGATGAAACTTCAAAGTGCATCTGATAAAATTTTACCAAAAATGAAAAGTAGCAACAGGATGCAATTGGAGAATGAATTGAGAGCATTGAAAGAAAGACTTCATCGAATAGAGGATGCATTGAATGAAAAATTACAACTGCTGGATGAAGCCATGGTGCAACAGAAAGAGCAGAAATGGCAACTTGAGGAAAGCAGTAGAAAATTAGAAGAAATAAAAGAAGAAATCCAACATCTGAGCAAACCACTTGGTCCTTTTACAGCTGATGCAGAATTCGTTGTCGAAAGCTACGAAAAAATTCTTCACCGCCTCCTAGATCTCAATGAACGACTACAAGGCATTAAACCTCTCTCCAGTTTTCTCAATATGTATAACAACTTGCTTGAAAAGTATAATGAGGTCATCCAACAGGTGCAAGATAAGTATGCAAAAGCTAAACAGTCGTTGTCCATCCGTGATCAATACCACACACTTGTCAAAGAAATAAATGAGACTGTCTATACTTGTCATGAAAATCTAACCACCATAAATGAAGAAAATATTCCGTCTGACAAAAAACTTGTCAAATATCAGAGCATACTCGATGACATTACTCAGTGTGAAGCGGCATTCACCAAAGCCAGCGACAAAGGCGAACAGATTGCAAAAGAGGGAACATCTAGCGATTGCAATAAAATAATGGAGGAACTTCAGAGACTGAGAAGCAAGCTGAATGAAGTGAGAAAAGCTGTTAATAAAGAAAAAACCCAACATGAGAATCTCATAGCTGAACAGAAGAAATATATGCATGAGATGGATAATGTTCTCGGGGAGTTAAGAAGTGGTCTTTCTGTCATGCAGTCTCAACCTCTTCTGAAGCTTCCATCTAAAGATGTCCAGAAAGAAATACATAAGCATAAGGTATGTATAAAATAATTTTCTAAATCTTTATCATCTGTACTTGATTTACAAAACACTAAACTTATGATCCTGCCCTTTAAAATAGAATATTTTCGAAGACAAGGATTCTGTAGGAGCTGTCACCGACGGGCTCATGTGCCCAAAAGAGATTTGGCGTGCTAGCATTCTCATAGACAGAATTTTAAGATAAGCACAACTTTTAGGAGTCTCGAGAAAAAAAAACATTGCTTCTTTTATTAATACACTTATATTTTGCAACTATTAATTAATTGATTTAAAATTTTGTAAAACGAATTATTATCGGAATTTTATCCAAACTTATCAGAATGGTAATCAGCTGGTACATTAAAGAAATATTTTGGTTCATTAATCACATCTATGAAAACTATAAATAAAAATACTTCAATAAATGCTATTGTAACAGCTGTAATGAACAGTTGTAAGAATAATAGCGAATATATCAATTTTCTAATAGCAAATTTTATATCTTTTAAAATGGAAAATAAGAGTCAAGAAAGTAAATTCAGATTGCCTTTATAGCCACATGTATAAATACTTTATATCTCCCAATTTAAATGTATTTGACCCCTCGGAACACATTTTGGCATTTTAAGATGTGTAGTAGGAAGTAAAAAAAAATTCGACGGGAGGCTGTCTCTGAAAAGCGGCCGCTGGGATTGAGGGGCGTAGACTTACTTACCTTACTCAACTTTGACTTTCTGTGACTAAAGTAGCTCTATGTGACTATGACCTTTCTCTGTTAAATGAAACTAAAACAAACTCAACTCAATGAAATCGATGGAAAGGACAGCTCAATTAAATCAGCAATTGTTAATAATAATTAATTAAGGACAGTTAATTAATCGATTATTCAACTGTGACTTTCTGTGAATAAAGTAGCTCTATATGACTTTAACCTATGACCTATGCTCTATGATCTTTCTCTGTTAAATGAATTAATCTGAATGAATTAATTATTAATTTGTTAAAATCCAGTTAATATACCGCTCACAACCGATGTGCATCGGTCGCTGTGACGTCATCAAAATTCTTCGTGATTTTCACCAACTTTGCAGCTCGATTGTGACCGTAATTACAAATGAACCGTAATTACAAATTCTAAAATTATTTCTGCAATCTTCAATGTCTACCTTTCTCAGTTAAATGAAACTCAAACCAACTTTATGTTATTTGGTTGTGGAGCTATAAGCGTTTAACTTTAGCACGAAATTCGGCGTAAT
Source organism: Araneus ventricosus (assembly GCA_013235015.1). Lineage (NCBI taxonomy): Eukaryota > Metazoa > Arthropoda > Arachnida > Araneae > Araneidae > Araneus > Araneus ventricosus. The sequence continues at coordinate 327,724 of BGPR01000154.1, forward strand.
TGAACAATTTATGAGTATTATTTCCCGTGAACCTCAGATCGATGAATGAATTGTCTTAGTCTGCTTGCGCTCGCATCGGTCGCTGTGACGTTATCAAAATTTTTAGTGATTTTCACCAACTTTGAAACTCGACTGTGACTAAACCGTAATTCCAAATTCTAAAATTCTTTTTGAAATCTTCAATGTCAACCTTTCTCTGTTAAATGAAACTAAAACCAATTCTCAATGTTATTTGGTCGAGGAACTATAAGCGTTTAAAAATACCACCGAAAGCGTCGTGTTTTTTTTTTTTTTTTCCTTTCCCTACATACCATTAGACCACTATGGAGAGACGTAAGTCTACGTCAAAATGCTGTGGCCATCGCCTATCAGAAGTGTATTAAACATTTCTCCCGATTTTCCAGGACCTAGCTTCAGATTTAAAGAAGTGGCTGGAAGAAGCATCAGTGCTCACCAACCAAATCGATGCAGAACTTCAGAGTGAAAGTCTGCCTGGATCATTCATGGAACAAGTTGAAGAGTGCAACTTATTTCAACAAACACTTGTCCTGGCTATGGAAGAACAGCGTCAGTATCTGAAGTCTGCCTACGAAGTTCGAAAAGAGTTCGAGAAGATATCTGAAAGTCTCAATACATGGTTGGAGGGTGCAGAAAAAATGCTTGATGTCTCATCCAGTGGGGTTGACTTCCAAAATATTGATTCCACATATGCAGAATTACAGGTAAAATGCAAAGTGATATTTTAAAAAAACTTATATTAGAACTCTACTAGAAATTTAATATCAAAATTGCGAAACTAAAAATGCTGTGAATGTTTTTAAAATGTAATAAAGTATTTTTTTTTTTTTTTTACTTCACAATGTATAAAATGTTGTATTACTTCTTAAGAAAATACTTTTCTTTCCTCGTCCGTACAAATAGTGATGATAATTTCATTAAAGTGCTTGAAATGAATTTGAGTTTCACTTAAATATGATTTTTTTCTTCCATATGTTTGTGGTTGTGTTCTGTGTATTGGAGAAAAAGAGAAACAATTTATGTGTTTGGGATGAATATTTCCTAACCGCAACAGTCTAGCCTTTTAATTGTTTTTAATGGTTTAATTTTTCTTCTCGCGTCCTTCACTTTGTTCCCTTATGCGAACTTGCCTCATTTAGTTGAATGAATAATTCTTCCCAATTGTTTCCGTCTAGCATGATTCCTAATTGTGCGTATAAACTAGCTTATCTCTGCAAAATGGAGTACATTTCATAATCACATTTTGAGTCCAAAAATACATCGTTGTTCTTTTCTCAAATAACTGTCTAAAAAATAGGATAGTATCTTCAATAGGATCGTGTGTTGTGAATTGCATAATTGACTAAAAATTACTGTTTATTATAGAAAAGTTCCGTAGTGGCCTGATGGTAATGTCTCAGCTTCAGTGTCAAAGGGTTCCAGACAGGGCCATCGAGAGCAGATTCAGGTCCCGGGGCAAAGTAAGGGCCCACCGTACGCCCTTGGGTCGTCATCGGACATAGGTCTTTCTTTAAATTGCCCGGTCACGTCACGTGAAAATCTGATTTCTAGCCACCTACTGTAATTTCGATTAATATAATGAGAATGCATGAATTATACTCAGCGAAAATAAATATAATTCAACTCATACAGGGCCCCATTTGCCATAGATAAATATAAAATACTCTTGGAAATATTCTTCCCTATCCCGGGCCGGCTGGCCACCCTGGGCTAGGTCCCGGGTGTTTTACCCCTCCTGTTCCCTTCTCTAGGCGGGCCCGGTTCCAGTTTCGAAATTCGATTCCACCAAAGAACCGCTATGTAAGCGGGTCTGGTGCTCGTTAAATCTGTGAGGATCAAATGCATATCCTGCATAGAAGGGAATGAGGTCGCTTCTCGTTGGTTCTCAGCGTCACGTGACTTGGCTTGTTTGTTAAGGATGTCATAGCACCATGTTTGGGCGGGATTTTAATTATTAGCTTGTCTTCTGCTATCGCATCATGGAGAAATTAAAACTACCTTCTGATTATGATTATTTGGATGTTTCTCAAGAAAATGATGAATACATTTTTAGAATAAAACAAACAAAGGACGAACCTTCAGCATTGGTAAGTACCGTTTAGTTTCACGACGTCATTTAGAAGCAAGCCAAGTCACGTGACTCTAAGAACCAATTAGAAGCGACCTCATTCCCTACTATGTAGGATCCGTAAATATGCGGAACAAATGTCCTCCTGCTGGTGGAGGGCAGAAGTTTGGAGAGGGGGATGGAGGCTCAGATATCTTCCTCATCATCTGACCACAGCTCAGAATTACGAGTTCCGTCCGAAACAATACCTCGTGTTGAAGCGTTAATAACCAGACTTAAATGTAATTAAACTAAATCAAATTGATGTAAAATATAAAGTCTTCAATACTTTTTTACAATTCTTAGCGCTAACGTTTCTGAAATGTACAGGAATAAAAATAATAAGCTCTAGGTATTGGTAAGATAGATGTTCATTTCATGATCCTTAGCGAAATTGTTTCATATATAAAATAAGAAGATATTGGGATTTTCTTCCCATCTTTCTAATTACTAAACAAAATACCGGAAATTGCTTAAATTCCTTTCGTCGCATTTTCGATTTTGAAATTTCGAAGTCTGCCTTCTTTCCAAACTCGTGATTGAAATTTCACATTTAAGGAACAAAATTATCGAGCATAGAAACAGAAAAGAGATTCATTTAAAAACTAAATCTCAGAAGGATTTTGTTTTTGAAACTGTATAGAGCTCCAGTAACTCGCCTTTTGGTTAGAATCTGATCCATTTCGTTTTTCATTCATTGTATTCTTATAAAATATGGTGATGAAAATAAAAGTTAAAAGAAAATTAGTGCAGTTATTGTTTTAGGTAAGAATCCTTATGAAAAAAAAGGAACTCGTCTAATGCCATTCCTATATAAAATCATTTTGTGTAATTTTAATAAAATAAAAGGCAAAAAACTTGATAAATTGTTATTATATTTTCAGAAAAAAAATCCATTTCATAATGAATCATCAGCAGATTGCGATTTAAAGCTACTAGTCCGGCCCTGTTTTTTCTTTCGTTCTAATTTGTTTAATTTAAGAAAATATCATTTATGAAATTTTCTTTTCCCCTCTTTTTTTATTCTTTGAAATACTACTCGTTTTTGTTAAAATTGATATTTATATTATTAATTAATTGCTGTCCAAGTTTTATTTTATTATTTTTTAATATTCCAATTTTTAGTACAAACACTGTCAATCTTTTGAAACCCATTTAATTTAATGAGGTTTAAATATTATAATTTTTACTTTCTCGTATACGAAGTATACAAAGAGAAAGTATTGTAATCGTAAAAAAATTCGAACTCGAGATTTTGAGGAATCTCCAGATTTTAGACCTCTGAGTCCGAAAAACACAATTTTGGAATTATGTCTATCTGTGTGTCTGTCTCTCTGTGAACAAGACAACTCAAAAACTATTAAAGCTACATGAGTGAAATTTGGTATGTGGTCTTTACACATAATTTGTAGGTTTCTACCAAATTTTGGACAAAATCCGTTTACGGGAAATCTGTCTGTCCGTGTTCTTGTGAATGCGATAACTTACAAACTGAAATAGCTAGGTGGATAAAATTTGGCTCACATTTTTATCATCAGGAATGTAGGTTTGTATCAAATTTTGGACCAAATCCTCAAAGGGTTGACTGTCTGTCTGTATAATCGCATACTTTTGAACGCAATAACTTCTTTAAAAAATTACTTTGACCAATGAAAATTTGTATATGGCCTTCTTACCTTAATGGTAGATTTGTATCAATCGGTTAAAAAAGGCTCTCAAATTGCAAATTTCGTTCTCTTTATCTTACACGCAGCCCTATTGGTAATCACGCCGGCTTCTAATTCCACTTCCGCGTTGGACGACCTTCAGAAATCGTGGTATGACGTTTCGCTTATTTTTCCCCACTGCTTTTGGGGTTCTTGTTCGTTTTACTGCCTTTTAGCTTATTTTTTTTTCTCTACATGTGTTAGGAGCATACGAGAAAGTTTAGGGGAGACTACTCCCGCTGGTTTGACATTACTATTGTGAAAATATATATTCATTAAAGTAAATTAACGTATCTTGTTTATTTTTTTATTTCAGAAATACTTCTGCGACATAAGTACTTATGAAAACCAGTTATCTGAAATCCAGAAGTTGGGTTCTCAAATCCATTCAACTCTTATTGACGATCAAGTTCCTCTATTGGAAGCTGAAATCGAGTGTTTGAAGCAAACCCTTCACAGGGTTGTGAATTCGGCTGACAAAGTCATCACTGAAGTGGAGATAAATTGCATTTTATGGAAAGAATATAAAGAACTCTTTGAGAAAGTTTCGAGCCTTGCCAAAGCACCTATTCCGGCAGAGAAACCTGCTTCTATCTCTGCTCTGAATGCATCAATTAAAAAGCTGTCTAATCTCACCAAAGAAATGCAGAAAAATCAAACTTTGATCAATGAATTAAATGAAAAGGCACGATCATTGAATCGAAAAGCTAATATGACTTCAGCCGATATGATCAATCAGAAACTGTCCAACATCAATAGTCAGTGGCAAGATCACTTGTGTTCCTTGGAGAATCAAATTTCTACCTTGACTGACATTCTGAATCAATGGGAGGTATATTCTGAGGTGGATAAAAATGTACAGTCTTCGTTATTGACTTGTGAAAGAAGATTAGAGGACATAATGGCGTCACAGACTATTAGTGAAAGTAGTTTGAAGGTAAGTCTTTCTTCTTTTACTCTGAAATTTTTTGAGCACAACGTTCTTGGCTGTGTATGAAATGATAATTTACTTATGCTGTTATGATATTCGTATTTTTGTAATTAAAAATATGTTTTCTTCATTTTAACACGCGAATCTCTCATTCGTGTGTTGAAAGAGACTGGACATGTAGCTTTTATAATACGCGGTAGCGTATAAATATTCAAAATTTAATCTATGTACTGTCCATAAAACCAGAATTGGAGTTAAAGTGGTCTTAGGTGCCTAGTTGGAAAATTGATATGTGTCTGTGTCCGCTTTATTTAAAATTTCTTGTGAAGCTGATACATGACCCTATTTTCACCTGTCGCTTAGTGAAAATATTCTGCTTGAATTCTTTATAAGAATTATAATACTTTTACCCACTTGTTTCTACGGTTTCTTTCCATTTTTACTCACCATTTCTTGATTATCGTTACTGCTTATGCAAATCGGTATTGATCTGGCGGAGTTATGAGATGTTGAGTAATGTTCATAAATGGACTAGTTTAAGTAATCTATTTATTGTTTTCTTCTACTGATAAATTCATTGAAGAGACATCTCGACTGTATTGTTTGATGAAAATCTGTATGTTTCTGTGAGAAAAATTTTCCTTCCTAAACTCTCATTTCATTATATTGGATCCTGACTATAGAGAGAGCCGTAAAATAAGTCCGATTGAGATGAAAAAAATTATTTAAGAGCTGTTGAAGATGCTACAATATTTTAAAAACACCGCTGGGCACAGCAGACTATCAGAAAAATTAAATGATTTCTTTTCTTTCCTTTTTTTGACATTTTTAGAATTTCAGAGATAAGCTAAATATACTTGGGAAAAGTTGGTCGAAATTCTAGCCTTTCTATCGTTACTACTAGAATCTCTTAAACTGGCAATGCAATCCTGACAGATTGTAGTATTCCTTTCACAAAAAATCTGTGATACATGACGCTTTGAGCTATGAAAAAATATATCGTAATTCAAATTTTTTCTTATTAGCATAATGTGGGATTTTGGAGTATACAGTTTCTGCTTAGGTATCTTGTCATCCTACCACATTTCAAAATCATGAAGATAGTATCCAATAACTAATTATGTAGCTTCAGAACAAAGAATAAATCCAGAAAACTTAATCAGATCTTAAGCGAAGTTCTTTAAGAACTTTAGAAGAAGTACTCAGGCCGGTATATGGGTACTTGGTGTCCCTGAGCAAAGAAATATTCAGGCACCCTTAGGTAAAAATAAAGTTATGAGCCTTACATATTCTCATGCTTAACCAAATATAAACAAAGTTCATGTAAAAATCCATTGCTTTTTTTTTAAAATAGCGAAACATTTTAATTGTACACGATGGGAAACAATTTTCGGCAGTATTATTCATTAACTTGCATTTTAAACATCAATAATTCATTAAAATACTTAATAAATAATATATTTACTGTTGTAGTGTTAAATAGATATTTCAAACCAAAAATTATTATGAGAGGGTGGAATTCAAAAGGATAAATAACAGTTTCGATAGATGAATAATCACCCTATTATTGTGGCGCTCCTAAACAATCGCCTAGGGTCGCTTAATGGGAAAACCGCCCCTGGAGGTATCTATGAAAAATTAGAATCCTATTAGATCTAATCCATACAAGAGTGGTCCTGCCTTTCCGGTTGAGTTAAGTGTATGAATACAATTATCTGAAACTATTGGTTCATAGTCAGAATAAAATATTACATACAACAGAAAAGGTTTTTGATAAACCATCCGATATATCCTTCTCTGGTTCCGTAAAAGTAGGTGCATTTTGTTAAATGCATCATACATGGGAAATTCAAAATATGAAGGATTCATAAGATGCAATCTACCTCGTTTGAATAAAACGCATTTGTTCCATTAAGCAATATTAGATTCCGAAAAGAATCAGTTTGTCTCGGAAATCCATTCATATAAAGTAGGGAAAAAATTTATATACTATGAATGTAAAATTAAACAATGAATGATAATGAAGAAAATTTTAATAAAAATGATTTCATTAGTTTTGTTTCAATTCTTCTATTTATTGAAGATCTCCATCGAAAATGATTGCCTATTAATACATTTATAGATGTATTTGCTCAGATTCTTACCTAAACTGCTGTGGAAAATTGTGCATATCCTCTTCAGCCTCAATGTGGCAGCGAGTAAACGCGCATGAAACGACAGATAGTACTTGCTTTGCTGAATCATCATTGCATTCATCCCTGTCAACCGGTCATATTGCAATTAGGTCCGAATCTGTATTTTCGTTCCTCCCAAATCTATTATTCCAATGAATATTCCCTGAATTGTCTCCAGTTTCTCAATTTTTCAAAATTGATTTTTAAAAATAATTAATTGATTAATTAATTTAATTTAATTCTCATTGTTTTTCCAAAAAGCATCAGATTCATAAATTATAGTTGCTTTACCCAATAACACATTCCTTGTCATTTAATAAAAAATTTGCTCTTCTGACTTCGCATCTACCCCTATCGCATATACCTATAGTAAATATCGTTAAAACTTTGATTTAAAACAACAAATCAACATTGATAGTATGGGAATTATTTTATTTCCATAACGTTTCGTATAATCGGAATATTAAATTATCCCAGGGCTTCATGAACTGTAAGTCGGAATCTTAAATGAGATCGCATGCAAGAATGTTGGGATTACAAAAAAATTTGCTAATAATTCTTCTTTTAAATTTTTCTCTATTATTGTACAAAATTTTTTAGCTAAATTGTCAAGATTTAAAACGTTCTTAGTATTCGCCGACTAATATTACTTTAAATTTCTCTTCATTTCTCATTAGTTAATACGTCATTTTCTTATTCATTTTTTTTATAATTATTAACTCTCCCCCACTCTAGTTTTGTGCAAATGCGCAAACTTCAAACTGCGGAAACTTTTTCGGAGTCAAACAGGAGAGACTTTTTCCTCAGTTAAAATGAAATCGTGAGCTAGAAGGGGGGGGGGGGCCGCAGACACTTTTGGTTTACCCAAAGCTTCGATCAACTATATTTTTTTATCCTCTACTATATTTATTATTTATTCAATCATTCTCTCCCCCTCGCCTTTCAGTATATAATATATACTAAATATTGCCTTAATATTTATGAATTAAAAAGCAGTTATTTAATTCTTCTTTTGCATATTTTTGCTGTGTAAATTCACCATATACACCTCAAACCGAGCCAAGAGAACTTTTCCAACTGGAAAAGAGTTTCAAGTGAAAAAATGATTAAGACTCTCTGATTTTCAGGATACTCGAGTACATTGAGTTAGTATTATGAAACATCAAAAAATATGCATCAGCAAAGTGATTTTTTTAAATATATTTCTTGGGTCCAAAGGATTTCTTTTGCACTAAATATTTACTCAGAAATTCGTATTCATGATTTAACTTTCAAACAGAATTTCATCATTAAAAATGCTTGAATTAAAAATATTTTTTAGAAATGCTACTGAATTTCCTATAGTACTATAACTTTTTAAGATGTTAAAAACATTTCGGGTATCCAACAAAACAATTTTCATAGCAAATACCATGAAAAAGTTATCAAAGAAATTCTCTAAGGTTAGACATGTGATGTCGCACCTCCCGTCAATGGATAATTCTTTCTTTCTGTCTCTCTTTTAAACATCATGATATAAAAGCTTAATGCCTTTTATATGAAGGCAAGCATGAAATAGCTTGTGTTCTATTTTAAACTGCGGTGTCAGCATCGACTTAAAAGGTAAAAGGCATCAAAGATAGGTGAAAGGTGATAGATCAAGGAATAGCTGGTAACGCAATGGAGCAAAATCAAGGATTTCCAGTTTGTCTTTTCATTTTTAACTAGTTTATTGCTCCCCATTCACCCTCTTTAGCCAAGGCGTAAGACTTCTTAATTTTTTTTTACGGCTAAAGTGAGCTCCTTTTACGTTTTCAGGCCTTGGCCTTTTGACCGTGAATATACTCCTGCAAACTTTGTCAAATTTCGCAGAAGTACATGTTTATAATAAAAATATACTACGTTCGTGCATCGAAAAATAATTTGTATTTTTTCCATTTTTGATTATTTTATTTCTTTGCTATTACCTATTACCACTGCTGTTAACGTTACTGATATTTGTACAAAAAATCAGCCTAAAGTTTTGTATATAGAAACCTGTTTTCTATAATGTCCCAAAAGACAGAAAATATTTGTTCAGCTTCATTTGCGGGAAACTTGCTTTAGAATTCGTAGGCGCGATTTAATTTTTTTCCTCTTGACACTGAAGTTCATTTCTTATTCCATAACATTGAGTCAACCGCAAGACTGAAGTAACTTCGTATGTCATACTTCGCTATACTTCTCGAGTTAATTGTGTTTTTTACTCACAGTCTTTCCCGCATTGTGATATTTTTAGATACAATATCTTTCATTACCTACATATGCTTTTCACGATTAAGTCTAAAAAATTTGGTTGATAAACCGCCGGTCTTATATGTGTCAATATATAAAATTTCTCAAATTTATGGAATATCTTTTGATGAAAGCATCTAAAAGTATTTGCATTTTTGTTATCTTCAAGAACGCTTTTGGATCGCGTTGGCATAGTACCAGAGACTCTTTCAGGAATGGAGGATCGTGTGTTCGAGACACCGATTTTACCAAAGATCTGTCATATGCAGGGATCGTTAATCGCACGTTAAATCCGCCCGGGCCAAACGTCTTCCTGGTGGTATGGTGTGAAAGTATGGAGATGGATTGTTGATCTAGGTGTCGTCCTCATCATCTGACCATGTTCAAAATTACTAAGACCGTCCCAAAATACTTCTAGTTAAGTTTCTAAACGATACGCTATTCTAACAAATCAATCAGTCAAGTACATTTTGAATTCGGTATGAAATTCTATGTGAGAATAACATCTAATCTAACTTGTGCATCAACGCAGAGTCTAAATCATAAGTCTGTAGGAATTTCATTCTTCGTGTTCTTTTGAGCACCGTCAGAAAAGAGGTCATATAACGAAGATAAGCATTTGATTAAAGCAGTATTTTCCAGTACCGTTAGGGAATAAAAGTTAAAAACTAATTTTGGTATTGCGTAACCATTGCAAATGACAGCTGCAGAAAATGTTTCTGTTACCAAACTTTTTTTAACAATTAAGATTACCAAACGTTTTAACAAACAGCTTTTTTAAAATAAAATATTTGGAATCCAAATATATCAGGCGTATCTGCGGTTCTCTCCCTGTACTTTTGTCCCCCTTGCAATAAGTTTTTTCATTTTAAATAATTTTATTTTCTTAAGCAGAATTTTTTTCCTAACAGAATATATCTTTTCATATTTTCGTTTCAATAATAATAAATTTTTTTCATGTTTTCATGTCCTTCCCTCCCACATTTGGACTATTACACTGTAACTTGACTAATTCGAGCGTTCGAGGAGGGGGGGGGGAACCCCTCCAAACAGGATATTCGGAACCTATTATCTTCATTCGCATTGAAAATTGTATGAAAAAAATTAAGAATAAAAAATTCCGCATCAAAAAATTGGATAAAAAACTTTTTTAGAAAAAATTCGTGGTCAAAGGGTTAAGTGGACTCTCCATCCTCATGCTAAACTATTTGAAGTGCTTTATCAAAATAGGAATTTGCTTCTAATAATTTTACTTTATCCCCTGAATTTTCTTTTGTGTTTGTCATTGTCATGTTCTGTACTGATGACTTATTTCTGTGAAGCAATCCCAAATCCTTAAAAAGCTAAGTTTGACTGTATAATGTACAGGAATAAATTTGGAATTTTAGTTGAATCTATTTGATACCATACACTTCCAGAAACAATCTATGCATCTACGTTATAATCTTTCGCTGGTTCTCATAGACGGTAAAAAACAAATACCATCTTACTACAGGAACTTCCATTCAAACGGACTTCCAGGTTTCAGGTCTTCAATGTCACAGACTATTTGTATGCACGCTTTTGTTTCATTTCCTTAAGTGGCGCGTCGGATGTGCACGTCAGACTAGCGTTTCATCTGTAAAAATGTAATTTGAGAAGTAGAAGAGCACCGAAAGAAAAACCTTTCTCAATAAGAAAACGCTAAAAAATGTTTTTCATTATGCTGAATCCCCTCCTCCCCCATCTAGAAAGCTTGCTTTAAAGTATTACTTCCTCTTAGAACACACATATTTATGCTACCTTTTCCTTCAAAAAATTGATTCTTTTCCATTTCATATTTTAATTCGCGAATAGTTATTTGCTTCGCTGTCCTATCGTCAAGTAACAATTTTGAACACCGCATTTTACCGCGTTGTTATTTACCGTGCGAAAAAAAAATCACTTTGTAAACGCTCCCTTTCTTTGCGCCTGTTTTGGTTTCAGTATCAAAGCAGCCACTCGCGTCCACGAGTTGTGCCCGCCCACGTGCTTTTGTGATTGGTTGGTTAATTGTGTTAAGTGGTCATTACGTAACTGTTATTTTTGAACGGTATGTTTTGCTCCATTGTAGAACTTGTTGGAGGAGGTGAAGCAAGTTGGGAGTGCCATCGACAATCTCACGTCGCTGTCGACCGGTGTATTGGCTTACTTGAACAGTCTCCCGAATGGTTCTGAGGCGCAAAAACAAATCAAGACCCATTTGCAAGATATTCGCAAGAGACATCAAAAGTAAGTTTTTTTAAAAATTGAATGTTGAAAAGCCCTGATATTTTATATGAATTTTTAATTGGAGAATTTTAAATATTTCAAGTTAATGCTTAAAAAAGCAAATTTTGTCCAAATTTAGTGAATGGATTTTTTTTATTTGGTTTATTAGTTTCAAATGCATTTTCTACCTGATTTTTTTTTTTTTCATTTCTTAGGAGCGCCATTTAATATTAATTAATAATTGTTTTTAATTTTTCATCTGTTCCATTTAATATGCACAATTAAGTTCTAAAATAGATAATAAATATGACGTATCTTTAACAGTAGATTTTTTTTACTGTCATTTTTCCCCTTAAAAAAAAGATGCATTTTGTATTTTTTGTTTAAAGTGTGTTTATTTCAATTTCTCTAATTTGCTAAATTATTAATTGCGCTTTGAAATGTATCAATAAGATTATTTGTTTGTTCTTTGTAAGGTTGATTTGTGACATTGAAAGCAAACTGAAACAAGTTCACGAAGAAAGTGAAGCCATGAAGAACTTGGAAGAACAAGTGACTGTAATTCAGGAAAAAATTCATAAAATCGATGAAAAGATTAAGCTAATTGATTGCTACATCGATGATCTTGACACAGTTGATCAGACTATGACAGTAAGCATATTCCTTCTACTGTAAATAATTTTTGCAACCCCTTTTGTTACAAAAAGCACAAGATTGATTTTAAATTTTTATCTCCATCATTTTATAGTGCAGAAACAGTTTGCTACTAATTTGAATGCATTTTCAAACAAAAATTTCAGTAATTTAGGAAAAAGCAAGCAAGGGGAAAATAGATTAATCTCCAATGTGGATGATAGTAAATTTATAATTTTTTTTTTTCGTGCACATATTTCTATTTTTTTTTTTTTTTTAATCAGAAGATTTGAACAAACTTTTTCAGCCTTAAAACTGCATTTACTAGAAACAACTCTATCTGGTGCCTTGTTTAGTAATTTCAGAGATATGCAGGCTGATGCGAATTAACATAGTGAATTTTCAGCAATATATATATATCCAACAGGTTTTCTTTTCGCCTTTTGCATTAGTTTGTAAACTCTAGCAATGGATGAAACCATGAAATTGGATTCTGTTTTTCTAAGCATTGTTATAATAGCTGAGGGATGCATTTTCACTATGGAAAAATATTTGAATGTATTGGTTAATTAAATTGATTATTTGAATCTTCACTCTTTTTTGTTAACTAATTTTTTTTCTATTCTTTAATATGTACAATCGATTTTTAGATAGATTAGACTAGTAACATTTAATTTGGACTCAATGAAATGTTAATGGACTTTAATTACTGTCTCATCAGGTATTTGTTTCACCGACCCATTTAATAACAGATTTCTACATTATTTAATGTATAAATCTGAATGGCTTAATGATGCTTTGTTGCTGAAACTGTGCTTTTAATATAAATAAAATTCATAATTTTATTAATAATAACACATAAGTGAATGATCTGACACCGAGCATCTTATACAATGTATCTGAACACCAGGTGGGGTTGCTAATGAATTTTGAAGTCCAAAAAATATTGACAGGATCTGTTCTTATCAGAATCTTCTTTACTGACTAGCAAACATGCTGCAGAAAATTATTATGATTTGCAATAATCCATTAATATTTTCTAAATAAATATATTTATTTCATTTATCATTAAATAGTGCTTTAAGTATCTATTTTATTTTCCTAATTGTGTGGATGTTGGATCAAGAACAAATTTTTCATATGTAGATGGAATCACAAAATTTTTTTGCAACTGATTAAGGATTGCAAGGTCAAAAAAGTTTGCAATAATTTAAAATGGTTCATTTCAATTTTTATTTTAATTAATTGAAGTATCTGTTTGGTTGTTGTGACTGTGGCCACAATAGATAAAATAATAGATATTGTCAGATAAGGAGACTAAAAATATTATTATTTTTGTAGGTTGTTACTTATATATCCATTATGCAGTTTAAGTAATTACAAACAGTACAATTTAATTACTTATAATTCGATTGTTTTCCGGTATAAAATAACATATTTTGTAAGTTCTTTATCTTTTCTTTTTGTGAACATTATTCCTCATATTTTTGAAGTTTTGGGTGTGTACATACCATTTTCACTATAACTACTATTTTCACAAAGAACTTAACATTTCTTTCGAAATTTTTGAATGGATTAAATGCTATTTTCATTACAATATATTTTTATATTTGAATCATGTTAGAATGTTTTCCACAAATATGTTGTAATTTTAGGAAGTGCGAGAAGAAGTGACAACTATTACTGAAACTGTTAAAACCATCACAACTAAAACAAAAGAGAACTTCAGGAAGAAAGATTATACCATCCCTGATTCAATTACCAAAACTCTGTCATCTTTGGAACTTCTCTCTGAAGCAACGACAACTATTCTTGAAGACAAAGAACGTGAGTACAAAAAGGCTAGGGCTATAAGAATAGAGTATACAGAAGCTTTAGATGATGTAGTAGCATGGCTGAAGAAAGCTCAAGAGCAGCTACAAGACAAATCCAATTTACCAGAAGTTGCTCTGGAATATATAAATGTAAGTTTTTCCCCCTTTCTTTCTTTTGCTTAGTGAAACAAAAAAAGAAAATGATTCTTACTGTTTAAAAATAATATTATTATATCTTTTTTTAATGATTTTTGCAAAAGTTACTTTATTATTATTACTAGCAGAACGCGCACGGCGTTGCCCGTGGAATCAGGACTTCAAAAACATGAAAAAAAAAATCGCCCACAATGACACGAAAAAGTTTTGAAACAAAATCAAAACAAAAGATACACATTGATTTTCCCGCGATAATGACATGTAGAAAAGCAGTACAGAGTACGTTATTCCAAAACAATAATAAAAAAAAAATTGCAACGTGAAAATCTTTAATATACAGCAATGGTGTATCTAAGTTATGCTGATGTAATACAGTCTCAAACCACAATACCGTGACGTTTCAAGGTCACGACAGTACCCCCTTCGTCACCCCCCTGGAGCTTGCGTGAAAAGCTATGGCACATTTTACGCAGATGGTAAAGAAACTCTTTTAGCTCATCACGAAAAAAATTCTCTCATAATTCAGCAAAGCCAACTTATCACCCATGTCAGAATCTTCCAGCACTGCTTAATTTACGACTAAACCCTTGCGTCCAACGAAATGATTTCAAATTATTCCTAGCAAAACATGCTAAAAATTGAGGAGAGAATAATTCCAACAGATGGCGCTAGCCGTAGCCAGGGAGAAACTCACCGTTCCGGAGAAAGAACTTCATTCGAAAAGAATTTTTTTAACCCTTTAAGAAAAAAAATTATTAAGAACGAACGGACAAAGATATTTTAACCGTTCTTGTTTTAAATGAGAGATAAATACCTCTGTTGTTACCATAAAAAAACTGAAAATCATAGGTTTATTAGAACGTTGGATGCGATGGAAAAAACATTGACAGTTAAAAATATAAGGAGAAAGTGACAATTTTTAAAAAAATTCTCAAAATTCAGTAAATTACGTTAGAAATTCAAAACTAACTTCATTAGAACGGAAATCGCGTGCTCTTTCCGATGGTGTATATATTTTTATCGTAAACTTATTCGTAACTATTCTATTGAGAAATTAGTGCGAAAAATCAACCAAAACAACACAAAACATTAAATAAAAAAAATTCTAGATTAAAATTTAAAATTTCGGCTTCGAGGTGCATTCAGTCACCATTACGACTACCTGTGTGCCAAATTTCATGGCTGTAAGTGCGATAGATTCGTCTGGACATCGCAGACAAACACACACACACACACACACACAAACATTGCCTTTTATAAGTATAGATTAGATTGAAGTTTCCTTGTTTAAAATTATTTATTAATACATTTTTAGAAATATTCAACATTTTTTAAACTATGAACATTAAACTAATTTTAAATTGTTTACCTTTTTCTTCTCCCTCTGCTGTGTGGTTTATTTTGTTTCCCTAACATTACGGCCTGGTTGTAATTTTGCGTTATATAACATTAGTTACAACTGTATTTATAATACTCTCAATCGCATCGTGAGAAGGAACTTTCTCATATCATAAATGTATATAAAATTAAAAAGCTAAAAAAATTCTGATAAAGTGTTTATTAAATTATGTTAATTGCCATAGAAAAATTAGTAAAAACTTAAACTTTTAGTACAATTCAAAGTACAATTTATTAAGTTGTTAATTGGAATCTTTGGATTTTAAATAAAATAGATTTGTGGCAATTGTTTTGTCTGGCTAATCTGTAAATACTAAAATGAAGTTAAATTAGTTGCTAAGTGTCACAGTGCTAGCCTATACTTGACATTAAGGCTGCATCATATTCTATACACTATAACATAATATTTGGAGATTCTGCCATAAAATTTGATACTTTTCTTGTTCTTCACATTTTATAGCAATAGTTAACCGCTATGACAAATGTGGTGTTTATATATATGAAAAGTTTTCATGGTTGTAGTCAGTAAAAAGCAGAGTTATATTCTATTCTTCTTTATTATCCAAATATTTAAGTCATTTTTATGAGAGTGGCAGACATACATGCACCTTAGTTGAAGTTTCCAAGTAAAAGTGAACAGAAACTCCCTGCATTCTCTCAGATAAGGGAATAACATATAGACACATGATCAAAGTGAAGGGAATATTGGCTATTTTTAATAAATTATGTAAGCGTTTTAGGGAAAAGTATGGCGGCAAGATGACGCAGTCATTATTTTCTGTGGGCACGTGCAAGCGATTAGAATATTCTTTTAGTAATAAATATGCCAAAACGAGAGATTTAATATACCTCCAGTGCGGGAAATAAAACGAGACTGGAGTTTAAGAAAAGCAATTTTGGAATACATTAATAATTGTACTATGATTTTTAAATATATATTAAAATTTAAAATAAAATCAAGTGAGATTATTACATAGATATATAACACCACTTCATGTCCTCGTATCTAGAATCATAATGATTCTTTGTAACTGGCTTAGATGAACATGAAGTGGAAGATATGTTTATAGCTTAATAAAATATAGTCACTTAAAAGCAAAATTTATGATGCCTTATTAAGTCACAAATATAATTTAAACTGTGTTCTGAAAATAATATTCTCTTTAATAATTTCATGAATATCATATTATTTAAATTCCTCTGTATTCTTTTATAGGTTTTAATATCAGAAGTTGTGCCAATCAAATCCAAACTGGACACTGTTCGCAGGAATGGTTTATTGATTGCTGAGAGCACAAGAAGCCCATCTGAAAAACAGATCATTCTTAATTCTATAACTTCATTAGAAGATCAGATGAGTAAAGTAGAATCATGGCTGTATGAAAGAGAAGTTCAGCTGAAAGAAGCAGTTAATGCACTTCGACAGTTTTTGGAGTCTCAAAACTTTATACAGTCTTGGATACGAAAAGTTGAATCATATTTATCACAAGATGCTGAAATTCTGTCTTTAGCAGATGCGAAACAAAAGCTGTCTGATTTGCAGGTATGGTGATTCTCTTAAGTATCTTTCTCATTTTAACCCTCTCCCGCCCAAATTATTATTTGTTTGTAAAAAAAAATTAAGTATTTTTTTTTACAAACTGAATTACCACTTTTACTTGAGAAACTACTTTTTCAATATTTATGTTTAAAATCATTCCTTTCGCCCAAATTAATCTATTAATTAATTTCATTCAGATTAATTAATTAAAATTATCCATTCATTTGTATCTTGATCATGTTATCATTTACCAACATACAACTGCAAAATGATTGCGGGTGATTACATCTGTTGCTTATTTAAAGCAGATTACTCCAGAGATGGAATTTTTAATACAATATTTGTAACAAGCTCTAGGCATAAAGTTGGAAGTAAGTGATAAAGTTCTTAGACTTCCAAACCTCGAGAATAGGAAAGCAGTTGCTACAGTTGTTTCTTTCTTGGTGATGATTCTATATTGGCAAGATCTATGGAAAGAGCATTTCATATATGGTCTACCTTTGCCGTAGTAGGTAGTATATGGTCTACCATGGCTGTAGAACTTCAATCCGAAGGTTGTGAGCTCTATCCTTAGGCCATGCTCTTAACCAGCATTATTCAAAAACTGATTGGCACATGTGTGTTTTGGCAATATGTACTCGCTTCAGTCAGGCTGGCTGCCAGAGGTTTTCCTCCCAGCAAAAACACAAATTTAGGCAAGTTTCCTCTAAAAGTCCTCCAGAAGGGCAATCTATTCCCATATACTGGAGCTGAAGTCAGCCTTCTGCTTCAGGTGATACCCAAGTACTTACTCTAAAGGTCACTTTGACCAACAGAAGCTCTCACAATCTCTTGGTTACTTACACTAGACCAGGTGTTCCCAACCTTTTTACCCTCGCGTACCCTTTGATTATTCCTTTTGTTTTCGCGTACCCCCACTATCATATCCAACTCCCCACGACCACCACCATCCGTCTATGCGCAGAAGTTTTTATTAATAATGTTAAGGGCTTAGGTAAGCTCGAGAGTCAAATGACTCGCATTTATAACATTTGCAGGACTTATTTTTGATTTTGCATTTTATTCCACTTTTACTTTCTCGTATACGAAGTATACAAAGAGAAAGTATTGTAATCGTCAAAAAAATTCGAACTCGAGATTTTGACGAATCTCCTTGTTTTAGACCTTCCCGAGTCCGAAAAACACAATTTTAGAATTATGCCTGTTTGTATGTCTGTGAACACGATAACTCGAAAACTATTAGAGATAAAGGTATGAAATTTGGTATGTGAACTTGACACATAATTTGTAGGTTTCTATCAAATTTTGGACAAAATCTGTCCACGGGAAGTCTGTCTGTCCGCGCTCAAGTGAACACTATAACTCAAAAACTTGAATAGCTAGATGGATAAAATTTTGTACACAGTTTTATCATCATAAATGTAGGTCCGCATAAAATTTTGGGCCAAATCCGTCAAAGGGTTGACTGTCTGTCGGTCTGTATAATTTACTTTTGAAGAGAATCCGTGTCTCCACGCGCATGCGTATTTGAAGCTATCTTCTGTGCACGCGAAAGGAACGGAATTTCATTACGGAGTAGCGAATTACGTCAGTTTGTCCTTGAGCCTGTAAGAGCGAAAAGTCATTACGCATCTCTTTGAATTTGATTCTTTACGTAGATATGTTTCAATCACTATATTGGAAAAACCTTCTGATAGTCACTGGATTCTGGGTAACAATAGGTTCGAATTTGTTTAGCCACGCGGGGGAACGGGAAACGGCACCTTTTTGGGGAAGTATACGAGAAAGTTTAGGGGAGAACACTCCCGCTGGTTATAGTATGAAAGGTATCTGCGATGTTGTTAAAGTGGTGTGGAGAAACCGCGCAGATGCGGTTTTGTACTCATCCTTCAAATGTGCAATAATTTAGAAAACAATAGCTTTCCGAAACCATTCCGAGGCATTAAATCTTTCCATCCAGAGCTGGCGTATTTCTTTTATTTATATCTTTACTCTGTTGGAATAAGTTGTTGGAAAGCAATTAGTGGTTATCGTTAAGCGCTGGTGGAAATAAACCGAGTATGTAAAGAGACCTTGAAAGGATAATATGTGATGATTTTATACCAATGTTTCGATACGTTGCGGCAACAGAATCGCACCAGAGATGTATTGCACTTCTCTGTGATGTATTGAACGATTTTGATTAAGATGCAACGCTTATGAAGACGTAGCTTTCGTAACTGCCAAGCGATGCGTTTCTGCTTAACGAGGAATTCGAGTACATTTGTTTTCTACTTTCTCGTGTACGAAGTATACAAAGAGAAAGTATTGTAATCGTCAAAAAATTCCAACTCGAGATTTTGACGAATCTCCACGTTTTAAACCTCCCCGAGTCCGAAAAACACAATTTTGGAATTATGTCTGTCTGTGAACACGATTACTCGAAAACTATTAGAGCTGCGGGGATGAAATTTGGTATGTGATCTTTACACATCATTTGTACGTTTCTATCAAATTTTGGATAGTAAAATCCGTCTAAGGGAAGTCTGTCTGTCCGTTCGCCCGTCCCCCCGCGTTCATGCGAACACTATAACTCAAAAACTTTGAATAGTTAGATAGATAAAATTTGGTACACAGTTTTATCATCAGGAATGTAGGTCCGTATAAAATTTTGGACCAAATCTGTCAGAGGGTTGACTGACTGTCTCTCTGTATAATCGCATACTTTTGATCGCAATAGCTTCTTAACTAAATTACTTAGATAAATGAAATTTAGCATGTGGCCTTCTAACCTTAATTGTAGATTTGTGTCTAATTTTAGTGTCAATCGGTTTAAAAAAAGACGTTCAATTTGCGTTTTCGCTGTCTTCAATATTCTGCAACGAAAACAAAAGGCCCGACTGATCTTGGCTCACTTCTAAATTGTACACACGCTCTTCGCTCTTTCGCTGAAGACCTTCGGTGTGAGGTTTCGCTTCGTTAGGGACGCTTGTTCGTTTTAGTGCCTTTTAACTTATTTTTTTCTCTACATATGTTAGGGAGTATACGAGAAAGTTTAGGGGAGACCACTCCCGCTGGTTTCCTGTAAGCTTTTCTTTGTTTAGTGGCTTTTATTACCATTTTGTTTTTTCTCTGATGAAAACTAGACTAATTGGAAAAATTAATTAAAGCAAATTTTAGGTAGATTCCTTATAGGAAGTCTACCTATTGCAATGGTTCTCATGACACGACTTTTGGAAAATTTCTGCAGATCTTCACCGATCATGACCCCTAGAACCCAAAACCACCCTTCGTTAAAAAGTTTCTCGTTTTCTAAATCTCGGTCGAGTTCGTAGATGGGCTATCCAGCTTAAATGGGGTGGAAATTTTCATTTTCCCATAATTCCTTTACAATTGAACATAGAAAGAAAATTCAAATTAGGTGAATTATTGCCTTATCATAACGAACAATTTTTACATTCAGTGGCGGATTTCCGCACAGGCGTTAGAGGCGGCCGCCTCGTGCCTCGAGACGATAGGGGGGCCTCAAAATCTATGCTAGAAACATCGCTGTGCTAAGCCGACGGCGAACTTATGATGTTGCAGTCATGTTTCTAGTATAATCCTCTCCTCAATGAAAAGTTTCTCCCTCTTTGCTTTAAAAAATTAATGAGGTAACAAAAACAGCCAAACGAAACATTGGGGGACATAAGACACTTAATAAATAAATTAAATACATTACTTAGATTGTAGTTCGTCGATAACTATTGGAAGATTCAAATTTTTTTTTAAAGTATCATTTGTGGTAAAACCTTCATCATTTGACTTCTCTTAGAGTGCAAGTAAAATTCACACCACTGCAATGCAGATAGCTTTCTGAATTTTAATGGTATTCAATTGGAATTTTCATATACATTGCCCTATGTATCTGACTTTGAACTTTTGAAAGAAAATTTACGCTATGTCCCGCACATGCGCAGTAAAATTTGTTTAATGCAAATAATCATATTTACTCTAATATTCATAGTAGGAACTTCAAATTTTAATGAAACACTTCTGTAACACATTTTCAAGTTTTCTGTAAGCTTTGTATTATTTGATGGAAAACTCTGCATGTTATAAGCAAAAAAACATGCTGGAAAATTTAAGATTTTTTAAGAAAACCTTTATAACTTCCAAAAGATACTTGTTACTTTTACGAAAATGCATGTAAGCAATGTACTTATTAAACTAAACCATCGATGAAATTTGTAAATCATTATCAGCTTTCTGTGGAACGGGGTAGCCCAGATTTTTTTCTTCTTCATCAATTTCTGGTCAGTCCTCTAAATGCCGTCGTGACCGAATCTTCCCTGTAAACTGAGAGTTGAAGCCTCTTCTTTACATGATCGAAGTTCTAGGAAAATCCTTTCAGCCATTCAGAAGATTTGAAAGCCATTGCTTTATTTTACGATTCCCATTTTCATTTTTTTAACAAGAGAACTTTTCAGAAGAAAGGAACAATGAAAATGGTTTTAATGATTTACTTTGTAGAGCTTAAACTAGATAAAATTTTTAAAAAATTATCTTAATTCATTTCAAAGTGCTGTTTAAAAAAAATTTCGGGAGGATACTTTTACTATTTCCCTCCTTTTCTGCCTGTATTGTTATTAGAATATACCATTCTGTCCTTTACGACAGAGTTGATAAGAGAAATGTAAGAAATAGAAGAAATGTAAAATTGTTCTCAGTTTATGGTAAAATTCATTATAGTTTATAAATATAAGTTGGTGATTTATGAGCTCATTTCTCCTTTTTAACTGAATAAGTTTCCTTTATTAAACGTAAGTAAAGATAAAAATATTTATTAAAAACAATTTTGAAATGTTTTTCCTATTTAATATAAAATTTGAATGCTTGGACACTGTTATGTCCAACTTATCTAGATAGATGCAAAAACCGAAAGAAATCATTACTATTCAATTATTTTATATTATCAAACGAAAAATATCTCTGTTTGGAGTAAATTGAAAAAGATAAAGGGAAGCAAAGGAATTTTAATTTCATTATCTATTTGATATAGTATACATATAATGTTATGAAAAATGACATAACATATAGACTTTAACAAGGCTAAAGTACACTATCTGATCAAAAGTATCCGGACACTTTAGGATATTCAAACTTTTTAGAATTTCTCCGGAACCGGAAGGCTAAACCGACTGCCCTGTAACTTCTACCATGTAAAGAATAGACTCTAACTCACATTTTACAGTAAAGATTCTGTCACGAGAGCAATTGGCGGTGGGGAGCACCAAAAAGGGATGAAGGCGAAAATGGAGTTTGACATATCCTGTTTCACAGAAAGCTAATGACGTGATGTAACTTTCATCAATGGTTATGTATGTGCATAATGTTTACATGCATTTTCGTAAACACAGCACAAATATTCTGGAAGATATAATGGTTTTCTTAAAAAGTCCCAAATTTTCCCGCCTGTATTTTGCTTATAAAATGCAGAGTTTTTCCACCAGATTATGCAAAACTTACAGAAAAAGCGACAATATGTTAGAGAAGCATTGCGTAAAATTTTGGGGTAAATAATTTGAATATGAAAGAAAATATGAGTATTTGTAGTACATAATTTTTTACTGCGCATGTGCGAGATATATATGTTTCTTTCAGAGGTTCAAAGGCAGATATGTAGGACAACTTATATAAAAATTCCAGTCGAATACCATTAAAATTTAGAAGATATTGGAATTGCAGTCAACAGAATTTCTGCTTCTTTCTAAAAGAAACAAAATGATGAGGTTGTATCCACAAGCTAATATTTTTTAAACTTGAATTTCCGAATAATTTTATAGAATTTTACAAAGATTGAATGTGCTGAATACCCAGGAATACTTATAAATAAAATTCATAATTTAAATTGCAGTTCGACGATTTTTATCTGAAGATTCAAGTTTTAAAAAAAATTAGTTTGTGGACAAACGCTCATCATTTTGCTTCTCTTAGAAAGAATCAGAAATTCTGTTCACTCCACTGCCGATATCTTTCTAAATCTTAATGGTATTCGAATGGAATTTTCATATAAGTTGTTCTACATATCTGGCTTTGAAGCTTGAAAGAAAAATTACGTTATATTTCGCACATGCGCAGTAAAAATTTATTTACTACAAATGCTCATATTTTCTCTAATATTAAACGTATTTATTCCAAATTTTTACGCAATGCTTCTCTAACATATTGTCACATTTTCTGTAATTTTCGTAAAATTTGGTGGAAAACTCTGCATGTTATAAGCAGAAAACAAGAGGGAAAATTCGGAATGTTTTAAAGAAAACCTTTATTTCTTTCCGAATATTTGTGCTATGTTTACGAAAATGCATGTAAATATTACGCACATCAAACATAACCATTCATGAAAGTTACATCGCGTTGTCAGCTTTCTGTGAAACAGGATTGGTCAAACACCATTTTCGCCTTCATCCCCTTTTTCGTTGCCCCCCTAATTGCCCTCGTGACCGAATCTTCACTGTAAAATGTGAGTTAAAGTCTATTCTTTACATAGAAGAAGTTCAAGGACAGTTGGTTTAGCCTTTCCGGAGAAATTCTAAAAAATGTGAAAATCCGAAAGTGTCCGGATACTTTTGATCACATAGTGTATATTCTTTGTAAAAATGAGAGAAAATAAATGTTAGAAATCAGATAAATAACAATACAAGAATTAGCTTCAAACTGAATGACGAAGATAAACATAGACCTAGAATTCAAAGCACAAGTAAGTTATTTTAAGTTACACATTTGTATCATCAATAGAATTTTTTTAGGAGGGGGCCTCAAAATAATTTTGCGCCTCGGGTCTCATATCGTTAAAATCCGCCACTGTTTGCATTTAGACCTTTTCGATAGCTACAATTGCTTAGAAGTTATGAGCTGAAAAGTGATTTTCCCACCCTTCCCCTCCTCTCCCCCTAACTTAAAGTATGTTTTAACCTGTGCATGTTGCCCCTTGTTGGAAAGCTCTCGTCATTTGCAGTCTCTTCCACTCACTTTCATTCTTGCAGCTATAATCCTTATGAGAATAGAAGGCGAAATGTTCTTTTCCTTATTATTAGTATAGACGCATATATATAACGCTTTTACCCATGTTATCTTGTGAACACGATAACTAGAGTAATTTTGATTAGATTTTAACTGGCGAGGCATATGTTGTAAGTTCGGTGAAAATATCGACCGAGTTTGTAGATGGGCTAGCCAGCTAAAAGGGGGTGGAAATGGTGGGGGACTGAAAATTTCATTTTTCCATAATTCCTTTACGATTGAAGATAGAATGAAAACTCAAAGTAGGCGAATTATTGCCTCTTTATAATAAACAACTTTTGTTTTGAAACTTTTTTGATAGCTACAATTTTTTAGAAGTTATGAGCTAAAATGCCACTTTCAATCCCCTCCCCTATTTTATCATTTCCCCATAGCTCTGTTACGACTAAAGATAGGGGAAAAATTCAATCAGTCGAATTATCACCTTATCAGAACGATCAACTTTTATATTAAAAGTTTTTGTCACCTAAAATTGCTTAGAAGTTATGTGCTGAAAAGCGATATTCAATTTCTCTGCCCCGCCCATCCCTCAATTTCTAATTTCCCCATTACTCTGTTACGATTAGAAAGAAACTTTCAATTAGGGGAATTATCACATAATCATAACGAACAACTTTTATATTAAAAGTTTTTTGACAGTTACAATTGCTTAGAAGTTATAAGCTGAAAAGCGATGTTCGATCCCCCCCCCCAGTTTATCTTTTCCCCATAGCTCCGTTACGATTGAAGATAGAAAGAAAATTTCAATTAGGGGAATTATCACTTTATCATAACAAACTACTTTTATATTGAAAGTTTTTTGACAGCAAGAATTACTCAGAAGATTTGTGCTCCCATCCGCCGCATTCACGTCCACTTTTTGTACGGTAAACAAGCTGATATACCTGGCTTTGCTCCGGATTAAAATGCTTTCATGTCTAATATTTTTAATGTAAAAAACTGCTATTGTATAAAAATTGTAATACACAAATTCCTTTTCTGATCTGAAACAGTTTTAATTAAAATGAGAATATCGATTGAAACAAGTGATTTTTAAAAGCAGCTGTTTTCTCCATAAATTATTATTTGTTATATAGGTACTTCAAATTCCGTTAACAATTACTAAAGTAAAAGAAAGAAAGGTTTAAATGAATATTTTGAAACAATTAAATTAACTAGTTAATTATTCATTAACTTAAATAATGAAAATAAATCAATCATTATTTGGTCCTGATATAAATTGTTAATCGTCTACTTTTAAAATTTTCTTTTAGCATTAGGCCAGATTTCTGTGAATGTATTCTGGCAACTATATATATTCGTATTATTCTTGTTTTTCAACAATAAAAAATATTGTTACGAATTCTGTATAAAATTAATTTTGAAAAAATATTAAAATGAGAGAAACAAAATGCATGGAAATGAAATGTTTGTCTCCGAAATGCTAATTTTAAAAAAAAATTTAATAAGGTGTAAAAATAGTTTCGCGAGATAATGTTTTCCAAAGATATCGCGGAAAAACGCCTTGCTTAATTTTTAATTAACTGAAATTGTAAGTAACTTTTAGGCTTTGAAAAGTTAAGGTGAACTTTCTTTTGCCTTAAATAAAAAGTGTGCAAAGTCTGGTTGAAATCAATTCAGTGGTTTAGGAGATGTGGAGCATACATACAGACACAATAACTTTTATTTAATTTAAGATAATTATTAGATCATTACAAGATTAAGATTGCTGGCATATACTATGAGCCATGAAAAAGGTCTTAGTGAAGATATCGTCACAATTAACTAAATATTTAATTTTATTTAAGTAAATAGTTAATTTTAATTAATCAAACAGTTAATTTTAATAGTTAATTTGATAATTAGTTAATTTGACAGATTACTTTAATTTCATATTTCACTAAACATGGCTGCACCAAGATTTCTTGAATAAATTTAATATAAAATACAGACATGACACATTTCCGCGGAAACGCGGATTTCCGCTTCTTCGGCATCGAATTTTATCATTCTTGGGATAGAAACAAATCTGCATTAAAATTTTTGTTAAAGTGTTGGGGGGGGAGGGGGGGTTGCTCACGCAAACAAAAACTGTACGCCGTGTGAAAAATGGCTCTAAAGCGAAAGAGTTTCGAATTCATAAGGTATTGCATAATCCTGCTGAAAGCCGTTCAGCGTCCGAGTTATGTATCGGTGTTTTGGGGTCAAAGTTTAGCATTGGGAGGAATGCCTGAAGGTTGAATTCTTTTCTTTCTCGTTTCGTCCAATTATCTCAGAATTCATTCCGAATTCTGATTGAATAGAAAATCAACCCACGAATTTCTTTCGATCCGAATTTCGTGAGAAAAAAAGCTCTCCGTGAAGGAAAAAATTTTATTTTTGCGTTCTTTTTAACATTTTTTTCTTTTTGTTAGTTATTTCGATTTCATTTTTGTTAGTTTTCGTTCCTTAACGTTTGTCTATTAACACAGACATGACATATTTGTGCGGAAACGCGGATTTCGGCGTTTCCGGTATCGAATTTTGTCATTCTTGGGATCGATGTAAATCTGCATTAAAAGTTTTGGTAAAGCGTTGGGGGAGGGGAGGGGTTGCGCTCACAAAAGACGTGAATAGCACGCAAACAAAAAACTGTGCGCCGTGCACACATTCAAATTAATCTCGGATTTTATCGATAAAACATCAAAAAGAATGTATATTGAAACGTATTCTTCAATTTAGAGTGTTAAATACAAAATGATGAGCAAAAGCAGTCTGCTTTTGAATATTTTAGAAAAAAGATTTTTTGCGTGATGCTATTGATAATAACGTGCAAAAATTTAAGGTCATCAGGCAAATGGTACTAGGAGGAACTTGATAGTAAGAAAATAGCAATGAGGAAAAAATAAAGAAAAACCTCCAATCAAAGAAAGATAGCAAAATTTAGAAAATGAAGGAAAATAGTAGACTGAAGCATAAAAGAAAGCTTGAACTGTTAGCTCAAAAAATGAGAAACAAAAGTCTTAATAATTATGTATAATCAAAAAAAGTTTTTACATGGCCATATTTTTTAATGAGATAACTTTTACTTTAGTTTTTATTTTAACAAAACTTTATACGTAATTCATTTTTCACTTATTAATTTTCTTTTAAATAATAATTCTACAATATTTTTAATATTTCGAGCACTTTTTGTATAATTTTTTTCATTTATTATTCAATTAATCATACTTATTTTACTTCTCGGTGTTTATGTTTGATACGATTCCGTATTTATGAAGTTTTTTTGTTCCAAGCCTGTGTCATGTCTGAAAATAGCCAAAACAGATAGATATATAAGATTTCCCTTTATCCTTTTTTATAGTGAAAAACATCTCTTTAACTTTAAAATTGTTTTGGGGTTTTCTGCCTTAATATTTGCTTTTAACTGTCGATGGAGATTTAAATTTCCTGTTCAAAATGGCTACATTGATATCCTACGCTTTAAACACACGTGTTAAATTTGGAACTCACAATGTTTAATAATTTTTATTCTCTTATGTGTAAAGAATTTAGAGACTATTATCTCTGTAACCAGGGAGTTCTCTAAATGAGCCCGTTCTAGTAATGTTTAAATGTTTCATGTCATGTGATTTTACCATATGACAAAGTAATACTCGCACAAATTATATGGTAACCTAGATTAAATAAACTAATATAAAGTCGTTCTTCATTCATATCAAGTGTCAATTTCTTGCTACTGTTTCAGATAGGCTGGCTTAATGTTATCTAGGGGATATTTGCGCTGCTGGTATATTTATTTCTTTATGATTCCTACGTGTTGAATGATTATGTGTTGGTATATAAAAAAATTTGACCAATAAATCTAGCCTTTTGGAATGAAAAATGTAATGATAAAAACTTGATATAGTAAAAAAATAAATGTCATGGAAACAGAATCGCAGTGTAAATATTGCAATGCGTAGAAACAATAAAGTCATGGGCTATGTCTGTATTGATCAATATTTAATATTTCATTACTTTTGTAACATTAGCGTAAAGGAATCTACCTTTGCCTTCAAGCTTGCCGAAAAGAGATTTTTTCTTTTTCTCACGTTCTTCTCTCTTTTTACAAACTCCTAGTCTATACTTATAAAAGGCAATGTTTGTGTGTGTGCGTGCGTGCGTGCGTGCGATGTCCAGACGAATCTATCGCACTTACAGCCATGAAATTTGGCACACAGGTAGTCGTAATGGTGACTGAATGCACCTCGAAGCCGAAATTTTAAAATTTAATCTAGAAAATTTTTTATTTAATGTTTTGTGTTGTTTTGTGTGATTTTTCGCACTAATTTCTCAATAGCATGATTTCGGATAACTATACGATAAAAATAGATACACCATCGGAAAGAACACGCGATTTCCGTTCTAATGAAGTTAGTTTTGCGCTTCTAACGTAATTTACTGAATGTTTAGAATTTTTTTAAAAATAGTCAGTTTTGGCATCTAAATGTTAGTTTCGTTTTTAAATTTGTTGCATCCGACTTTCTAATAACACTATTATTTTCAATTTTTCTCAGTTTGTAATTAGAAAGGTTCTGTCGGATTTAAAACAAGAACGGTTAAAATATCTTTTCCCTTTTTTTTAAATTAATTTTTTTCTGGGCCGTTGAGAGTTATTTTTTCTCGATCGAGTTCCTCGCGCGGCACTTCTTCGGAACGTTGCTGGCAGTTTGGATTGGCGGACGTGCAGGATACGTCATGACCTTCAAGTGAATAACTTTTATTATTATTTTCGGAAGTATCTTAACGTATTTATTCATCTCGCATACTTTGCTTGCAGAATAATAATTTTCACGTTGCAATTTTTTATTATTGTTTAACGCGAAAAAAAATAAGCGGGAAAATCAATAATATGTATCTTTTGTTTTGATTTTGTTTTCAATACTTTTTCGTGTCATTGTGGACGTTTTTTTTTTTTTTTGAAGTCGTGATTCCACGGGCAAAGCCGTGCGCGTACTGCTAGTTACAGATAAAAAGAAAGATTTGAAAACGTTAATTTTAATGAATGTTAAGGAATCTCAATTTTCTTTTCTAATATATTTAAGTGCCGAAAATAATAGACAGGAAATGATCAAAAGGTGTAAAACATGCTTTCAAATAATATACTTAATTTTTTTTGTACCCATCAATGCATGATGTTAACACAATTCACAACACTTTTTTAGTATTTTTCATTATTAAGATATGAAATTTAACTGGAAAATTTGTTTCGTGTTTGCAACAATTTCAACTTAATGGTCATCTTTAATATGGCAGAGAAAGCTATTAACAGAAAGTAATCTGAGTTTAAAATGCGGTATTTTGAGAATTAAATAAATTCCATTGAAGATGAAATTTTGGTTTATAAAAAAATAGTAATAAAAATTATTTTGAAAATTCAAAACTGCTATCCTATATAAGCAGAAATTTTTCCTTCAGATATAGTGATAAATAAAGTTGAACCTCCGTGGGCATAAAAATTGCGAACATACGCAATTTTTATGCGCGCGGAGTGCTGGGCTATGACCATGATCACGCTTTGACACTTAATTTTGAAAATATACGAGGTTACAATTATTGTAACCTCGTATTGTAATTATTTCCGTTTAGCTTAGAAGGATAGCAAAATATAACACTTCGTAATAATCAACTATTCAAGTTGTATAGTTATTAAATAGCAAGTATTCACTTGGAGAAACAAAATTTTCTAACTTATTTAATTCCTTATGTTTTCTTGTTTCCACCATTAACAACTTTGATTTCGCGTACCCCTAACTGGTCCTTCGCCTACCCTCAGGGATACGAGTACCATAGTTTGGGAACCTCTTCACACGCATCTTGTATATGTCAGATATTTTTACTGTGGCTTTTATTAAACACTCTTCTTTTAAAACTTAAAATATTCAATTTTCATATTTAATTCAAGATTCGTTGTCTAGCATTGACTTATTTTACAGTTCGTAAATTGATTTGATTTTTTGTACGATTTCAGGGTTTCTCTAAAGAATCTAGTCAAGTTCAACAACATCTTAAAAACATGTCTAAACGATTCGAGAAGATTGGTGAAGTGTGCAGCACTGGTGACTTGGCTGACATGCTGGATAACATTGAGCAGGATGAGAGCAGTACTGATAGTAGGCTCCAAGAACAGCTGTCTCTGCTTCAAGAAATGGTAGAGGAATGGGAGCAGTGTGAAAGGAAGATTAAAGAAGTAGCATCATGGGTCGAGAAAGCAAAGACCAGCCTTGAATCGCCCCATTTTAAGAAGAGGAGTTTGAGAGATCAGCTTACTACTAGAGAGGTTTGATTTTTTTTTTTAAGTGTGCTTCACTGTAAATTTTGAGTTCATTTTTTTTTTCAGCTGTTAAGCACATTGCAGTGTCTTTCCAACCATTTTCAAATTCAGATTAATTTTTGTAAATAATGTATCCTTTGTTGTTGTTTTCGTAAAAGTGTATTTCCACAAAAAGTGGCATTACACGTATGTTGCATGCAGATTGTAATAGCAAAAGCTTTTTCAGCATCTTCCACTGAAGCTGTGTTTAATCCTGTAAATGGTTCTTTTGATTTTATGGAATTCTCTCTTTTTTTCTTTTTCTGAAGAAATAGCATTGAAAAGAATCCATATATTGACAATAAAGATTTTAAAACATCTACTTTTCTAATGAGATAATTTTTATTATATAATTTCAGTAATTTTATCCATTTTTCTTACCTGTTTTATCATCATATTTCATTGTTTTTGTCTTATTACATTATTTATTTTTCCCTTTAGTCCTCCATACTAACTCATTATGTAAAGGTTTTGAAGCTTATTCACTATTAAAGATTAGTAACCTAATGAAACACTTTTCATTCTAATTACTTACATTTAAAATTCTTCCGTCTTAGCAGCTATTCATGTGAAATTTACTTATAAATATTTCCATAATTTTATCTATAACATGAAAGCATTTCTATATATTTTCTCTTTTTAATTTCACTCTAGTTTTAACTAAATCAATCTTCCATGTTTATTATAGTATTCTTTGTCAGTGTTAGTTCATTAAATTTTAAAAGCATAAATACCGACTGAAACATTTTTGTGTTGAATGTCAATGTGATTAAAATAAAATGTTATGTGAGTTAAAAGTAAAATAAAATGTTCAGCAATCAAAGCTTCATTGCCTCTAAAAAATATTTATGTTATTCCAAAATCATATTTTTAATTTTTCTACTAATGTTTAATCGCTTGAATTTTTATGATCATAATTCTTCTACAGATGAATAAATAAAATTAAAATTTGATTAAATGTGTGTCATTATCCAGTTTTATGATTTTATGTCCGTTTCAGTTCATCCCAAACGTTAATTTTCTTTTAATCTAAGAGTTTCCTAATCGTCATTCATTTTTCCACAGAAAATGATGTCTGACATGTCAGTACAGAAGACTAAAGTTTTAATGGCATTGGAAAAACTCCAAGTTCACCTAAGATCTCATATAGGTTGCCAGCATCAAATATTAACACGGGGACAAAGTGTTCAAGAGGAACTGGAAACTTTACACTCACAAGTTGAGAAGCAGTGTGAGACTCTGCAGTTGTGTGTTGTGCAAGAAGACCAATACCAACAAGATGGACAAGCACTGAAGCATGCTATTTCCCAAGCTGATCACCAACTAAAATTAGCTACTAGTCCTAGTATTAATGTTGAAGAGAAAGAGAAACTGAAGGAATTGCAACAAGTATGATATTTTTGCTTTAATTTATTTGCCTTTTTTTCTTATTATAAATTATTTTAATTTCGTTTACTTATTTATGTACAATACCAACATTAAATATTCTTAAGTTCTTATTTATTATATTTCTCTTGCATTTTATATGTAATTTAGGCACTTAAAGAGCAGATTCAGAACTACAGCAACCAAATCAGTATAATTCAAGGTCGTATCAAGAACATTCACCAAACCAGGACTCCAGATAAAGATCCATTTAGAGCACAAATAGTTCCACTGCCAATGTCAGTATTTCTTCCTCCACCACCAAAAATATACATACCACCTGAATCCCCACATTCACCTGATACTAGACGACGTCCCATGTCTAGAGAATCAACCACAGTAATTGAAAGGCATTATACTAAATCCCCATCTTCTCCAACAGATTTAGGATTAAGTTACGCTGCCATTGCTTCAGGTCAAAACAGCCCTGTAAAAACTCATGGTAGGCGTAGTCCATTCCCTAAATCCTTTACTCCAACTTTTTCAAGTACTCCAACTGAACTTAGTGAAACTATTACTAAAAAAGAATTTGTCATTGAAAAGAAGATTACTGAACATACTCTTCCAAAATCTCCCAAACCTCCACCTCGTAGAGTAAGGGAACATAAGGAAGACATTAAAACAAATGAAAAACATTCCACACATGAGGAAAAAACAACCACTATCACTAGAAAACAAAAAAGTCAGGAAATGAAAACTCCTGTTATTGAAGAAATTAAAGATGAAACTTCCAAAACTGAGGAATCTAAGAGTGTAGATGGGACATCATGGGCATCAGGCTTTCTTTCAAAGCCATCATATGCTGATATTTTGTCAGGGCGCAGTAGTCCTATACCTCGATCACCTTCACCCCCAGATGTAGATTCACATCCTGATGATAGATTTGTTACTTCTTCCTACGAAAAGGAAGTTTCTAGTTCAGATGGAGGAGAAAACGTTACAGAAAAACTTGAAGCATCATCTTTTAAAACTTCAGCATTTACAGTATCTTCAGAACCTATAGTTGAAATGCCAGATTCCCCAGATATTGGCAGAAAGAAATTAAATATAAAAATTCCAAAAAGTCCTTTTGGTAGCCATTTTGTTCGAAGTGCATCCCCTAAATTTTTTGACCTAAAAACCAGAACCCCCTCTCCTGCTGCTTCGGGACTAAAAGAATTTTCTGAATCTCGAGTTTCATCCACGTCTGTCTCAAGGACAGTAGTTTATTCTAAAGGTGAACAACATGTCACTCAAACAGAATCTTCCCATAGTGAAATTGAAACTAAATCATTTTGTGCCAGTCCACCAGAATCGCGAAAACTTACCTATGCCCAAGTTGCTCGCATCAGTAGCCCTGTTGGTGATTCTTACCGTAGTGCTTCACCTAGACCGCAATCTGCTAGCAAATCTCATCCCCAAACGTCCAGTAAAAGCCATTCCAACAGTGTCCCTCCCAAACCGCCAGATGCTAGTCCAAAATCCGATTCTGATCAGAAGTCTTTTTTAGAGGTTAATTCCGATAACAGAAACCGGCCTAAGTTAGAAGACCCAGAGAAAACGGGTGGGGGGGAAGTTGACAAAGAGCATTTTTTATCCAAAAGTTCTGAACAGAACCAAAAAAACTTGATTAGGCCTCTGCTCAGCCAAGAGGAGGATGTGTTTTGGACACATCTGCTGAGCAGGGGCAACAATTACCATCATCCTGTTTCTTTTGAGATTTTAAAAATCTCTCAGGAAATTGAAGGGAAATTGCAAAGCCACAAACTTTGCATCCTCGGTGTAACCACTCCCGAGAGAGAAGATTTACTTAAAAAAGCTATGAGCTTGTTAGTGAGCGCCCAGTCACCTGATGAATGTACTTCTATCACTGGGCAGATTAAATTAGTTCCTAATACTTGTCTTCATTTTGAAGAATGGTATGATAACATTCAGGATGAAATGCTATTAATATGTTTACATTGTGGTTGTTTGACCTTTTCTATGTCTTCCATTTCAAACTATGAATTTCCTCCAATTTTAGAGTCTAATGACTATTGGTTAGAAATTGCATCTTGTATTTTAAAAAAGATCAATAACAAACCAGTAGTAATTTGTCATTCTTACGAATTAATGAATGAAAATAGCATGGTTGGTAAATCAAAGATATCGTTCCTTCAGACTGACTTAACGGCAGTATCTGACACCGATCCTATGATGTCCAATCTATTTCTTCCATCAAAATTTTCTCAAAGGAAATTGAAATTTGAAGTCTTAGATCATTCCATTTTTCTTACTGATCATACCAATTACATCATGCTACCATTTGAAATAAAATCACGGGAATATTTTGTGGCAAGCAATGATGAATCTGTTGGAGATGCCCAACCTAATAATGAAAGAACATCTAAAATGCCACAGAATGGCAATGAAAATCATTCCATGTCAGAAGGTGTATTAGTGGTGGAGGATCAAGACTGTCATTCTAATACTGTAAACCATCAAGGTGGATCTCTTCAATTAAAGGTTTTGATCTTCAATTATCCGCCTGCTACTGAGTGCAGTGTTTTTGCATTCATTGAATGGAATATTTATAATCCCTAATGAAAAAAAAATCCACTTTTATAATACTGCAAGTGTACTGCTTTCATACTAACATATAAGAAGCATGTAAAAATACTAACTTTTGGTAATTAAAAAATTGATCAAGTATTAATTATAGGCATGCAGTGAAGTACTTGGTTTTATTCCTTCAATTTCGTTGATAAATAATCGTAATTTTAACTTTTTTTAATTATCCTGAAATAACTGATCAAACTGATTTTAAAGCTGTTATTGTATTATTTTATTTCATATACTTTTTCCACTCAGTAAAATAAATTCTGGATTCTTAAATGAAGTTAGCATGTTTAATAACATTGGTCTTTGTTTTAAAAAATGTTCAATAAGTAAACCAAGATTTCCTTGGCATGGTTTATATTGTTCTAGTGGGATGTGTTACAGCTGCCATCAGTCTTCAAAACTTTTCTTTCCTGAATTGCTTAGTTTTTTTTTTGTTATTATGATAATCATTTTCAGTTAAGCGCATGTTTGATTTAAGAGGAAGTAACAGCATGGTGGTTTCAGTAAGGACATGCTTTTCAATATTTATATTACATTAATACTATGTAAAAAAATGTATGCTTACTTTTATTTAAATTATAAATGTGAAACTGTTTCTAAGTTTTGTTAAAAACTGCACAGCTTTTTTAAAGTTTGTCATAATTTTAAATGTACCCTAATAATAATGAATTTGTCCAACAATATGAAGTGAATAGTTTAGAAGTTAAACGTAATTTTAAAATATGACTTTTTCTTTTCTTAATTGTTGTTTAACGAAAAGCATTACCTACTCTTCTTGGGTAAAGACATTTGAAAACTATATAAATTAGCTTTCTTTAATAATATTTATAATTAATTTTAGCTGCAAAATATCTTATTGAAAAATGAAATAACATTTTAATGTCTTTTAATGTCATTTTAATAATTATATATATGTACCTTTTTTTAATTGCCCATGGATATTTGTCTCCCTCCGTAACTTGTACTAATTTCTTAACCCTTCTAATTCTTGTGATTCTTTATTTTCAGGTGAACCCTACAGAAGTAAATTTGAATTCAACTAAATTCGTGGATCCGGCTTCAGAGGAAGTGATTATCACTCAAAAATTTGAACCTCAGTTATCTGCTGCTCCCCATTCTCCTTCTATTCCATCTGTTGAACAATCTCATGAAGAAGAGACAAAGTTTTTATCTGATACGTCATTTCAGAATTATAAAAGAGATACTAAGAAACAAGTGCTACATACAGATAACCTTATTTCGACCAATCTTTCAGAAATAAATGAGTTGAATCAAGTTATTGATAATGATTCAATCAAATCAGTTTCAAGGGTTGTCTCTGAGTCCTCAGATTCAAGAACTGTTGCAAATATCATTGATGATGATATGGAAAAAAGTAGCATTTCTCAACAAACAAGCTCTTCATTTGCTTTAGGAAGTAATAAGCAGTCAGTGGTTCTATCATCTGTTTCTGACTATCCAGAAATTGCTCTGCCTGTAACATCTGACCAAGGAGCTAACATTGCTCAGATTAGGTCTCAGCAGTCCAGTGAAACCTTTGCTTTCGGGTCTACTGCTAGAGAATTGGTGTCTTCCAAAATAAGTGAATTTCAGGGAAATGCAGAATTATTCGCTCAAAGAGATAAACAGGATTTTGCTACCGCGAAAATTACCAAAACTTCTCAGTCTGAAATGAAAGTCAGATCTAGCCAAGTTACTTCATTTGTCACTAAAAGTTTCACATCCAAATCAGATGGAAATGTGGATCCCAATATTGATTCTGAATCCAATATTATTAGCTCAGATTTTAAAGATTCTCTTTTATCATCTGAAAGTTCATCTCAAGAGGTTAAATCCGTCTTTGGATCTTTTCAACAAAAACATGTTGCAGTCTCTTCCAGAATCAGTCAAGCAACAAAAACACAGTCTGAGAGCAAATCGGAGAACTTTTCAGTGTCTGAATTTGAAAATAAGGCATTTTCTCCAGAATCTGATTTCGCTGTTGCTGGAATGCCTATTCTTGAAGAGAATTCTGCCTCTTTGAATGCAGCTTCTAAGGAACAATATGTCACAACAAGTATCAAAATGGGCGAAGAAAAGGGTGAATTTGGAACGTTTTCAACAAAATCATTTGAAGGAAAACAAATTATGAGTGAAGTATCTTCAAAGTCCAGGCAGTTTGCAGTGGCACAGTCAATGGTAAAACAAGTGAAGTGTTCTTCCATGCACACTGAATCTTCCGAAGATCCTGACACCATTAAACCTGAGATAATTCAAAATATTGCTTTCTATGACAGTAATAGGCAAATTTCATCAAAAACTGAAGAGGCGCGATTTGACCTGCCTTCTGCTTCATTCACTCCTGATTCTCCATGCACAAAAATTGAATACATTATAGGAGAAAATCTAAGTGAAATTCCGGATTCAAGAAAATTAGAACTAAGCATTCCAGAAAATTTAGAAAATAAAGAAATCTCTTCTAAAAATTCAGTCTCTGTTTCCAAAACTACTGTGGTTACTAAAAGATCTTATGTTACTCAAAGTAGAAAAATTGTTACCGTACAGCAGGGTACAAAAACAATGCACTTTTATGATAAGGAAAATGTACCTCAAGATATTGATAATGTGCATTCTGAAGATTCAGTAGATGTTATTACTAGAATGGGGACTGCACCAGATAGAGCTAAATTTGATAGAACAAATGACGGTGAAAGCATTGCAGTTTCGAAGGATTCTGCAAAAGAAGAGTCTGCTGATGAATCCATTTCAGGTATAAAAACGACTAAAAGTAAAAGGAAGAAGAGTAAGAAATCTAAGAACCTAGCAAGTCTGGATGATAAATTTGCGCTGAAGGAAGATATAAAAGTTCCCATAAAATTGGAAGAAACGACAAAACCAGAAAAAATATCTCCTGAAGTGTCAGAAAAGGGATCTTCACTTGATACTGATATCTATCCTTCTGACAGCTCCTCTGATGTGAATTGCAAGAAATATGCAAAAAGATCTCAAGCTGACGCAGCATCAATTTCAGATATACAAGAAGATTCTAGAACAGCTTCAGATGTGACATCCATCTCTAGAGATGACACTTCTATTAAGTCATCTGACTCGGATATTATTTCAGAAATAAATGAAGATCACAAAGATACGCATGCAAATTCTACCATAATCAAGAAAAAAATTATTTGTGTCCAAAAATCAGATAAACAAATAGTTTGTGATGAAACTGAATTTCAGCTACCAAATAGAGAAATTGATAGTTCGATCTCTGCACAAGAAAAAACTTTACCCGATGGTACAAAACAAAAAAAGAAAAAGAAGAAGAAAAATCAAAATAAAGCTATAGACGAGGAATCCTATCCTGTTGATAAAAGTGGTGTTATAATTGAAAATGTAAATATTTTGCCCAAAATTGCAGCACCCACTGATGATATTAATAA
Organism: Araneus ventricosus; assembly: GCA_013235015.1. Lineage (NCBI taxonomy): Eukaryota > Metazoa > Arthropoda > Arachnida > Araneae > Araneidae > Araneus > Araneus ventricosus. The sequence continues at coordinate 365,464 of BGPR01000154.1, forward strand.
AGATAACCAAAAACTCTTAGGTGCAATTTCTAAAAAGGGTAAAGGGAAAAAAAATGATGAACTTCAAATTAAATCAGATTTAAAGTCTTCATCTAGGTCTGCTCAAGTTGATCCCTTGCCTTCTGTGAGTGCAACTGCAGCTGCAATTTCTGAATCTGAAGGAAAGAAATTAGTTATAGGGATAGATGCTGTTCCTATAAATGACAAGTCACCTTTATTATGCTTTAAAAATGAGCAAGTATTGGCAGAAGTTAATTCACCTGTGCAAATAACTTCTGATTCTACCTCCAGAAAGCAGAATAAAGGCTACCACAAATTAACAAAACTTGGTGACGAGCCCCATTCTCAGATAAGCATTGAGAGTTTACGAGATACTGATGAAATGAGAAGTACTAGCAATACATATTTTGATGTAGTTTCTGCATCTAATGTAATGACTACACAAACTAACATTTATAATACGGAAGAAACTGAAAATAAGGAATCTCAAATATTTTCCATAAGGGATACAACTATAAAAAGCATTCAGCACCAGTTCACAGAAGAGGGTGATAAATCGCAGATTAAGTGTAAGAAAGAAATGATTTCAGAATTAGATAAAATTAGCCCCTCTGCTGGTAAAACTCCTAATGAATTCGAAACATCTATAATTGAGAAAACTGATGTACTTGATACCAAGGATTATAGTAAAATAAGCATCTCGAAAGATTCTGTAGTAAATACTAATCAGAAAACAAAACCTGTAACAGTTTCTGCTGTTGGTCCGAGTGAATTTGCTGATGATCATCAGAAAACAAAACCAGTAACAGTTTCTACTGATGTTCCAAGTGAATTTGCTGATGATGATCAGAAAACAAAATCAATAACAGTTTCTGCTGATGTTCCAAGTGAACTTGCTGATGATGATCAGAAAACAAAACCAATAACAATTTCTGCAGATATTCAAAGTGAATTTGCTGATGATGATCAGAAAACAAAGCCTGTAACAGTTTCTGCTGATGGTCCGAGTGAATCTGCTGATGATCATCAGAAAAGAAAACCTGTAACAGTTTCTGCTGTTGTTCCAAATGAATCTGCTGATGATGATCAGAAAACAAAACCTGTAACAGTTTCTGCTGATGTTCCGAGTGAATTTGCTGATGATGATCAGAAAACAAAACCAGTAACAGTTTTTGCTGATGTTCCAAGTGAACTTCCTGATGATGATCCGAAAACAAAACCAATAACAGTTCCTTCTGATATTCAAAGGGAATTTGCTGATGATGATCAAAAAACAAAACCTGTAACAGTTTCTGCTGATGTTCCAAATGAATTTGCTGATGATGATCAGAAAACAAAACCAGTAACAGTTTCTACTGATGTTCCAAGTGAATTTGCTGATGATGATCAGAAAACAAAATCAATAACAGTTTCTGCTGATGTTCCAAGTGAACTTGCTGGTGATGATCAGAAAACAAAACCTGTAACAGTTTATGCTGTTGTTCCAAATGAATTTGCTGATGATGATCAAAAAACAAAGCCTGTAACAGTTTCTGCTGATGGTCCGAGTAAATCTGCTGATGATGATCAGAAAACAAAACCAGTAACAGTTTCTACTGATGTTCCAAGAGAATTTGCTGACGATGATCAGAAAACAAAACCAATAACAGTTTCTATTGATGTTCCGAGTGAATTTACTGATGATCATCAGAAAACAAAACCAGTAACAGTTTCTGCTGCTGTTCCAAGTGAATTTGCTGATGATGATCAGAAAAAACCAGTGTCAGTTTCTGCTGATGTACCAAGCGAATTTGCTGATTTTGAAAAGAGTGACACGTTATCTTCTCATGAAAATACTAGTGCGAATATTTCTGAAGTTACAAATGGTATTCAGTATCAGAAGTTAGTTGATGAGGATTCTTCTGAAGCTGTAGAAACATCAGTAGTTGATGAGTGCCTATTTCAAAAAGATGCTGTTGAAGATGATATCCAAAATATTGATGTGGCAAAAAATAAAGCATCAAAGAGGAAGCGCAATAAGAAAAAAGGTAAAAAGAAAGAAGTAATACCTGAAAGTAGTTTACCTGCTAAGTCACAGGAATCTTCAGAACGTGCAGTTACTGTGCCTGAAAATAGAGACAACACGTTATTGGTCTCAGAAAGTAAAAGTGTTGCTGAAATCACATGTTCTACGAAAGAAACTTCTGTTAAGGATATTGATAAATTGATACCAAAACCCAAAAGTTCAGCTAATGATACTCACATAACAATATCTGAAAAGGGCTTGGAAAAATCAATTTGTTATGAGCCGAACCTTCATAGTGATGCACCATCAAAAATTACTTCATCTACTGAATCGGCTCCAATTGGCTATTTTGTCAGTACAGATATAGACAAGAAATTAAGTTTTCCATCTGATAAATTGCATGATCTTGATCCAAAATCATCAGACATCAAAGATACTTCTATACAAGAAGAAAAATGTGAACAATTGCCAGAAAAGCAAATATCTGAAGTCTTTGATGATAATAATACAACATTTGATAAAACATTATTGTTGGATCAAACGAGTAATTTAGATACTGAACTAAGTAGTTCCAAAAAAGCAACTAAAGAGGTCAAATTGAAAAATAAGTTACAACCAGAACGGGTTTCTAAATCTCAGTTGCCTGCTAAAACAGATGGTAAAGGAAAACATTTGCCAGTGACAGAAGATCGGGAAACAGCCAGTACCACAGGAGAGCTTAAACGGATTGACAGTACTCCAGAAAAAAAGGAACAATCAGAAAAGAAGCAAGAGAAAACAACTAAAGAAGAGATTCCACTTGTAGCGCCAGCAATTACAGAACATGCTGAAACATCTGAAGATATTGCTGTTCAAAAGATTCATTTGCCAACATCACTGACCAGTCCAGATTTGAGGCAACAAACAGAAGATTCTGTTGGAGAATATGTCCCACCGGAAAAAGAAATTTTGCGTAGTGAGAATGCAGATGTGATAAAAATTCCTTGTACAACTGAAAAAGCGGAATCACTCGAACCATGCAGTTCGGAAAAGTCAAAAAAGAAAAAAAAGCAGAAAAAGAAGCTGCCAACAAAACAAGTTTCTAATACTCCATTGTCTACTAAGAATGATGAGAAAGAAAACGAAAATTCTTATGAGGATCAGGGCATAGCTAAAACTATAGAAGAACGGAAATTGATTGACACTACAAAGATAAATGAACAAACAGAATATATAGAATGCCATCAAGAGACTGAAATTAGAACGACAAAAGGGAAAGGGATAATATCACTATTAGCGACAACTGCTGAAGAAATATCAGAAGATGTTACAGAGAAAAAAGTCTTTGTGCCATCATCTCAAATCCATCCGAATCTGGAGCAACAAGCTAAGCATAGTCAACCAGAGGATGTGCCATCAGAAAGTGATTCATCAATGAGCATTTACAACAAAACAGATGTGGTAAATATTAGGAATAACACTGAAAAACTAACTCTCCAACCAGACATTATTAAAAAATCAAACAAGAAAAGGAAACATAAAAGGAAATTACAGTCGGAACAAACTTCTGAAAATCAGCTGTCGTCTATGAAAAATTATGAAGAGGTGTCAGTACCATATGATCAGAAAATAATTGATATCATTAAAGAACCAAAATTGACTGAAGGTATTCCAGAAAGAATGGAACAAGCAGAATGTGTATATTATAAAAAAGAAACGGAAATAAGTTCTGTGGAACATATAGAGACACCTACAGACACAAAACATGCCATTTCATCTGAGGATGTTGCAATTCAAAAAATTCCAGCTGTGACCAGTCCACATTTCGAGCAACAAACACGCCCACTAGGAGAAGTCCCCTCTGAAAGTATTTCAACAGAAAGCATTTGTTTGCACCCTGAGAATGCAGATGTGACAAAAATACCATCTTCTTCAGAAGAGCAAGAAATACTTAAAAATTCAGATCTACAGTTGTTGTCTGATATTGATAGTAAAGAAAAAGAAATTTTGACGTGTGATGATCAATATCAAGTTAGTATCACAGACGGACTGAAACTAATGGAAAGTGTAACAGAAGGTCAAACAGGATACCAAGAATACCATCAAGAAACTAAAATTAATGCTATGGCGGACAAAAAACTTATTCCAAGAGTAACCGCAACTGCCCAAGCAGAACTTGGAGAGGCAACTGTTACTTTGCAAAAAGTCATTCTGCCTTTGTCATCTACACCAAAAGAAGCACCAGAAAAAGTTAATTTACAGAGTGAAAATGTGAATGTGGTTTCATCTGCAGCTGAAGAACTGAATCCACTTGAAGCTAACAATATGGAGAAACCAACAAAGAAAAGAAAACAGAAAAATAAGTTGAAACAAGAGCAAGTAATTGACCTTCAGTTATCCAGGAACAATAAACAAAAAACAATTCCGTTAGATGAAGATCATCATCTAAGTAGTACTACAGATGAAATGAAACTGACTGAAAGTGATTTAAAAATGAAACATCAAACAGATCAACAAGAGACTCAAATTAGTACTCTTGAAGAAGACGAACAGATATCACCAGTTATCATGACTGCCAAAGAACTTGAAAAGGCGCCTGGGGATGTTTCAGAGCTGAGAGAAATTTTGCCTGCATCTCATAAACTGTATGCGGATTTTGAGCAGCAGACGAAAGATACTGTCTCAAAAGATATAGCACTAAAAAACATTTCAGCACAAAATGTCTGTAGGGATACAAAGAGAGTAAATATCCCATCTTCTTCCGTTAATGAAAAACAGAAACCACTTAAACCAAATAAGAAAGGTAAACAGAAAAAGAAATTACAAGCTAATCAAGTTTGTGACGTGCAATTACCTACTAAGGTTAAGGATAAAGATAAAGAAGTTTTATTTTCACAAGATCAGAAATTAACTAGTCCCACCGAAGAGCTTGAAATGGCTGGTAGTACTACAGAGATAGGAGGGGAAACAGAATATGTAGAATATCATCAAAATACAGAAGGTAAAGAGAAGATTCCAGTAAGAACTGCTTATTTCAAAGAATCTGTAGAAACACTTGAAAATAATGCATTGCAGAAAGTTTCTCAAATCACTTCAGATATTGATTATCCACCAAAACATATTCAGCCAGAAGATGTACCATTAGAAAGTACTTTAGTTGAAAACATATGTGAGCATGTGATAAATTTTCCATCTTCAACTAAAAAACAGGATCCTCCTGAATCAAATAGTACTGAAAAATCAAGTAAGAAAAGGAAACACAAAAAGAAACTTAAATCAGGACTACTTGATCCACAGTTATCTGCTAATACTGAGGAAAATATATATGAGGTTTCATCCTCCCAAGATCAGGAAATGACTATTTCTACAGTAGAGTCCAATTTGAATGGCCATGTTATACAAACAAAGAAACAAACAGAATACATAGAACACCCTAAGGAATCTAAAATTAGCTCTGCAAAAGAGAAAGACGAGACTTCTTCAGTGTCAACAACTTCTAAAGAATTTTCAGGAAAATCTAAATCTTTAACATCATATCAAATCGAGCCAAATTTGGAAAAACAAATAGAACATATTCAAACAGAAGAGCAGAAATCATTTGAACCAAGTAGTACTGAGAAAGAGAAGCAGAAAAAAGCATTTCAATCTGAACAAATTATTCTTCAGGAACTTTCTGCTGTTACCGATGACAAAGAAAAAGAGATTTTGTTTGAAGAACAGCTCAAGACGAGTACGATAGAAGGACTGAAATTAGTTGAAAGTATTAAGGAAATGAAACGGCATGCTGGGTTGGTGGAATATAATCAAGACAAAGAACAGAGTCCAATAATATCAGCTACCAAAGAATGTGTGGAAAAATTTGAAAATGTTGCAGTGCCAAAGGTCTCTCTCGTATCATCTCAGACCACTTCAAATCTGGAGCAACAAACAAGAGAAATTCAATCTTTCGGAAGCAATTATATACCTGATGAAAATATTGATGTGAAAAGTATTCCAATTGTAACTGAAGAGCAGAAATCAGTGAAACCAAATATTATTGATGAATCAGCTATGAAGAGGAAGCTGGTAAAGAAGTTGCCGTCAGAAGAAATGCTTGAACCACAGTTGTCTGCTAAGAAAGATGATGGTGAAAAAGTGATTTTATTATCTGAGGATCAGGAGGTAAATAATTTTGCTGAACTTCTGGCGCCCACTAATACTGCTGAAATAAAAGAAAAAACAGAATATTTAGAAGTGTATGAAGAGAGTGAAACAAATTTTGTTGAAGGAAGAAAGCACACTCCAACAATAACAGCCACTGTAAAGAAATTTACAAAAACTTCTGAAAATTCTGCAATACCAAGTATGCCATTGTTATCATCTAAAATTAGTCCCGACTTTCAGCAACAAGAAAAAATTACTTTTCCTGAGGATATCCCATCAGAAAGACATAGTTTCGATATTGGCCCTTCAACAGTAAAAAATATTTCATCCGTAGCTGGACAACAGAATTTATCAGAAACTCCTGTTCATGCTGAAAAACCCCTCAAGACTGAGGTTCAGGAATTCCATCCTGAACAAACCTTAGATACTCAATTATTTGATAAAACGTCACTTAAAGATGCTAATGTTACATCAACTGTAATTCAGGAAATGACTGGTAATATAGAAATGTTAAAAATGGCTGGAATACCTACAAACATGAAGGATCAGTCAGAATATCCGGGTGAAAAGAATGAAACTCCTTCTGGGGAAACCAAAGAACACATTCAAGCAATATTGACAACTACCCAAGTTACCAAAACATCAGAAACTATTGTGAAAGATATCATTATCCCATCGCAGATTGGCCCCAGTGTAGAGCACGAACTAAAATGTAGTCTAGAAGAGAATGCTCCATCAGAAAAGGTTTCAGCAGAATACGCTGATTTATTTGGTGAAAATGAAACATTGTTATATAATACAACTGCAACTGAAAGACAGAAATTACTTGAATCGAGCAACATTGAAAAGCCGATTAAGAAAGGAAAAGGAAAATTACAACCTGAGGAAGTTCTGGAAATAGAGTTAAATGCTGGAGTTGATAATGCTGAAATCTCTGCTTCAGATGTACAAAAGACTATTGATGATACCGAAGAAATAAGAACAATAGGTGTTACTGCGGAATTGAAGGAGAAGTCTGAATATTTAAGATCTCGCCTAGAGATTGATATTGATTTTGTAACTGGTCAAGACCCGGTACCAGAAACAACATCAGGTGTCGAAGGAAAGGGAGCATCACAAGCAATTTCAGTTTCGGAAGGTGTTAGCTCTCCCCTATCTCAATTTCAAGAAGGTTTTAAATCAGAAGGGTCATCAGGTTCATGTTATGAACTGCCTACAGATACATTCATAGCTTCGAAAGATACAGATATCAAAGAAGCAGTCTTGTCTGCTAAAGTTCAAAAACCTTGTGATAATGAGAATTTAGCCCTAGAAGATGATTCTGTAATAATTTCAAGTTATCAGTCAATTGAAAACATAGACGTCACGAAAAGTGTTGATTTCCTTGAAGGAACTACGAAAGATAACGCAAAGCTCACTGATGATCCTGCATTGAAAGAGTTTTCATTTCATATCCAACTGCCAAAGGCATCAGTAATAGAAAAGACAGTTACTGAAAAAATTGCATTGGAATGTGAATCTGATATGAGTACTGTAGCAACCAGTGAATTTATTCTTTCATCAGGTATTAATTTTCCCGGTTCTGAAATGATTAAGGAAAAGATATCTGATAGCATTTCTGTTTCTGAGCAGAGTCCATTAGAAAGTGAGTTCAGTCTGCAACTGAAGAATTCACTAGAATCTGAAAACGTAAAACAAATGCCATTGAAAAAGAAGCTGTCTGGAAAACAAGATATAGATGGAATGGAGCTTTCAGATAAAGATTCAAAATTTAAAGATATAGCTCCTTTATCCTGTCCTGAAGTTGTTCATGAATCAAAGGAAATTGATAGTGGATCTGAACACAGTCCTTTGTTAAATGAAGCCAATAAACATTTCAAAGAATCAGAAGAGGGAGGAAAAATTCCGAAAAGGGATAAGAAAAAATTGGAAAATGCTGATGGATCCTTACATTTGGTTTCTAAATCTTCGTTTGATGACATGGTAACGGTTTCTGATACAGAAAAATCTCTGCCTGATTCATCAAACAACCAAAACATAACAGAACGAAATGCACCGTCACATATAGGGCAGTTTTCTAAAGCTGTGCAAGATACATCTCTGGTCAATAGAATGCAAAGTAATGCAAGTGCTGTTCAATCTACAGACAGTAATTATTTAGTAAGTGCTACTGAGACGAGTGAGTCACAACTGGAATTTCTTGATGAGTTAGAGAAGAATAAAGATAAACGAAAAAGACCAGAATCAGTTTTAATGAGCGATGACTCTAAATTTGACAAGTCAAAATCTTTAGAAAAGCATATGCATCTTGATTCTTCTGTATCAGGAGAAATATCTGATGGAGTAAGACAAACACGTGATCCATCTTCACAAAAACAACTTGGTAGTGTAGACTCAACTGATGAAATGAAAGGAAAATTAATAAAAATCCATTCTGAAGAAGCTCTTTGTTTATCTGATTTGGTAGCTCCCCATTCTGAGAAGGTATCTGTCGAAAACAAAGTTTTCGAGCATAGTTCATTGATAATTGCTCATGAGGTACCATTGGAAGAATCTACACAATCAACTCTGCAAGAAGACAATTTACTTCCCTATAATAGAAGCATAAAAGAAGACGCAGTCCAAAAGAGAATTGATGATTCTGTGCAAGTACAGCAGAGAGAATTATCACCTGATGATCACGTCGGTTTTGGCACAATATCTGCTTCAGAGACTAAAAGGAACAAGCTTCCTGATGATGCATCTCTTTTCATGGAAGATAAAGAACCAGATTATTCTTCGAAGGCAAAGCCTAGTTTTGATATGGAAGCTTTAAGAGGGGAGAATGCTCCAGGATTTTTGACTGAGGTATGTTATTTCAGATCACTCTTGAATAATAATTATGATAATAATAAAAATTGCAGAAAGATAGTAGCCTTCAATATAATGAACCTCAGTATAGCAACCATAAATGTAGCATCCAGGGCTGTAGTGACAGAGTCCAAATTTTGAAAGATGTGGAATTTTGGATTTAAGACTCTATTCCTCCGAAGATCCTTCATGTCTGCATTCCTGGTGCATGTTAAATTTGCCATTCAGCATCAGATATTCTCACGTTGGGGTGGCATGGCAGTTTTGAGAGGAAGTTGCTGACTCAATTAAAAATTTAATCCTAATTCAAAATTACGAGATCTGTCCCCAATAATCCACAATTAGCATAAATAAGTATTCTAATAACTCAAAATAATTAATAAGGCACTCCTACTGGAAAGAGGATGGGATAGTTCCAAAATCATTATAACAAAAATTCATCAATATATTCTATTAAAAATGAAACATTGTACAAAATACATTTAATATTATTTATGAATCATATTGAAGGTAATATTTGGTAGAGTCTTTCCGATTCTATATTCTATTATTTTTTTTTCAAAAATATCCAATTTTGTTACTTTTGAGCCGATTAATATTATACAATGTTGTTATTATACAAGCCATACTTACAGTTTATTCAATTTATAATAGGATAATTGAACTTTTCAAATATTATAAATACTATTTTTATATTCAGGGAGTTGAAGTTATTGATGAGCCTAAGGGTAAGCATGAACAAGCATCTCTGTTACTCACCGAGGAAAGATTATTCCCACAACTGGATAAGACAAAGACTGTAACGGATTCAGTTGCTGAAATTTTGCAAAGAGAAAATCAAGAACTGATGAATTTGTTGAATCAGAATATTGCAGAAGAAGGTGCGATTTCTGAAGATGATTCTTTGTCTCCTTCCAGGACACTATCTGCTCTGGTAAGAGGATATTTGTTGTTATTATATAGAGTGCGAGCAGGATATTTTTTAATGAAAATACTTTTGTCTTAGTTTGGATATTTATTATAATATTAATTTAAGATTGCAGAATATATTGTGCTTCAAAAACGCAAAATTTTCTATCTTTTGTAGTTGAGCTTGATGTTACCACGAGGTTTAAATGTATTCAGCCATAAATTTCTCATTCTTTGTCTAGACTATTTAATATTTTCAATTTGATTATTCTTGAGAATGGTTTCGTATAGAAATCTCGGTCAAACATACAATTTTAATTTAACTTTCATTTATCATTTTCTCTGTTGATGAAATTGGATGGAAATTAAAATGCAAAACAACCTTAATTTCCTTATAATCCTTTATTATTATTTTGAGTTTTTAGTGTTTTAACATTGGGATTCAATTTATGAATATTAATATCAATGTGTTTTTCCTTTATTTCATATCAATGTCCAATCATTCTTCTTTTTTTATCCTTTTTGTAATTTCATTTTATTGGAAAATGAAAATATTGTCCGTGAAAACTGTGCTTTACATCTTATACTATAATGTTTTTTTAACGATTTTAATAAGTTTTACATTTGATACCCTGATTTTACACTCATTAAAATATTCCTATAAGGATGAATATGACATTACATCGATTTTATCCATAATTTTCTTATATTTTTTGGGAAAAAATAATTTGAAACATTCTAAACATTTCTTTATTTGTCAACTACAGGGAAATCTTTTACTAGACCTTCAAAAAAAGACTGCTTTGTCTCCTGAAACTGATGTAGCTTCAGAGTTATTTTTTGATCCATCTGAAGAAGAACTGGAACTTATGATGTGGATGGGCAGAGAAAGGCACTATCCTGTACAATATGATGTATTAAATGTTCGAGAATCGGAAATTAAGGTAATATTCTTTAAAGCTACCCTAAGTTAATAAATAGTTTGTTTATGGTAACATTTACCTTACTTTTCCCTTGAACTTTTAGATTTTATTTAGTTTATTCAATTTCTTTTCTTTTTTAGCGCCTTCTTTTTAGTTTGCACAACACTTTCAAGCTTGTCAGCTTAGTAATTTTTATTTTGCTTGTAGGACCTTTGCACCCCATCTTTAACAACCACCTTCTCCCATTTTGATGAATCTCAAAAACATTTTTATATGCAGAAAGTATTATCAAAAGTAGAAGATTTGCAACAACTTTCTCTGGACACTAGGAATACTGGAAGTGTTACTAAAATCATCTATCATTATGTGCTAATGATTGAATACATACAACACTGGGTTGAATTTTTGGAGACATGGATTCTTCGCATTTCTCAGTTGCCTGCTGAACAACATCAAGCTGAATGCAAGGTATGATTTATTATTTTTATTGCTTATGACTCTTTTAACTCTTTCTAAGGCCATGGGAATATACTTTAGACCAAATTCATCAATTTTTAAATGCATTTTTTAAGGTTGGCGTAAGTGTTTGCCAAATTTTTCGATGAAACAAAAACCTAGATGTTCCACTTTCTTAAATTCATCAATCTTTAAATGCAATTTTTAAGGTTGGTGGCGTAAGTTCGCGCCAAATTTTTCGATGAAACAAAAACCTAGATGTTCCAATTTCTTAAATTCATCAATTTTTAAATGCATTTTTTAAGGTTGGTGGCGTAAGTTCGCGCCAAATTTTTCGATGACACAAAAATCTAGATGTTCCTATTTCTTAAATTCATCAATTTTTAAATGCAATTTTTTAAGGTTGGCGTACGTTTTCGCCAAATTTTTCGATGAAACAAAAACCTAGATGCTCCAATTTCTTATCTCAAACCATTAAGAAGCGTCTTGACTTGGTAATTAATTATTAATTAATTAAATTAATTAACTAAAATAATGTCATCCAATAAGCTAAATTAATTTCTTTTCTTAAATTAATCTCAATACCAAAGTTATTTTACTAAACCACTACTAGAAAAAAATGGCCTTAAAAAGGGTTAACTCGCTCGTTATTCTCAATTATGATATATATGATAATTTGTTCATTGTGAAACAAATATTTTGAATTTTCTCATAAAATGATCATATATGTGTTGCTGAATTGAAACATTTTTATGATCTTTAAAAGGCAATCCTTTTTATACAATGGCCAATACAGTTTTTTAAGCATTTGATGCGTCAGTGATATTTTCTGTTGCTGTATCAAGTATAACAAATTGCAAAATTATACTTCAGAAGCTAAAATGTGGATTTTAATCGGAACTTTAATTATGCGGTCTCTAGAATAGTAATTTTTGATTTTTTTTTATAGTAAAACTAGGGGAATGGACTGTTTGCCTGTCTATGCCCAACTACTGCTTCAGGCAAAAGGGCAACTACTGCTTATCGGCATTTGGTCTAGTAGATTCTCCACCTTGTCAGCCACCTATTAAAAAAGCCATGTAATAATAAGAAAGAAATGAAATTAGTAACTGTGACCCAAAAATGTATCTAAAATACATGTTTAACCCTTTCGGCCCTAATGCGTCCGGAGATTCCCTATTAGTAAATAAATCCCATTTTTACATGGATTTTTGTGTTTTCCGTGTTCTTAAGGAATTAGGGAATAAAATTATGATTGAAGAAACTTGGAAACACTTTCAGATTGCAAATGGCGGACTTATGTTTTTGTTGTCTTCGTAACAAGACTATTGTTACGAAGCTGTGAAGTTGTTTCCCTGACATGTCAATCTTATGACAGGAAATAGAGTTTTACAGATGTTTCCCTGGAATAGTTCCAGTCGACTATAGGATTGGGACATTGTCACAGGAGATTTCCAGGAAACGGGAAAAGCGTAAACTTTTTAAATCATAGTATACTTCTTTTAGTATGTCAACATTAAATTAAACTACTTTTCATAGTTAAATTTTAATCATGCAAAGTCGGGTTGAAAGACTTAGTAGTCTGTATAAAAAAATGTTTTTTGGCTAAGATTGGAAAATTTTGAAAATATTTTTAAATCAGCGCATTCAGAAAGTGTTTAAAAATATAAAATAACGTATAATTGATTATATATACTGATAAAATTTAAAATGTTACTCAATATTTTGCATTATTTTCTATTATTGAAATGCTTCAGTTATTAAAATGTACCGTGGAACCTCGCTTAAGGAGCACAATTCGTTTCAGAAACTTACTCGTAATGCGAAACGCTCTTTATGCGAAGCAATTTTTCCCATATAAATTAATGTAAAATACGATAATGAGTTCCATGCCGAAAAAATTCTCAACAAATTTTATGTATAGAGTTTATTCAAAGAAAGTTAAGGAGTTTCAGTTAAGGAGCTTGAATCATTTTCTCTTTTATAGCAGAATCAACTTACATGGAATGCGGACACGATTTGCAGAAAACAAAACAAATCGAAATAAATTTATGATACACACTATAATTTGCAGAATTGAGTTCAATGCTTCATTTGAAAATTTTACTAATTTTTATAAGTGTTTTAATAGAGTTGTTGAGTTTTTATATGAATTATGATCGAATTCATTTTTAGTTGGAAGCTGTCTAGAGACATTTGTTTTTTCCGACCCTTCAAAATTTGACGAAACTGCGACACAGTATTATCATAAAATAAATTTGTAGCTCGCATAGCCAGTGCCTTATTCGGGTGATGCTTCTCAAAGTACGATGCAACAGTTTTCCATGCTTTCAGCATTTCTCTTATTGCGCTAGAAGATGGTTGTTTTGCTGTTATCTCCTCCTCCTCTGACAAACCTTGCTGAGAAACACAATGCAACTTCAAAAGGTCTTGGGTGGTCAGCTCTTGGTTGTGCTTTTCCACAAGCTCCTCGATATCATTGCTATCCACCTCCAGTCCCCTGATCTTGGCCAAAAACTCAATCTCGTTGTCTAGGGCTCCTCAATGTTACATTCGACAGCACTCTCCGCCGAAAGTTTCTTCCAAATAGAAGTGAGAGTTCTCTTGGTAACTCCTTTCTATTCATTTTCGATTATTTTGAGGCAGGAAACAATGTGGAAGTGATATTTCTAATATTCTCTGAGGGTAAGATTGGTCCCTAGACACCATGTTTGACAAGAATTAAAGCAAAATAAAAGCTCCCTGGTAATGACAGCACCAAGCGCAAAATCCGGGACTTTCTCTTCTCGTTGCTCGTTAAGCTATTCATTTTTTAAAAAAAATATTTTGCTCGTTATGCGAGGTGCTCGTTAAGTGAGGTTGCGCTGCATTGTCTAACCGATAGTAAATTATTCTGATTATGCATGATAATATGAAATTTAAGCGTCTTAATTTCCAATTGTACTTTGACTTGCTTTAAGTTAAAATTCTAGAATTATTTAATTTTAGAAAATAGAAGTTTATTTCTTGTGCTCAAAAATTTTCACAATCCTTATCATTATTCAAAAAAGAATAACTTTTACTCTTATATTTATAAGAAATAAATTTATTGTTAGCTTTTTAGGTTTTCATCTAAATTTTTTTTAGAAAGCAAAAGATTTTTTTTTCTCTCTCTTCTACAGTTAATTGAAGAACAACTTGCAAGGTTGCAGCAGTATTTTGTTACTATAACAAGTTATAATCAGGAAGTTTCAGAAATGTTTCCTGCTGATATAAGGAGTAAGATAACTGGAAAATTTGCTCAGCTTCAGACTCAGATGGATTCAACTACGAAATTGGCAGCTACATCTTTTACACAAGTTTCGGGATGGATTAAAAAAATTGGCAAAATTAAGGTAATTTTTATGCCCTGTTTATATGAATATCAGTGTTAGTAACTTTAATGCTTGTTTAAAATAGCATGTAATTTTTAATTACTTACAAAATTTTTAATGAAGTTATACTATAATTGCAATTTTGTCCATAATAATTATAGAATCTTAAACACTAAAATATATGGCTTAGTAACAATATAATGTTGATTTAGAAATTACCATAATAAGATGAATTTAGTTATACAGGGTGAGTCTAAATTGTTTTTACAAAATAAGAGGGGTGATAGTACCCATCCAGACGAGCAATAATTACCATGGAACATAGGGTCGCCTCGCTTACCGGACCTCAACCCACTTGACTTTTTCTTCTGGGGGCGCATGAAATCTTTAGTGTACGAGATGCCTGTGGACTCGGCTGAAGATCTCGTAGCGAGAATCGTTGTTGCCGCAGACAAAATTTACACAACAGCAGGAATCTAAGAGAGGGTTCGCCAGTCATTCCTTCGCTGGTGTGAACTGTGCAATGACACGCGTGGCCGCCACTTTGAGCACTTGCTGTGAGTTTGTCTCTGATCAATTAGTCAGATTGTGTCTCTGATCAATTAGTCAGATTGTGCAACTTTTGGTATCGTTCATTTGTTTTCCCAACACTGTAGTAAGTTCATGTTGAAATTCTAATTTTACTCTTTTCTGCCTCTTAGAGTGGAATGCAACCCTATGTTCCATGGTAATTATTTCTCGCCTGGATGGGTACTATCACTCCTTATTTTGTAAAAACGATTTAGATTCACCCTGTATTATTTTATGGCTGTGATAGCCAAGTTTATAATTGTTTCTTGTGATTTTTTTAAAGGAGGAGCTCAAACTCCTAAATGATGTCCTCCTGTCTCAAGAGAAAGAATTGGACACTTTACAGAATGAAAGAAATTACAATGCACCTGACATTGAGGTGAGTTTTCTTTTTTCAAAGTTCATTTATTATTCCATTCAATTTCAAAATGAATAGTATATATTATACTTTAAAGAATTTAAAAGGACATCTTGGCTTCTGAAAAATCAACATTTTTTAATAATTTTATTAAGTGAAATTTAAAAATCCATTGAATTGAACTGAAGTGACATTCAGAAACTTTTTTATTAAGTAAGTTAATCTTTTTCTTATATAGTCGCTGAATTTGCAAATAGTTGAAAACTGCTATAAATGTGAGCTGTTATGTTTGAATCAACAACAGTTTTCTCTAAACTGGATCGGTTATCAGGCTGAGAATCGTGAACAGTTTCTTACTTGGTATAGAATTTTGAAGTTAAAGGTTAGTATATACCTTTGTCTATCAATCAGATTTAAATGTAATCAATTTTCTTCAACACCAAATAAATTTTGAATGTAATTTATATATATATTTCATAATAAATAGGAAAAACAGGTAATATTTTGATTAAAAATATTTTTTTTAAATTTTATTCCATGTTATGTAAATTTTCTCTTATGGTGATTGTTTTGTTGGAGATTTTGTTACATTAAGGTATATAATCATTTTATAAGTTATTTATCATAAAATCAATTGATTTACCTGAATGGGTATTCTTATTTGTTTCAATTCTATTAAAGTCCCTCACATGATTGCTCATGCATTTTGAAATATACTTGATATAAAAAGAATTATTAAAGATAAATATCTGATAATGATCTTGGATTGTTTTTCCCAGGTGTTTAGATCCATTGAGAATACTAAAAACATGAGAGACAGTACAGAAACATATCAACTTTCATATGAGTTGCTAAAACAATTTTTGCACTTACTTGAAATCGTTCTTTCATGTAAGCCCTGTATAGAAGATCATAATGATTCAAAAAGGAAAAAAGAATTTTTGGAGGTAAGTATATTCATATATTTTAGAAATGGCGAGATATTTTTTCTGTAACAAGTACAGTCATGGAAAAAATAATCGAACCACCCAGCATTATTCTGCCATCGTTATCGAAAATTAAAACAAAAGGTACTAAATTTGTGGAAGTAACGTCTACTATAGTCAAAGACAGGCCAAGAAGATAACAGAGATTACGGTATGCTTCCGGCGCTGCACCGATGAATGACGTAGTTGGTGTTCCTGCGCGTTTTGGGGTTACTTTCTGTTAGAATTCGCCAACAGCCAGAAGTAGATTTTCTTTGCTTCGTGTGCGCCAACGTTTCGTTCTCAAAGCAAAAAGAGAAAGTTGCTTGGATCGATTTTTTTTACATAATTTGTGCATTATTAATTAAAGGAAGCCTGAGAAATATCAATAGTAGACACTTGACACTATATTTAAAATTGTATACAGCAGAAGATTCTATGCAAAAAAAAAAAAAATGATTACACCAACCATGCTTTCATGTTATCTTGAAATAAAGGATGCATAAATTTTTTAATAATTAAAAGGAAATTTAATAAAAAAAAACTAAAATATTTACAATGAATAATGCTCGAATAATAATCGAATTACAATGTGTGTAATAACAATCGAATTATGTGGTAAAAGAGCGCCGATGCTTTTGAAACTTTTTTTATGTACATAATTAATAATGTGTGCATATACTATATCGTATTCTAACCAGGACTGTAAATAAATTAGATGTACAGAAATCCATCCCAATCTCACATCTTAAAAGCAACTGAATCATAAACACAACAAATTCCTATGTTTTGGAACTGATTAATCGACACAATTTTGGCGGGAATAATAAGCTATGGTTAAAGGAAATTTGTTTCAGCATTTTTTTAATGTTGGGAAAATTATTTAATATTGGAGAAAATGCCAATAACGCAACCTTTTGTTTCACTTTCCTTCTTTTTTCAATATTTTGTCTCATGTGTACTCTTTTTTATGATATATTTTAATTTTCCTTTGATTTCTTTGAGTTTTTTGCATCGCCTTCATATTTCACTTTTCATATATTTCAATTTTATTTTGATGTATATTGTTATATATATGTACAAAAACCGATGCAAATACTGGAAAAAGATAAGATCAATAAATAATTTCAAAAGCAGCGATATTTTAGAAGTTGCTACGATATAAAAATGATAAAAAAGAAATTAACAGCAATAAATTCTGATACGTTTTCTGAGTGATCCACGCCACCATCAAGAGAGATTATTCGCCAAATGTGGTCCCCAAAGAGACAGAGAAAAAAAGCTTTCTCCCTGAATGCTCCCAAGGTCATTTGGCACCTCGTCATTTCCGACAAAAGGCGGGAAAAGAAACATTTAAGAAATTAAATAACATACGTTTAGAAGATAGATTTTTATTGCAGAAAATATCGGTTTTTCTTATTTAAAGCAAAATTCTGTTCAAATATGTCAATTACTTTTAAGATACATTAGAATAACTGCAGGACTATTTCACTTGGTGGAAGAATACCATCCATAGCTTCCACTGTATAACATTCTTGACTTGTCTTGGACTATAAACGATTCCATATGTAAAAATTTCATAAGGGGTCGACTGCATATTTATAATTGCACTAATTTCAAAATTTCCAATGGCAACACCCTTTTTCGATGACATAAATAAATTTCTCGTCAAAAGTAACCTCAAGATATGAATTTTGGTTAATTGACCATTAAAAGATCGGAAGATATTCGACATTTTGTGTTCGCGATATAAAAGGCTCTGTCTCTCTATTTATATAGTGAAGCTCGCTGTTTGCGTTTAAATGTCAGTGGTAGAATTTTAACTTATTTCGCTCTTTAAACGTCATCTTAAAAGTTACGAAGTATTTTTTACAATCGATAAATACTAGATGTATTACAAAATTCTGCAAAAAAGAAATTTTTTCCAAAAAATATGGTATTTATCCATATGTATTACATTACTAAATGGAAGAAAGATGTTACCTTTTTCACATATATGGACGCGCCCCCCCCCCCCAAGTGCATCGTTTTACAGAGAAAATAGAAAATTTAATGTCACTTAAAAACTACTTTTTCGAATAAGCTGAAATTTTGCATGGGCTTATTAAATAGCTTTCTTCATCGATTACTGTTAAAATTTGGGGATGTTGTGACTCAAAAGTTTTTAAACATCAAATTTAATAAAATATGTCCTGCATTCAAAATTATTTTAAAATCAAAAGAATAGATGCAGAATGTGTATACTACGTCATACTATTACATCGAAAAAGTTCAAGGTCAATAACTATATTATGATACCAACAAAAATTCAAAATTTTACTTTAACATTAGAGACTCAAAATTTTATTTGCTTATAATTTCGAAACAAATGAAGTTTGAATGATAAAATTTTGTATACGAGCATAACTTTGTATGCAGTTTTAAAATCCATTGAAAAAATGGGTGTTGCCATTGGAAATTTTGAAGTTAGTGCAATTATAAATATGTAGACGATCCTTTACGAAAAACGATGGCAGAATAATGCGGGATGGTTTCTTTTTTTCTGTTTCCCGCAACTGTACTTTATTGATGCAAATTTTGAAATGTATATTTGATTTTATTAGACGTCTATTTCTTTCAAATTGAAATTTTATTTAAGTTTCTTCTTTACATATAAAATTATAACTTTCAACGTTATTTATCAAACCAACCTTTATCCACTTTTTTGAAGTTGGCTATCGCTCTCGGATATCTTTTTATTTGCATTTCATTCTGCAAGGCTTTTTTTGCCATGAAATATAACTTCTGCCTATATGTTAGCTCACTTAATACTTTTCTTATCTGGTCTATTTTATAAATAATTTCGTTTTTGTCTTCGTTTATATCTACCTAAAGTATTCAGTTTCTTCCTTTTTAGTATTACTTCCTTTAGTACAAACACGACCATATCCTGCTTGTAACATCAGCATATATGCAATTAATCATTTAATTGCATAAATGCTGATGGCAATACTTCTTTCTATTCTATCTCTAGAATCTTATGCAATCTTTGATGGCAATTCTGTGGACTGTGAAAGAGAACTACCAAGTTTCATCAAACTCTGCCAGTATACCTGAAATGGACGAAGAATACCAAAGAATAGTTGCAAAAGCAGCAGATGTTATGAAGAAAGGCCAAAAGAAACTTGAAGATTGGAATGTATGGGAACGTCAGCTCATTAAGTTGGAAGAATTGATTGAAAATAGCTCATGTTGGCTGAAAGAAAAAAATCAGATATTCATTAAGGAGGCTTCTAATAGTAAAAATCTCCAGCACTCATATAATACTTTAAAAGTAAGCTTTAGATGATATGTTGCTATTTTAATATTTACATCATGTAAAAGTTCATGGAATGTAGTTAAGTACTAATTCTTCAATATACTGTTCAAGAGAAATTAAACGTTTTATTCCCCATGTTTTCAGACTTTGAAAATATTTAAGCAAACATTCCACTAAGAATTTCTGATTTTCAGATGCAGTCTTTTTTGTGCAACGTAGTCTCCATAACATAATCTTTTAAATATATGTTTT
Organism: Araneus ventricosus; assembly: GCA_013235015.1. Lineage (NCBI taxonomy): Eukaryota > Metazoa > Arthropoda > Arachnida > Araneae > Araneidae > Araneus > Araneus ventricosus. The sequence goes on from BGPR01000154.1 coordinate 385,525, forward strand.
ATATTATGATGTATATGAAAGGGAAAAAAATAATACCAAATGAAGTTTTTTGTGTAAATTTTTATAAATCATCATACTGTAATAATTTTAAATAAATTTAACAGCTTTTTAAAAACGTTGTTAAAAGTGAGGATTTCACCTCAATGTATTAAAATTGCATATTCAAATAGTTTAACATTGATCTGGTATGCTTAATTAAGTTAATAGAATTTTATAAAGAAAATAAATTATATATATATATATATATATAGTGATATTTGTAAAATTATATTAATGATTAAAATAAGTTATGAAATCTAAGCACATAAGGGCTTTTGATCACTAGACTTTTCTATATAACCTTTGACTTTTTTTACTTAATTTTTTTGTTAATTGTCTTATTCTTAAATGACTTAAACTGTTTTCTTCAACCGTATAACTTAGCTTTTTTATTAATAATTTTGTTCATGTATTCTTTTAGGATCTCCAGTGCAGTATCTCATCTTTCAGACATGATATTGATCTTATCAGAACACTAGTGGCAACAGTATCTTCACACATTGAAATTCCAGCCCTGGAGAAATCTTCTACTGAAGTTGTTGATCACTTTAAAGAGTTACAACACAATGTTGATTCAGAATTGAATAAAGTTATATTTTCCAATGAATGGACAAATATTAGAAGTGAGGTAGATGATCTTCAACACTACCTGTCTTCGACAAATAAACAAATCACTCAGATGCAAAAGAAAATCAAGCATATGGGCAGTGATGACAGTGTTTTGAAATTTCTTCAGGATATATCAGTGAGTAATTTTCTTAAAACAAGTAAAATTTAAATAAGTGTTTTGGAACTTTTTATTCTATTTAATTATATATTATAGATGTATCACAAATTCTGAAATGCTTCATTTTGTTATAACAATTAAAATGTGTTATCTGGTAAACATTGTATTCTGTAAAATCTCTGAGTACTTGATCATTTAATTTTTGTTTTTTATAGAAAATAGAAACAGAAATTTTGTACAGAGAAAATGTTTGTATTTGGATCAGAGATAATGCAAGTCTTCAAGAATGTTCCAGTGAAGAATTTAAAAAATTGGAAAGTGCTGTTTCTCAGTGTAATCAGATCACTGAGTCTTGTCTACATCTGAAAAAGACTTCCTTGCAGAAAATTGCTCATTCAGAAAAGGGTAAAATTGAAGAGAAAATGAAATTATGGGTGAAAGATGTGGAGGATAATTTCAATAATATTTCTTCAAACAGTGAAAGGAATCTTAAAGAAATAAAAAATATAAAACACAAATTAATAGTAAGTATATTTGTGAACTTGACCATTTTCTTTCATAATTTTTTTGGTGTAATCTGGTAGTGTCTTGTAATTTTATTTATTTGTTACTTTTTTTATTTATATATGTCATTTAAAATCTTATCAATATCCTTATTTGGAATTCTTGCATAATGGTCATGGTTTTTTATGGTACTATTAGAATTATCATTTCATTTGATATAAAGCTGCATCATGCAGTGTTGCTCACATAAAGTTAATTATTTTTTATATAGTTTGCACTTTAAGTTTGATAAATAGAAAAGCAATCTATAGTAGACTTCTTCTTTGCTCAATATTATTAAATTCATAATTAAATATTTATCTCCTAAGAAGTGCATATGTGTTTGTTTAGTTATTTATTTCAAACTGATAATTAGCAGCTCATTTAATAATCAGCAAATTAATCGATTTCATTAGAATTAATTATAGAATGATGAAAAAGGTTTGTATTAGAAATGGATGCTGACTCACAGGTCTGGATATACTGTCTTGTACAAAATGGTCAAAAGAATAAACGAAAATTGAATCAGTTCAAAACTGAAGATAGCAAAAAATTAGTTTAAAAACAGCCTTTGAAAACAACTAATTTTAGTAGCCAGTTATATTTTGATACAAAAACAGGATATTTGACTTCCCATAAAAATAAACCTATTGTAGTTTGAAATTTAAAACTAAAAAAATACACATACATATCTTTACATATATTGTATGCTAATTGAAAACTAGAAATCATGTACTATGAACATAATTTTTTTTCTGTTAGAATGTTATACATAATCCGCGCATATCTGTATTGCACTAGGTAGTTTCAACTTATAACTGTATATTTTTTTGATAAGTTACAGTGGCGGCTCGTCCATTAGGGCCGCAGCACCCCCTGAAATTATTTTTTAAATTTGTATTTTTCGTTTTTAATCTTATTTGCTTATTTTTCCACTCTCAGAGTTCAATGACTTACGACAATGCAAAAAAAGTAATAAAAAATGAAAAAGGCATAAAATGAATCCAAACGAAGAGAGGCGCAGGTCTGAGCTGCAAAATAATCTGCCCCCCGAAATCTGTTCACTGAGCAGAAAACCCAGGGTGATAAAGCAACTCTTTCTTCCTTTAACTTAGACGGGCTATGGGCTGAAAGTCAAAACAGCTCTTGTCTGCCTTGGAGCCAACTGAACGAAAAAAAAGATGCTCTTTTTAATATATTTTTCTTTTTTCCTCACTCTCGCACAAGTTGCAATCTCATTGGCTCATAATGAGTTTCGCTTTCGGGTCGTGTTGCGACGATAGATTCAAGCAGGGGCGGCTCTAGCGGGGGGTCAAGGGGGGCAATTGCCCCCCTGGCGGTGCCCGCTTGCCCCCCCGTCGCCGAGAAATGAAGACTTTCGTCGGTAAAAATCTTTTCTGTTTCGGGAGATGTGGAGAGATGGGTATCAAGGAATCTAATATTTTAAATCCTATCTAAAAGTTATTATGTAGTAAACGGTCGAGATAAGCTATTTGTGTCCAAATTTGACGTCTGATTAACGTTTAAATCAACAGAATGACCGGCATCTGTTTCGCTTGTCGTCCATTTGGCCTGTAGCGCACACCGCATTGACAGAATAACCGACAAGGTGACAAGTGAATCAGATGTCGCATTTTGTCCACTGTTTTCGGTCGGTCGGCTAAGAAATCAACAAGACGGGTGAAAATTTGCATCTTTTGTTATTTCCATTGACTGCTTTGATCACTTGTCGGTAAATTTATTAGGGAAAACTAAAGTATCTATATTAAACAAGAGTGTGGCGATACACAGCGGTCACTCCTCTCAACGACCATTTTTGTTCGGCACGGAATATTTCGGCCCACAGACATAATGTTGAAATAACCTCTATTAACGGCCATTCAAACCCATCTGATCTATCGGGTTGGTCGCCCGTTCAACTCCAAATGCATTCCTTTCGTCTCTCTGACCACAGACCTTTTAATAAGAGAAAATACAGGAAAGAAAGAACAAAAAATTCATACACTCAAAATCAACACCGGAAATCAGATCGAAATTAATTATACCTTTCCCATTGTAAAGAGAGAAGTGATTTTCGATCTCAATCGGGGTTAACATTCAAGATTTCATTTTTACCTTTCTAGTGCTGATTCTCTGACAAAAAATCTGCTATGGGTTGCGACCATCATCGAACGCAACTTTCAGCTGAACAACTTTAGAAAAAATAGATGATATTATTCCCTTTCATCAACAAATACCGACGAAATAATTAGGAATATATTTTCCAATTAAAAAAAATGAAAAAGTGACCTCCGAAAGAGCTTAAAGATCCAAGCAGACACAAAGTCTTTTTTTCAGAAGAATCTATACTTATAAAGGGAAATGTTTGCGTGTGTGCGCGCGATGTCCAGACGAATCTATCGCACTCACAGTCATGAAATTTGGCACACATGTAATCTTAAAGGTGACTAATGCACCTCGAAGCCGGAATTTTAAAATTCATTCTAGAAACTTTTTTATTTAATGTTTTGGGTCATTTTTGGCACGTTTACGGCTGTAGTATCTTTTCTAATGATCGCTGAAAAACAATCAATGCACCATCGGATAGAGCAAACAATTTTCGTTCTAATGAAGTTTGTTTTGAACTTCAAACGTAGTTTACTGAATTTTGAGAAATTTTTTAAAAATAGTCAGTTTTGCGATCGAAATTTAATTTTTGTTTTTAAATTTGCTGCATGCGACGTTCTAATAACACTATTATTTTCAATTTTTTTCAGCTTATAACTGGAACGGTTCTGTCGTATTTAAAACAAGAACGGTTAAAATATCATTTCCCGTTTTTTTAATTAATTTTTTCCTGGTCAGTTGAAAGATATTTTTATCTACCGAGCTCCCTCCCGTGACGCTTTACCGGGACGTTGTAGGCAATTTTAATGGCTGACGGTGCAGAGCACAGGTGACGTCATAACCTTCAACTGAATGACTTCGATTATTATTTTCGGCAGTGTCTTAACGTGTTTATGTCTCGCATATTTTATTTGCTTTATAATAATCATTTTCACATTGCAATTTTTTAATATTGTTTCGGATTAACGTAACGTATTTTCTACAGTTGAAATGTCATTATCGCGTAGAAAAATAAGAGACAGAATCAATAATGTGTATCTTTTGTTTTGTTTTCAGAACTTTTTCCATGCCATTGTTTTTTTTTTTTTTGTTTT
>BGPR01000154.1:390433-473115 GCA_013235015.1 Araneus ventricosus
CGGTGACCGCTTGCCCCCCCCCGTCGCCGAGAAATGAAGACTTTCGTCGGTAAAAATCTTTTATGTTTCGGGAGATGTGGAGAGATGGGTATCAAGGAATCTAATATTTTAAATCCTATCTAAAAGTTATTATGTAGTAAACGGTCGAGATAAGCTATTTGTGTCCAAATTTGACGTCTGATTAACGTTTAAATCAACAGAATGACCGGCATCTGTTTCGCTTGTCGTCCATTTGGCCTGTAGCGCACACCGCATTGACAGAATAACCGACAAGGTGACAAGTGAATCAGATGTCGCATTTTGTCCACTGTTTTCGGTCGGTCGGCTAAGAAATCAACAAGACGGGTGAAAATTTGCATCTTTTGTTATTTCCATTGACTGCTTTGATCACTTGTCGGTAAATTTATTAGGGAAAACTAAAGTATCTATATTAAACAAGAGTGTGGCGATACACAGCGGTCACTCCTCTCAACGACCATTTTTGTTCGGCACTGAATATTTCGGCCCACAGACAAAATGTTGAAATAACCTCTATTAACGGCCATTCAAACCCATCTGATCTATCGGGTTGGTCGCCCGTTCAACTCCAAATGCATTCCTTTCGTCTCTCTGACCACAGACCTTTTAATAAGAGAAAATACAGGAAAGAAAGAACAAAAAATTCATACACTCAAAATCAACACCGGAAATCAGATCGAAATTAATTATACCTTTCCCATTGTAAAGAGAGAAGTGATTTTCGATCTCAATCGGGGTTAACATTCAAGATTTCATTTTTACCTTTCTAGTGCTGATTCTCTGACAAAAAATCTGCTATGGGTTGCGACCATCATCGAACACAACTTTCAGCTGAACAACTTTAGAAAAAATAGATGATATTATTCCCTTTCATCAACAAATACCGACGAAATAATTAGGAATATATTTTCCAATTAAAAAAAATGAAAAAGTGACCTCCGAAAGAGCTTAAAGATCCAAGCAGACACAAAGTCTTTTTTTCAGAAGAATCTATACTTATAAAGGGAAATGTTTGCGTGTGTGCGCGCGATGTCCAGACGAATCTATCGCACTCACAGTCATGAAATTTGGCACACATGTAATCTTAAAGGTGACTAATGCACCTCGAAGCCGGAATTTTAAAATTCATTCTAGAAACTTTTTTATTTAATGTTTTGGGTCATTTTTGGCACGTTTACGGCTGTAGTATCTTTTCTAATGATCGCTGAAAAACAATCAATGCACCATCGGATAGAGCAAACAATTTTCGTTCTAATGAAGTTTGTTTTGAACTTCAAACGTAGTTTACTGAATTTTGAGAAATTTTTTAAAAATAGTCAGTTTTGCGATCGAAATTTAATTTTTGTTTTTAAATTTGCTGCATGCGACGTTCTAATAACACTATTATTTTCAATTTTTTTCAGCTTATAACTGGAACGGTTCTGTCGTATTTAAAACAAGAACGGTTAAAATATCATTTCCTGTTTTTTTAATTAATTTTTTCCTGGTCAGTTGAAAGATATTTTTATCTACCGAGCTCCCTCCCGTGACGCTTTACCGGGACGTTGTAGGCAATTTTAATGGCTGACGGTGCAGAGCACAGGTGACGTCATAACCTTCAACTGAATGACTTCGATTATTATTTTCGGCAGTGTCTTAACGTGTTTATGTCTCGCATATTTTATTTGCTTTATAATAATCATTTTCACATTTCAATTTTTTAATATTGTTTCGGATTAACGTAACGTATTTTCTACAGTTAAAATGTCATTATCGCGTAGAAAAATAAGAGACAGAATCAATAATGTGTATCTTTTGTTTTGTTTTCAGAACTTTTTCCATGCCATTGTTTTTTTTTTTTTTGTTTTCATTTTGTTGAAGTCCTGATTCCACGGGCGCGTACTGCTAGTATATACAAAAAGAGGGAGAGAAACTCGCTGTGCTCAGCGCTTCGCGGATCGCAACCAGTACCTTTTTTCGGTTTTAAATACTGCATATAGATTAGTGGAACAGGATATGGGACAACGAAAAATCCACATTTGGGTTTTAATATTTTGCACAAATTTGACTAAAAGTTTTCAGAACCATAAATGCAATATGATATCGCTCTGAATAATGTTTCTATCCCCTAGAGTAGATATTTTGTTCTTTTTTGAAAAACCGTTTTCATTAAAGCTGTTCAAAAATACTGCTTTAAACTTGCACAATAAACATGAGGCATTCTGAGTGGTTATCTATATTTGCAAAGTGATCAGATGAATTGGCGAAATCGGTCCAGTTATTGAGGCTGGGGACTCAGTCAAGGTTTTTCCCCATAGAGTATGTACCGTGAAGTAGTGTTTTTCCGATTTCTCTAAAAAATGAGGGTCTTGAGGCGATCTTTGATGACTGACCTAGGAGTCATAAGCTTTCATATGAAAAAAAAAATGTCAAAATAGATCCAGTTGTTGGATTGATCCTTTGGTGTAGAAAATTATTTTAAATATATAGACTACCCGCCTTTGGCGACCAGCTGTTCGCCTCTAATTTTAACATCCTGTACCTATGCTTGAAACTTGGAGAAATAAGTTGGCGGTTGTCGAGGCTGAGGTACACTAGGAAAGCTTTAGTTTGAGATGTATTTAGAATATGGAGGGCGGTGGGTGATAGGGGACCAGTTATGATATATCTAAATGTCAAAAACTGTCATATGCAGTAAAAGTTGTCGGAATCGGTCCAGTGGTTCAGGTTGGAGAACTATCTCATGGTTTTTCCCAAAAGAGAATGTGCAGTAGAGAAGTATTTTTTCGGTTTCTCTCGAAAATGGAAGGTGGTAGATGCAGGCGACCATTGATGACATATCATAAGCTTCCATATGAAATAAAAATTATCGATATCGGTCCAGTGTTTGGAGCTGGGGAACTGGTCCCCTGATTTTGCCAATAATTTTAAATATGTAGTTATGCATTTATAGGTTTAAAAAAAAGTTAATAATTATTTTCAGTTTCGGCTATTATTTTATTTAGTTATGAGATTTAGATAACAATCTGTATTTTTTCCCCCAATATCAGTGCGGTACACTTCATTTGCTACGAGATTTATGTTTTTAATTCTTTATTTTCTATTATTGCTTGTCGTTCCGTCAGTCAATTCTTACTGCGCCGGCATTATACAAATAGCTAATTATTCCAAATAATTAATTATTATAATTGAATTCGCTAATTAATAATTAATTACCTTTAATTAAATATTGTGTGTTATTGTATTAGAAAAATTTCGCTTGCCCCCCCGTCGGAGATGTCTTGCCTCCCCGTCGGAAAATTTCTGGCGCCGCCTCTGGATTCAAGCAAATAATGCTCTTCTAAAACTTTCAAATTTTTAGAGTATTTCAGTAAAAAATGTATTTAACATGTTTTAGCTTAAAAATAAATTTTCTGTATATGAGTTATTTGATATTCATTTTTCAAAGAGTGTTATCGAGTGAACTGGGCAAGGAGGGAAGTGCATACGTGGAACTCCGATTTTTTTTTTTTTTTTTCCGTCAGAGGTATCATCACATCAACATTCACTGTAATTTTTGTTAGTAAAACTAATAGAAAATGTCATATGCCTGTTATTTGGTTTGTTTGAAAAGCAGGAAATTTCACATCTGAATTTGGAATTAAAAAATTTGGCCTACTTAGAGATAAAGTAGCTTTTAAAATTGTTATTATCCTGATAAACATGTTTTTTTTGTAGCCCTCCTCGTTTCTGAGCTCACAAGCCGCCACTAATAAGTTATTATTGAAATTTTTTTCAACTCTGCAAACGATTAAAAACATTAGTGACGAACAAACATTTAGTGTGAACTGAATGTTGTTTTACATTCTTTTTAATGACGCCATTTTCTTCAAAAAAAATTGTTTTTAATTTTGAATACTCAAATTATGTGTCCTAGAATAGTGGATGGAATAGTTACTTTGTTTTTTTGCATTACCACTGTTCAACCATATTGATTAATTTACTTGTCATTTTAATCAGATTTTGCATAAAGAAATTTAGTCTATATTTCAAATTTTTAATTACATTGTGTTTTAATGTTGTGTACTGTGTTTGTTTTGTTTAGAGATTTATGAAAGTTTTGGATATTGTCATCGATTATCTCAGTGCAGATAAACAAGAAATCCCGACAGAAGTGATAACTGATGATGGTCAAACATTTGACAGAAATAAAGTAGAGCTTCTGAAAATGAAACTAAAATTTGAATTAGAAAAATATGAAACTCTCATCCTGCAATATGAAGAATATTCTAGACTTGCATCAGAAATGAATTTCACCATTGAAAGAATTAATGGTTTTTTGAATGGAATAAAAAACAGGATATGGCAGATGGACCATTTTGAAGTTGCCAAATCCAAAAGAGAATTGGAGGTAAGGCAGCATGTTTGAAAATTTTATTTTAAGTATGGTGTATTGATCAATGGCAATGTTTTATTATAGTTATATAAGATATAAGGTTGATTTTTATTAAATTTAAGATATTTCAATAAATTAATTGAAAAGAAACTAGTTCAATTTAACAGTTCATGAAAATGAATCAAACAGGACATATTAATGCCTCATTCTTAGTTTTACAACTGAATTGTACTTTTTTTAATCTGTTACTTTTGCTTGGAATTCCTTAGTATTGCTGTAAAAATAGTAAGTAAAAAAGTAATGATTCATTGCTTTTAAATAAAAATGAAATACATTTTTAGATGAGTCTGTTTTTTTTTTATTTCCTTTTTGAAATAGTGGAGAACAGTGGCGGCGATGGGGGGGAAAAATGAGGGGGCAAAAATTTATAGATATCTAAAAGACCTGGGAGTGAAGGGAGTAGATAATAAAATTTAAAAATTTAGTTAAAAAATTATCTATCTTTCCCAAACACTTTTGCTTTTTTTATAATTCCTAGTTTTAGGCAGCTGAAATAAACTGAAAATTTAACTTTACCCTAAAAAAGTAGGAGGGCGATTGCCCCTCCCCGACACGCCGCTACTGGTGGAGAAAATTTATCTTGGTTACATTTAATTTTTTCATGAATGCAATAGTTTTGATGAAATGGAAAAAAGATTGGACACCTTATAGAACACCATAGAAATTAATTTAGTTTTAATGTGTAATTTTTAAAGTTCAGTTTATATTAGAAACAGCTTATATAAATTTATTTTATTTTTTTAACCTAAATTCACATCTGAATGAAATAAATTCGTTACATAAAGTAACTTTGAAATAAGTCATCAGTTACTCTGTTTATTTATTTACAAATACTTTCTAAAATGAATATGACATCATGGGTATCATGAAGCATAGCCTATAGTTAACTTTTATGTATTAATATGTTGAATGAGATGCCTAAAGAGTTTGTTAATTTGTCATCAAGATATAAATGTTTTAATTATTGCATTGTTGCCATCTTGAAGTAATTAATCATTTTGTATATTCAGCATGATTATTTATGCAAAGCCAAACATATCATATATTCTTTTTGAAACTTAATACATGCTGTTAAGGGAGTGAGTGGAAGAAATGTGACAAGCATGTAGTTTTGAGGAATTCAACTACTATTTCTTTCAAGTGGTTTCTTTTTCTATTAACTTATCCCCTCGGGTACTGTTTATCTCTCCTACTAGTTGCTAAACAGCTCTAGCTGAAAATGTAAACAAATGTCACATAACCTCTTTTTCTTAACCCTTTGAGTTAAATAATCTAGCTTCTGTATTATAGTAGCTATGGGTAATGTTTGGTTATTTCATTTCAGGAATTCCAAAAGTTATTGGGCCATAAAGTTTACCAGGACTTCACATGCCTAGATGTAAAAATTAAAGGAACTGCTGGAACTGAAAATCTTCCAAATCCTTTGGCAGAAATTTCTGTTGTTGAAAGCTCAATATCCCCTGTCATAAATGAAATGGAAAAATACTTACAGTTGTGGGATCATTATCAGGCAGCTGAGACGTCTCTTAGGTCATTCCTTTCCCAAAAGAAACACATTTTGTCTATCTGTTGCCTCAAAATTGTTAGCATTGAACACTTGCATGATTCTATTAAAACACTGCAAGTAAGTATTTGCTTCTGTTGTTTTGCTTGTTCAATAAACATTTATGGAATGCGATATGAATAAGCATATTAGTTATTTAGTGCATGTTCTGAATTTTAGGATTTTTAATAATACCAGAAAATATACTGGGGGATATATTTTAATATAAACCATTTTTTGTTTTAATATTTTTTTTTTGTTCTAGTCAGTTAGAACACTGTTATTGTCTTCATTGTAAAATAATTATGAGGCAGCCTCTCTTGTGCCACACCAACTTAAAATATATAGAATTAGTGCAAAACAAAAAATAAATTTTTCAAATACTTATTTTGTTTTTGAAAGGAATATTTCAAAATTTAAAGATTCTGAAAGACTTTTCTATAGCTGCTGAATATAGATAAAATGCTATTTTAAAATAGCTAATTATCGTTTTGACAGAATCTTATAAAAATATTTGTAATATACTGATATGTACCAATAAATTTTCCTCCTCATTTAGGAGCCGCGGTGGCCTAATGGTAAGGTCTCGGCTTCAGGGCCAGAGGGCTCCAGGTTCGAAACCTGATTGCACTGAAGATCTGCATTTTGCATGCTAAATCATACGTAGGGAGCCAAACGTCCTCTCGCCGGTGTGGTGCGGAAATTTGGAGAGTGTGTGCCAGCTCAGGTGTCGTCCTCGGTAGCTGACTGCGGTTCAAAATTGCGAGGTCCGTCCCAAAATAGCCGTCGTGTTGCTTCAAAACGGGACGTTAATATAACTAAACTGAATTTCTCCCTCATTTATGAAATCCTAAAATTTCAGACACATCAGTTTCTTATATTATCCATGTTTTACAACTTGAAATCGAATCAGAGTATTACCAAATTTTTAAATCATTTAAATGTTTTATAAATATAGCACTTTTAAAGAAATATTTAATAATAGCCCCGTATCATTTCCTTAGACTTTATTGGATGATATCAAAGCTAATGAAGAACTAATGGAACATTACAAAGTCACAGGATCTGAGTTTGAAACATGTCTCATTGGGGATTCACGGCCTTATATTCAAAACAGAGTTCAGTCATTTGCAAAAGAGTAAGTATTTCTTTTATACTATGCAAAGCAACTTTTATCTTTCGTAATATAATAAACTAAATTGTATGATTACAGAAAATAATTTTTAAAAATATATTTCGAGTGAAAAACTTGTTCTACTATTATTATGCTAAATCACTGCTGATTATAAAATGAATATTAGTTTAGATAGATAGTCAATGTATTCACTTCTATCTTAAATTATCGTTAGTTGTTATTCAAATATTATATTTATGTATGGCTAAATAAGATGACAATTTTCTTACAAGTATTTCAATAGCTGGGGAAGATTTTTTTTAAGCCAATAATGTTATTTTAATTTTTTGTTCATGTAAATAAATCCCTTTATCGATTATCTTGACAGACTAAACATTTATTTATTTCATTTTAGGGTGCATTTTCTAATAAATACCAATTTCTTGAACTTTATATAAGATATTAATAACAATGTTGAAGTTGTTTATATAATGTTTTATTATATAGTTTTTTTAATCTAGTAATTGCTGTGAAATTTATTAAAAATTCAGCTCTTCTTGCCCTTTTTTGTGAATTTCAAAATATATGGTCTACTCTTTCTCAATCACACTGTGTTTATTTTCTAAAAAATTAACTGAAATTAAATCTGAACTTATTTTTATATTTTTCTTTTAACTTTAAGATGGGTAGATTTCCAACAAATAGTTGAAAACTTGCTTGAGGATCAGTCATCTCTGCTGAAAGAATGGAGTAAATTTGGTTCATCATTCCAGACACTTTCATCTTGGTTATCAAGCTCCCGGTATGAAGTGATGCATTCACATCCCAGCAGATCTCATAGTTACAAAGAGTTTGAGGTAAAGAACTTTCCATTTAAAAAATTAAGATGTTTTCATATCGATAGTAGGGTCAGCATACCATATATATATATATATATATATATATAATATATATAAAAGGCAATGTTTGTGTGCGTGCGTGTGTGTGTGTTTGTCTGCGATGTCCAGACGACTCTATCGCACTTACAGTCATGAAATTTGGCACACAGGTAGTCGTAATGGTGACTGAATGCACCTCGAAGCCGAAATTTTAATCTAGAAATTTTTTTATTTAATGTTTTGTGTTGTTTTGGTTGATTTTTCGCACTAATTTCTCAATAGATGGGTTTCGAATAATTGTACGACAAAAATAGATACACCATCGGAAAGAGCATGCGATTTCCGTTCTAATGAAGTTAGTTTTGAATTTCTAACGCAATTTACTGAATTTTGAGAAATTTTTAAAAAATACCCAGTTTTGGCAATAGATGTTAGTTTTGATTTTAAATTTGTTGCATCCGACTTTCTAATAACACTATTATTTTCAATTTTTTTCAGCTTATAAGTAGAACGGTTGTGTCAGATTTAAAACAACAACGGTTAAAATATCTTTTCAAGTTTTTATTTAAATTAATTTTTTTCTGAGCGGTTGAGAGTTATTTTTATGGAGAGTTCCTCGCGCGGCACGGCACTTCGGAACGAGATGGCTATGTGATTGGTTGAAGGGGAGGTGACGTCATAACCTTGAATTGAATGACTGATTATTATTTTCGGCAGTATCTTAATGTATTTATTCATCTCACATACTTAGCTTGAAGTATAATAGTTTTCACGCTGCAATTTTTTATTATTGTTTATCGTGAAAAAAAAATAAGCGGGAAAATCAATAATGTGTATCTTTTGTTTTGATTTTGTTTTCAAAACTTTTTCATGTCATTGTGGGCGTTTTTTTTTGTTTTTTTTTCATTTTGTTGAAGTCCTGATTCCACGGGCAACGCCGTGCGCGTACTGCTAGTATATATATAAGCAAATACAGAAACCGAGACAAAAGACTCTATCTCAATTAGACATGAACTTTTTGCTTGACATTTCTTTGTTTCAAAATACTGGGGTTTTTTTTTTTTCGGTGTTCCGGGGAAACAAACTCTTTTTAGCATTATTGCTAGAGTTTGTGTTTAGAAAACACCAATAATAAGTATACACTCGTTCAGGATTTCCCAGTTGTTAGCGTTATGTCCCGTTTTGATATTTTGGTTTTTCTTTTCTGAAATGGTTTTAATGTTTTGTTTTGTTAATATATAATTAGATTCTTCCATTTTCTATTAGATGTTTTAAAAATGTTGAGTAATGTCATATTTCTTTTCAGAATATAATGGAAGGATTAAACAAGAATCGTGATCAGTTAGTGTCCCTTCAAGAAATTGATTTCAAAATTCAAAGCAGTTCTTTATTGCATTCGTCAGTTAAAGAAGGTATAAAAAATAAAGTACACTTATTGAATTCATCTGTCAAATCTTTGGAAGAAACTTCAATTTATGGTCATCAAAAATTACTGAATAGCATTCAGGAAGAAAACGACGATAGAAAGATTTTGCAGTCTGCTGAATTATTTGTTGGTTCTATTAAAAATGTGAGTATATAGTTTTATGCCATTTTTATTTGCTCTTTTAATTAAATTTATTTAAAAGCCATTTAATTATGAAATTATCATTTAATTTTTCTACTTCTAGCTATAAAATGTAATTAAAAACACTGAAAACTAAAGTGTCAGATTTCTTTATTATAAATAGAATTCTGAATTGTTCTACTCTTTTATATGGTTGTAGTATTATTATTAATCATATGTAACAATTTTCTTTCTATAAAAAATGCGAAATTTAAATTTATTTCAGGATTTTAAAATGGATATTCCATTATCCAAACAAGAACTTGAAACTACTTTAACAACCACTCAGGTAAATTCATTATTATTTTTTCCCTTAAAATATATTCTCTTTGTAACAATTTTACCCTGTTTGTCATTTTAAATTTAAATTTATCTTGAAACTTTTCAAAAGAAAGAATAATCATTTAGAATGTTTTTAAACCTTTGTTTTTTTTTTGTTTTTGTTTTTGTTTTTTTTTTTGTATTTTCTAACTTAAAACTATTACTTATGTATTTTCATTATGTGTTGTTAAAGTTTTCTTCTCTATTTAGTTAATTTATTTAAATAAATGTGCTTTTTAAAGAAGAAATAATATATTAATAAATTTGGTAATTAAATTATATTCTGCATCATTATATTACTTTCTTGTCAATAAAATTCGAAGTTATCAGCAGTTTATTTTAAATTTTAAATACATATATATCAGATTATAAAGACTTCATTAACTCATGGACACCCTTAGAAGTTTTATCTGGCCCACCGCATATTTTAAAATAATAGTGTTATCAGATATCCCAGTTTGAACCAGATGATGAGGAACTTTTAGCAATGCATTCATAGCTTAATTCATTGTAATAGTATTAAAGAGTTTTTTTAATATTTTTTAAGTTTTATAATAAAGTGTTTGAGTTTTTTTAATGAAGCCCACCATTTTTGTTTCCCCATTCCAAAATAATGGTTTACAGATCCCTGATATAGTGGGTAACAATAACGATTTTTAGCTGATGCATGTCCAAGGCAAATATGTAGCAAAGGTTAGGATCAATGTTAAAAAAAATTTGTACAATAATAAATAATAAGTTTTTTTTATATTTTACACGTTTTAAATTAGTCATCATAAAAACTTCTTTCTTGATTATTGGAATTTACAATTTTTCATTGCAAATACTTTTTATGCCTAATAATGTTTTATTTTTTTTCTTTCATTCAAAGATGTCACTTTCTAATGCTGCTTTTCACTGTTCTGCTGTTGAGTGCATTCGAAGACGACTTCTTTTTGATGACACAATCAATTTTGAAATTGCCATGAATGTTGCAAGAACACTAATTAGCCTCCAACAAGCAACTTCCAGACTGACTGCCTATTACATAAATTTAAGGAAAACTCATTCCAAACGCAGTTCTTTCATAGAGAATATAATCTGTATTCTCAGATTACTCAAGTCCTTTAAACAAGTATTTTCTGAGATGCCTTCAGATTATTTTGAGCTTCTAAAGTTCTTCGTGAATTTTCAGGTAAGAGATGTATATTTTGTTAAAATTGTTCTTCATATATTTATATTGTTCTTGTCAAAAGGAATTATCTTTCAGTAATATCTTAGTTATTAAACATCCATTTAATCAGTGGAAACATTAATTAAATTATTTCGTATTGAATTTTCTAGTGTAAAGAGAATGAATGCATTATTCTTGAATCATAGTCATTAAAAATCCTATTAAAAGTCCATTGTTGCAATTATCATAAATTGTCAAGTACATCCGCATTTATTACCTCAAAAGTACTTCTTATTACCTCATCCTATTTGTTGCAATTATCATAGATTGTGAAGTACATCCGCATTTATTACCTCAAAAGTACTTCTTATCCTCATCCCTATTAGCAGTATACATCACTTCATAATCAATTCATTTAGACTACTTACCTTAATTTACTGTAAGTATAATAATTTGCATTATTTTTACGTCAACCTATTGGATATTTTTTCACTGTTATGTTTTATACAGAATTTTAATTCTTTCCTACTAATAGATTTGGATTCATGATGCTTTGGAAAAGGTTTAATTTCTCTTTTATCTTTTTATAGTTAATGGACATCTACATTCATAGTTACCGACCAATTCTACATTCTGTTGTTCAAGAAGGTTTGAGGAGGTGCAAAGCAATGGATCCTTCAAATTCTGGACCATTGGCTGAATGCTTTAAAGGAATACAGAATGAGTGGGACTGTCTTGAAAGCATTTATGAATCTAAATTAAGTGAAATAAAGAAAGCAATTTCTCTCTGGGAAACTTACTTGCATTGTATTAGGGATGTAAAAATGTGGATTCATAAAGCAAAAAAAGAATTAAAGCAGCATCCAAGAGTACTGAAACCTGCTGAAGTAGAAGAAAAAATATCACTTATTCAAGTATGTATTTATATTTTCTTGAGCCTACCAAATAAACAATTTTATGTGATAAAGTATATAATTTTATTTTTAGTTTGTCAGTATTATTATATCCAGGCTAATTAGAGAAAATAACAAAATAAAATTTATGTCTAAGTGACCACTTGATTAATACATGTTATATACTGTTGAATGGAATCCCTATGATATGAATTTTTACTTCATATTATTAAATTTAAATCTTTATGCTAAAACACAAATTAATTTTAACTTATTTGCAGTGGCGGCTCGTCCATAAGAGCTGCAGTCCCCCCCCCCCCAAATTATTTTAAAAGCTTGTATTTTCGTTTTTATTCTTATTTTATTACTTTTCCGCTTTAAGAGTTCAATAATCAACGAAAATAGCAGAAAAGAGTAATAAAAAACGTCAAAGGGAGACGGAAAATCCATCAACAAGTGAGGGAGATGCAGCGGCTTTCGCCCCTCGGACGGAACGGAATTCTCACTCTGGGCGATAAATCAGAAGAAAAAAAGCAACCCTTTCTGCGTTAATATTTAGAGGCACTCTATGAAATCTGGAGAAGTTGTAATTGTTTGCTCCTTTATGTTTTTGAGGTGCTGATAACGAATCTGAGGTTTGCCACCAAAAATTTTTGTTGGAATTTTAGTTATAGCCAAAAAACATGAAAAAAAAATGGTTGTATCCTAATCTTTGCTTATAACTCAAAAACTATCAATTTTTGGTTTATCGTCATCATATATCAAAATAATCAGCACAGAATTTCCTACAACTTGGGTCTACACAACTTTTGCAGCACTGCTTGTTTCTAAGCTGACGAGCCGCCACTGGTTATTTGTAACTCATGTTGCACAGTGCGAGTCACATTAAGATTTTTTTTTTATTCAAATATGCTAGAATATAATTGAATCCCAGACCATCTATTATTTTATTTCTTTTACTTTCTTCTTAATTTCTATGCACCTGAATTGTATATAGAAGGAAATAAAATTAGAAATAATATTATCCTCTGTAATCACACCAAATTATTTAAACCATTTAATTAATTTGTGTTTTTTTTAATGTTCATGTATAGCAAATACATTAAATTATTATTTTAAGCAGTAGTACTTATTTTCTAATCTAGGTAGTAAATCTTTTCCTTCTCCTTATGTTTTTAAATTATTGATTAATCATTTTGGTTTTTCAGGAACTCATCAATGAAGAAGAAATGTTTTCGTCCATGATAAAAAAAGCAAAAGAAGTTGCTGAAGAGCTTGGTGTAACAGTTAGCTCTGTTGCACGAAATAATCTACTGGAGGAAATTTCAAGTTTAGAAGAAACAAGTCAGCAACAAGCAGATTCACTGAAAAGAGTTTTGAGGAAACTAAAAGAAGCACATTTTAGTTTCCAAGAATTTCAATGTGAATTGGTTACTGTTAAAGAACGTGTGGCTGCTGTGTGTTCTTTCATACATAAAATGATTTCAACACCTGCTGAAATACTGAAGGATAAACTTCAAGAAACTCAGGTATAAATGTTAGACTTTTATAAAAGAAAAGGTTGCTTTTCTTTTTCTTGTAGCATTAAGTGCTTGCTTGCATTAAGTGCAAAAGAAAATTCAAATTTATTACATAAATCGAATAAAATCCCTGTATAGTATATTTCAATTCTTCAATGATAAACTGCTTATCATATTGGACTGATGTATTAAAAGTTAATATCAGCAAATCTTGAAGTATTACTTTTTAGAATTTTCTGGTTTTCTTGTAATTCTTTTACAAAAACTACTGTATTGTTACCATGATAAAGTTTGAAATTAAACTTGAAAGATTAAAAAATTAAATCTCTCATATTGACTTACATATAAAAAACATCTAATAAAAAATTTAAAGCTTATTTCAGAACTTGGGTAATACTTTGCTGAAAGCAAACCAGCTGCTGCATCAATTATTGCAAGTGTTTTAACTGGGTGTTCTTGTCGATACCAGAATATGTAAGCATAACAAATTCGGGAAAAAAATTAAGTAAAAGTGTTACAATTTCTGAAATAAATGAAATGTATTTCTTTTTTAAATTCCTTAGAGATTGTTCTGCATATTTTGAATATATATTTGTGAATAGTAAATTATAAAGTATTCTTTGTTGTGTGATGAAACTAGATATTAAATCTTTCCACATGGCAATTCAAATGTTTTCAGTTTGATAAGATGGACTTGAACCAGACTGTTCTGTCTTTTGCATTAATTACTAAATGAATTGCAAATAATATGAAAATAACATGAAAAACTTCATAAATTACTACAGAAAAGAAAAAAATTAGTAATTAGAAAATATGCGAAAAATAACGAGTTGGAATGTTCTCTTTATAATTCTTTTTAAAAAAACCTCTGAATAATTTCATATAAATGAAAACATTTCAATGTATTTTCTGTCTAGTCCAGGTTGGAAGTACTGAAATTTTCTGATTACTGTACCTTTAGATCTACAAATGTAAGACCTATATTCAGTCCTTAAAATGCCATAATTTGTAAAAGTTTGAATTGCAATAAATGTTTAAAAATGCTTACTCTATCTTCCATTGGTTACAAATAATCTTATAGGCACACTTCTCATACGTTTATTTTAGAGACTTCAAATATTCCGCCAACCTAATGTTAAAATATGTATATTCTGTATGTTGATAAGTATTAATGCTGTCTTTCACTTTAATTTTAGAACAGATATTCATGTTAATAAGTGTTTGTAATTTGATTGATGAAATTATGCAGTAGAATTTTTTTAAAGATATTTAATGGAATCTTTTCTCTCTCTCTCTAGGTTGAGCTTCAAAAAATAAAAGGCATCATTCTGAAGCTAAATGAACTTGAAAGTCAACTCAAAGAATTGGGAGAAAATATATTTTGTTGTGATTATTACGCACAAATTACAACACAAAAAGATATTGCAGAAACTCTTAGTACCTTATTCGAACAGTATGCTGCTAAGTATGTCCTTCTTTCAGAAGCCTCTGAGGAAAACCAAAAATTCTTGGAAATGTACAAAATTCTTGTAAAATGGAATGAATTAACTGAAAGTAAACTAAGTCGGAATTATCACGAATCTCCTGAAAGTGTAGAAGAAAAATTACAATTGGTAGGTTTTATCACTCTTTATTTTACATTCAAATTTTATTATTTTTCACTTTTGGGGGTATATTTTTATGTATATATGAAATTAAAGACATTTAACCTCCGTCATTTCACTATTTATGTTTTTTTACATAATATGGAGGCGAGTTTATATAAAGTTCATTACTATTAGTTTTTTTTAATGATAACATCTAATTCAAGATCGAAGTATATTACAATGTCTACTAATTAACATTTTTGTCATATGTAATTGAATTAGTAATTTTTGCTTATAATTAAATTACAGTGGAACCTCGCTTAACGAGCAAAATAAATTGTAAGAAAATGACTGGCTAAACGAGCAATGTTTCGCATAACGAGTGACCAGGGGAGGGGGAAGTCCTGGATTGTGTGTTTGCTACATAGTCGATCTTTAGCACTAGTTCCCCTGTATCTTATGTGATCTCTTTTTTTTTTACCAACTTGTACTCAGACATATTATTTGTGATTTTTTTCCACAAAGTTTAATTCTCCGTGCAAAAATGTCCCCAAAAAAAAACCATAAGAAGGCAACCATAAGAGAAGAAAAATAGCCGTAGAAATAATTGTAAAATCATGGGAAAGCGAAGAACGAAGTGGGAGCATGGCTGATCTACCATGCACATGCAATCGGTCTACATCAAGGATTTGCACTATCCTCAAGGACATGATTAAGGAGATAGATGCTTAAACGGGAGATACAAGAATATCTACGCAGAGGTTGCATATTCTCGACGATTTTGAAAGGTTGCTTCTCATATGGATACACCAAAAGCAATTGCAAGCCGACACTATTCACTAGAACATCATTTGTGAAAAAATGAAAGTAATTTTCTCCGACCTCGTTAAGAAAACGCCAGGATCATAAATAGTAGAA
The DNA here is from genome assembly GCA_013235015.1 of Araneus ventricosus. NCBI lineage: Eukaryota > Metazoa > Arthropoda > Arachnida > Araneae > Araneidae > Araneus > Araneus ventricosus. The sequence continues at coordinate 406,398 of BGPR01000154.1, forward strand.
TTAATATTTAGGGGAAGCCGTGGGTTATGTATAATTTTCTTTGTATAAACGTAGTGGGTAACATTGTTTTAGTATTTTTTCGGCATGCAATGCATTATCGTACTTTACATTAATTTATATCGGTATACGAGTAAGATCCTGGAAGGAATTATGCTCGTTAAGCGAGATTCCACTGTACTTTTATTATGAATAACTTAAGCATTATTTATGTGGCTAATTTAGGTTTTCATCTTGTATCATCTTCGGTGTTTATCTTAAGTCATAGTAAAAGCAATTTGAATGCAGAATAAAAGCGATTTTGATCCTATTCATGTTCTTTTTTTTATGTTAATTTTGCATTATATTTAGAAGACAGCATGTAGTTAGAAAAATTATTATTCCAATAAAACAATTCGGCTTACTATAATTAATTTCCATTTATTTATAACTAGCCGCCTTCGGCGACTATCTTGTTCGCCGGAATATGATTTCAATTGAATCTTGCATCATTTTATATTCATGGCTGCTTTAATAATGTAATTTTAAACTTCAGATTCTGGTAGTGAATGGCCTTGTACCTGATCTTTTCATTGTCTGCATAAATGTTCCTAATAGAGTCAAATAACTGACCATGCCATGTAACATCTTATTGCACGTTGCTGCCGCCATCTTCACTTTTTTATTTCTCTAGCAAAATATACATTCGATTTCAACATTAAAATGGCACAGCACATTTGATGGCCAGCGGCATGTTAGCTAAATTAAAACATGCTGAAGAAAGAACGGAAACAAAACAACCATAACCATTCAGTTTATTGGATATATTTCTTAATATATGTAATATCTGGAGATCTTGGTTTGCAGATTCCATTAAGATTTTGATGAAATAAAATATGAAAGCAAAATGTATTAAGATACTAGCCACCTTCGGCAACCAGCTTGTTCGCCAGGAATATAATTTCAACTGAATCTCTTTTGTGTAAATTGATATTCATGGTTCCCTCAACAACGTAATTTTAAATTTAAAATTTTATTGATATTTAACCCATGTTCCTTCAATAGCCTTGCGCCTATTCTGATCGTTGCATCAATGCTCCAAATAGAATCGAGTAACTGTCTGTGTCATGTAGCATACAATTGCCCGGCATCAACTTCACTCTCTTATTCAGTGGGTGGACTAGCCAGGTTGCCAGCTTGCCCGATGGCAAGTGGGCCCCCTTACACTGAAGTCAATATGGGGCCCCCAGGAGGTGTGTGTGTAAGAGAGAGAAAGGGAAGAACTACTTTTTTTTCAGCAAATTTCCTGTGCTTTTTCTAAGCAGAATAGCAATTCATTTTTGAGTGATGTAATGATATTAATGAAATTTCGAAGCTAAAGATCCGAAAGACGTTATTAAGAAATTAATTGTCTGAGGAGAACTTGAAATCCTATATATTGCCATCTATTGAAAGGGAATTTTAATTGGATACTTGGAAATTTTAATGAAATCTTTTGAGTCAATATCATTTACTTAGTTACTTTTTACTCTAAGATTTCGAATTAATTGAAAGAAGGCCCACTAAGAGCTTTGGCGATGTCATTGTTTTTATTTCCTACCCCATTTGGGCTTATAGAAACAAAAATATGTGCCAAATACCGCAACGTAAAATTTGCAATTTCTTACCAACTTGTTACACTATTTGCATTTGCACACATTGGCGGCTACCGTAAGTATATTAGTGTGTTTACATTTTTTCCCCTTGTTTTATGTTAGTTTGAATTTTTTTTTAAAAAAAAACTTATAAAAACCAGCATAATTTTAAAAACTTTGATGTCATGAGAAACACGGTACTGCTCTATCGTCAAATTGGCGATTCTTGTTTGTTTCGCTCCAAATAGAATCGAGTAACTGTCTGTGTCATGTAGCATACAATTGCCCGTTGTCGGCATCAACTTCACTCTCTTATTCAGTGGGTGGACTAGCCAGCTTGCCCGATGGCAAGTGGGCCCCCTTACACTGAAGTCAATATGGGGCCCCCAGGAGGTGTGTGTGTAAGAGAGAGAAAGGGAAGAACTACTTTTTTTTCAGCAAATTTCCTGTGCTTTTTCTAAGCAGAATAGCAATTCATTTTTGAGTGATGTAATGATATTAATGAAATTTCGAAGCTAAAGATCCGAAAGACGTTATTAAGAAATTAATTGTCTGAGGAGAACTTGAAATCCTATATATTGCCATCTATTGAAAGGGAATTTTTAGATGATTTGTATGCAGATCAATTATTGACAGATTTGCAAAGTCATCTAGTGGACTCAAACATTTGTTGACTTGCCTTAAATGAAATGGGCTGCATGTAATACACTTCTGTACTTTTGAGTTGTTAATTTTTTACAGTAAGAAGTATTCTTTAAAATATTGAAATTCTTAAATAGTGTACACTTAATTTTCAGTTTGATTAAAAAAAATTCTCCAAATAACAGTATAGTTCCAAAATTACAGTATTCTGTACAACCTCTAAAATTATTTAATATTCCATTATAAAATTTTATTCATATTTGCTATTTCTTACTTCCAATAGGATGTATAATGCATGTATACTGACTTGGAAAAAATTCTATTAACTTATTGATTTTAATTTATTTTATTTATAATAAATGGAGTTAAAAAATGTGTTTGAGATAGCATGGTAGATGTGGATATAGGGCCCCCATTGCCTCGTGGCAACCACTATTTTCAGAAGCAGTCCGCCACTGCTCTTATTCCTCTTGAAAATATGCATTTAATTTAAACTTTAAAATGTCGCGGCACATTTTACGTCCAGCAGCATATTAGATGTATGAAATTATGCTGATTAAGACATATCTTTAAACATTAAGATATTACCTTAGCTTTCAACAATGAAAAAGAAACATGCAATTATGTATTTATTTAAACAATGAAAAAGAAACATGCAATTATGTATTTATTTAAACAATGAAAACGGTTTGAATTGCGTTGCAACAATGGAAAGAATTGTTGTAAATTATGCCAAAAAATATTTTAAAAGATATTTAAAATTAAAGAAAACATTTTACGGCAACTTAATTGATATCATTGAAAAGATAATTTTTTGCGCTTTCAGATGGTGTAAAAATAATTTTCGTGCTGCAATATTTTCGAAAGTTATTAATGAAAAACACCAAAATTTCGCTTATTTTTTAATTAATTTAAATTTCCAGAAAACGGCTCCGAGTTGCACATTCCCACCCTACAAAGAAGGTTCATTGGAAATTTTGTAGCTCCAAGTTCATCGATCTGCCCTGTAGAGCGCCAATTTACACACATTCTCCTTTATTATTGGTAGAGATTAATTCAAATTTCAACAATGAAAGAGAAACACGCAATTAAATATTTGTTTAAACAATGAAAACGGTTTGAATTGCTTTGCAACAATGAAAAGCATTGTTGTAAATTATGCCAAAAAATATTTTTCAAAGGCTATTAAAATTAGAGACAAAATTGCGCGACAACTTAATTGATATCATTGAAAAGGTAATTCTTTGCACTTTCAGATGGTGAAAAAGTTATTTTTGTGCTGTAATTTGTTCGGAAGTTATTGAGCAAAAACGCCAAAATTTCGCTTAATTGTTAATTAATTAAAATTATAATTAAAATTTCAAAAAAGGTCTCCATTCCCACCCTCCGAAGTATGTTTGTTCCAAATCTCGTAGCTCCAAGTCCAGCAGTCTGCCCTGTAGAGCGCCAACACAGACACATACATTCTCCTTTATTATTAGTAGAGATAATTATGTAATTTTTTTGCATTTGAATAGTCATTTAACTTTTTAAGAAAAGATATTTGTTATTATTATTTACAATGACACATTGAGTTTAATCATTCTTGCGTTTTTTCCTCTCTAGTATATAAAGAATGAAGCAATAGAAAATTCTAACCTCCTTCAGCAAATGACTTTGATAGGACAAACACTTCAAGAAAGCAAAGAAAAATCTGAGTTTATTTCTAGTGCCATATCATCCTGTTCTACAAACGTTTCAAGAACATTATCTTTAATTGATTCAAGGTATTTTTTCCTGTATTATATTTATAAAAATTAATCTTCTTTTTTTTTCAAACTTGCTTAATTATACTAGTTGCTTCCTAAGAGATGCATCAAAAGGCAGAAAAGTTTGAAGCATTGTATTTAACTTTGAACTAAATAATAGAGAAAAAATTTATTAGTTATGGAAATAAAATTTGTTTAAGGTCCCCTGTTTGCATTAATAGTATATAAAATATTTCTTCCCAAATGCAAATCCAGTGTGTAGGCAAGGGACTGCTAAGACTTTTCCTTTACATATTTTCACACGTTAAAGGCTTTAGTTATCAAAATCCTTGAATAGCTTTGTTTTAATTATAGTTTAACAGCATCTTTGGCCAGTGCTCTGATTTTTTTTTGGAGGGGGGGGGGGGGCTAGTCTGTATTTACAAAAAGTTCCTTGTCTTGCAATAAACCTTTTTGTTACTTGTTACCCTGTAAAATATTTTTCCTGGTTAATTTAGCCTTTTGTAAAAGAATTTTCCATTAATTGTTATGCCCGAATTTTTTAAGTTTTGACATACACTTTCAACCCTTTTGGGCCCACCAGGACCTATATGTCCCACTCATTATCAGGGCCATCTTAGGTTAATTGGGATGTAGCCCAGGAGTGTCATTGATCCAAAGACGCCTAAAAGTTTACAATGCTGATTTTATTTTAATTTTGTACCAAAAATTGAGTTTAAATAAAATTTTTAATATGCTAAAATTAAAAATATGATTAGGGGTTGTAGCGAGACAGTCATCGATATTGCAATGTTACACAAACACATATAGTGACTCAAAAAAGTATTGGGGCACAATAAGCTACCAAACATTTTGTGAAAGAATAAATCATTTTTTTAATTTAAACCAAATGCTTTTTGTACATGTCATATCTGTAGACTAAATAAAATCCAGAAACATGAAAATTAATTTACAATATTATTGCAGTAATACTGAAATTAACATTTCTTGTTGTATAACTGAAATTCATGGTCAAAGAAGTTTTGGGGCACGCAAACAAAATTGTTCGATATTACTCAAACATTATTTCTTAATAATGTGCTGGTCCTCCTTTACATTTTATGATTTCATTCAGTCGTTTATGCAAGGATTTCAAAAGATTTGCACAAACATTTCCTCCTATTTCATCCCATTCAGACATGAGTTTTTCTCTAAGTTCATTTTTGCCGGAAATTTTAAATTTACGAATTATGTTATTCAAATGGTCCCAAATATTCTCAATGGGATTGAGATCTGGACTCTGTGCAGCAGTTTTAATTACTTGGGGACAGTGATATAAAGCCCAGAGTCTGCAGATATGAGCATTGTGCTTTGGGTCATTATCCTGATAGAGTTTGTAATGAGGCAATATGCCCATTTTTTCAGCACTCTGTTTCAAATTTTGTTTTAAAATGTCTAAATACATATATTTTTCCATCATTCCTTCAATAAAATGTAAATTCCCAACACCCACAGCACTCATACAGCCCAAGACCATCTGGCTACCACCACCATGTTTTACAGAAGGAGTCAGAATCTTCATTTCCAGTTCACTATTGGGTTTTCGCCATACGATTTGGTTCCCATCGCTTCCAAAAAGATTGTATTTACTCTCATCTACAAATAAAACTGAATTCCAAAACTCCAGAGGCATTTTAATATAGGATTTAGCAAATTCTAAACGAACTCTTCGATGTGCTTTACTGAGGAATGGTTTTTTTGAAGCTACTTGGCCATGAAAATTGTATTTTCTCAAGATATTCCGGACCGTTTCTGGATTAGCAGACTTGTTAAACCTTTGTTACGCTTTTAAAGTTAATTTGACTGCACTTGCTTTAGGATTGCAAGTAATTTTTCTAACAATCCACCTTTCTTCATGCTCAGTGAAACGACGTGGGCGACCTGTTCTTGGTCTGTTTTTAACTGATTTTGTCTTCTTGTATTTCGAAATTATATTATGTACAGTAGATTTACTTACATTTACAATTTCACCAAATTTTCTCTCACAGCTTCCACGTTTTCAATGACAAATGGTAAGTTTTTTATGTCAATGGATATCTCTGATTTTTTTCGACCCATGCTATCATGCAAATGATGGACTAACATAGTAGCTCCTGCCCCATGCTTCTTAACTAGTGTTTTCTAGGTTTGCAATTCTATTTGCAGTTATATAAGACATTCTGCCAGAATTGGCTTCTTATCGAGCTGGTTTTAATAAATGCCCCAATACTTTTTTGACCTTAATTTCGTACTTGCAGACAAACCATTTCAAATAGTTCATTTCTGTATTAGTTGTATTTAATTGTAATGGTTGTAATAGATTTCTCAGAGTGTTTAGATACAAAAACTATTAAAATTATCTTTTGTATTTATGTAATAGTAGAAATTTACGAAATGAACGCTTGAACGTTTCTTGTGCCCCAATACTTTTTTGAGTCACTGGATGTATCATTTCAAAAAATATTCATATAGAGACAATCGATGAGAAAAATCATAAATTATGCGTGTAATGGAAGTTGCTTACAATACGGGAGCTTACTTGTAAAATTCAGTTTTGAAAAGATGCTGGTTTGCAAAATCGGAAAGCGTTAATCAGTAAACAGGGTTTTTTTTGTTTTTCTCCTCAATTATTATATTAGGTAGATGTTTTCATTGGGCTGCACACTCTCAAATTCCTAATTACAGTTCTGATGGGGTACCAAAGCACTCTAGGACACCTTCAGAAGGATGTGATTTAAATTTTGTACCGTTTAAAGTTCAGGAGCATAAAATTCAATATGCACTTTCTAATTCGTTTGGTTTTGGTGGCACTAATGCATCGCTCATCTTTGGACAAGTGTAATCAATTTTACTGCTGAATAGCTAAAATGTAGGAACATTATGATCTGTGATAGCTATATTATCTGGCGATAAAATTTGTTTAGTTAAGTTTAATTATTTGCTCATTATTGATATCAGCAAAACTGGGTGCCAAAAGGGTTAGTTACTATAGTTTTTTTTACTATTTAGATATCATTAAAGCAGACTGTTGTATCTATATATTATGCCTTCCTTTTTTACTTCATCCTTTTTTTTATTATCTATAGAGATCAAGCATTACGAAATATTGTGACACAAAAGAAGAGAGCAATTTTACTCCAAGAAAAAACTGATGAATTTTTAACTAATGAGGAAAAATTTTTATATGCTCCAATTCAGTTTACAGATGTATCTTTGAAAGATGTTGATGGCTTGATTCAAGCTTTGGAGGTAAACCTGTTTCTGTAATTTGATACTTAATTTTTACATGCCTTATTCTTTACTTCTGAATCTACAAGAAAAGACTGTCTTCAAAATAAATAAATAAGGCGTTTATTAAAGTCAGTAACTGTAAAAAAAATGTCAAATATTTTTCCAAAAGAATGTTAAATAACCATTATTGCCATTTTATGTCCAAATCGATACCCAATCATTTTCTTTTCAATTCAGTATCAAATCATGAAATTTCATGTTTTAATTGTTAATTTTCAGACTCTTCAAAATGAAATTCAACTTCAAAATCAGAGTATTGAAGTTTTAACAAAAGATACAGATGAATTAGTTTCACAACCAGATGCATTTTCTGGCACGGCTGACAGATGTCTTTTCCAGCATTCTACTCAAAAGATCTTAAGTAAATGGGCTTTATTGAAAGCTTTAGCTTCCGAAAGATACATATGGTAAGTAAAAGTTATTTTTCCCATTATGGATTTTTATTATTCCTTTAATTCCTTTTTTTTATTTCCTTTATTTTATTCCTTGATTCCTATGTTTCATTGATAATAAGTATAATGGAAGAAGAATATACATAAATGTAATAATAATACAAGTTTTAATTTTATGGCTCTTATCATATTTGCTACATGGTTTCTCTCAAATCATGAACAGTTTTAATTTTGTTAATATTACAGAAATCTAGAATTCAAATAAAGGAAAGTAATGCAGTTTTTAGTGCTTACGTACAATTTCTATATTATATTCCATTATATGAGATGTAGAACTGAATTTTGTTTTTAAAAAAAGCAATGGTTGGAAAAATATATTTAAAATAATTCATCTGTTTGGTTTTTTCATTTAAAATTTCAGTAAAGCTACTAATATTTTAGATAACATGTTTCCCTAATCCATCTTTATCTTTTTAGTCTTACAAATGTAAAGACCTCATGGAAAGACATTTTGACTTTATTGAATGGCCTTGAAGAATGGTTAGATTCAAAGGAAAAGATTGCATCTGAAGTTGATTATATCGAAAAAGATCACCCTAGAAGTGTATATTTGGAGGGAATCAAAATATTTGAGGTTTGTAAATTATCTATTTGTTTTAGAACTTAATATTTCTATCAAATGTTGAAATGTGAATAAACATGTAAATTTTCCATTTGCCACGATTTTTCGGATGGAAAAAACTTTGCCATGATTCCAAAGTTAGTAAGTGAATTAGAAGATGAAGCATTCATTAATAACTAAAAAGGAAATTCAATTTAATTGGATACTTGGAAATTTTAATGAAATCTTTTGAGTCAATATCATTTACTTAGTTACTTTTTACTCTAAGATTTCGAATTAATTGAAAGAAGGCCCACTAAGAGCTTTGGCGATGTCATTGTTTTTATTTCCTACCCCATTTGGGCTTATAGAAACAAAAATATGTGCCAAATACCGCAACGTAAAATTTGCAATTTCTTACCAACTTGTTACACTATTTGCATTTGCACACATTGGCGGCTACCGTAAGTATATTAGTGTGTTTACATTTTTTCCCCTTGTTTTATGTTAGTTTGAATTTTTTTTAAAAAAAAACTTATAAAAACCAGCATAATTTTAAAAACTTTGATGTCATGAGAAACACGGTACTGCTCTATCGTCAAATTGGCGATTCTTGTTTGTTTCGCCAACCGTTATAATGGCCACTGTTATTAAGTTGACAAGTTATCACTTAACAATTCAAGTTTGGCGACGGCACCGTGTTCTCACATCTATTCAAAACTTTTAAACTTCGTTTACCCTTGTGTTTAAATAGACATTTTCCCCTGGCTTACTTTTACAGAAATTTTAAGAAAAAAATAACCCAAATTATTTTCAAAATGCAAACGATTATTTGCATTTACATCGAATTAGCAAGAAAATCATTTGAAATAGAAAAGTCCTGTCGTAAAACAAATTATACATGCTTTATGGTCAGAATTAAAAAATAATGGAACCTGAATAATTGATGTAAAATATTAATGAATTTACATTTGATGTTCATCAGAATTAACCTATCAATGTCTTACTGACTCATAATAGTAATTTAAAAACTTGCAGACGATATTTTAAAAATATTTTTGTGATTATATTTATTATTTTTCTGTTCAAAAGTGTTTAATTTATAATTCATTTCTGACATTTCATATCATTTACTAATTATTGAAAAAATATTATTTATAGAAGAGAGAAGTTTTAAAGGGAATATTAAAATGTGTTTATAAAGTATAATCAATTAGAAATTAATCAGTGGAATATTGATCTTTAAAATTTCATTATTTTAAGCAATGTTTTTTTATTGTTTTTTATAATTAGCTTAAAATCTTCGAATTTCTGTAGTATATGTGAAACAGCATGTTTAATAAATATTATCATATATTCTTAATCAAATTAAATTGGTCTTGCATTTTTAAATATATGTTATGATTTCGTTTCAGTAAATCATACACCTCTGAATAATTTTTTATAAAAATGTTCTTCAATAAATCTAGGAAGATTTGAGTGAGATGTGCAGTTTTAAATTATCTTATATTTGAAATGCAATCATTTTATATAAAAAATGTCAAACTATATATGTTAGCTAGAATTTATGTATCTTCAAATAGTTGTTCCCTATAATATATACATAACTTTTTACTTTACTATACTAATACAAAATTTGCTGTAAATTATTATTATAATAATACTCTATATTTTCTGCTCTTTTAAAGAAAGTGTGTTTTATTTATTTATTTATTAACAGAAAATAGGAACTTCTTATGCACTAATTAGTACTGGCTATATAATTTAATATTAAACTGCATGTGTATAAAAATGGCTTTTAAGAAAGTAGTTCTGTCAACAGTTTTTTTATAATTAATTTGTAAGCTTTATTTATTATTTATAAGTAACTAGAAATCTCAAAATTCATTATTAGTTGCATTTCTAACATTTCTATGACTTGCATTCTTTGTTCATTTCTTTGAACTCAAGGCATTAATAAACATTTCATTCACATTAATTCTTACAATTAATTTGGTTTAATTCTTGTTTTAGAGTTTGAAACACAGCTTCCAAGATGACATAAGTCTTCTGCATAATGTTAATGCTGTGTATCACAAAACTGCAAAACAGAATCTTGATGTAAATGGCTGCTTAAAAAACAGAGTTTTGGTTTTAAATGATCGATGGCGTATTCTTTATCAAAAAGTCTGTGATATACTTACTGCTCTCAATAACATCCTGCAATTGTGGGAAGATTATGACCAACTTCATGAGCATCTTCATCTCTTCTTAACTGAAACCCACATCAAGATAACTGAATTAGAACATAGCAACACTTTTAATCGATCTGAGTGTAATTCTATCATGGTATGTATTAATTTAATTTTTTTAAAGAATTTTTTTATTAATTTGTAAGAGTTTTTTTTCTTATATGTGTCTTATCTTAAAAATTCTAGAGCGACTTTGTGCATCATGGAGATGCATTGGAAAGATACAAAGCTTTAGCAAATAACCTTCGACAAAGAAGTCAGTGTTCTTCTGCAGAAATAAACCATCAAGTGGAAGAGATTGAAAAATATTGGGCTGAAGTTTATGGATGTCTACAGAACTATGGAGATTCTATATCGAAGGTAATATTTAAAAAGATTAATAAAATTGCATAAATATGTACATGTGTTATATACGCATTCAACAACCTTCTAATTCTCACTGAGAAATTAGCTATATAACCCTGCACGATGAGTTTTTAAAGAAATATTTGTAATTTATACTTTCTATATATTATAAATTCCCTTGAATATTTTTTAGAAAAATCTCATAGCAGTAAGTCATTGTATAGCTGTTGTTTTATACCTATGACTAAATTTCATTACACATTACTTACTGTATAACCTTTTTTTTCCCCTCTCAAAAATGTTGAAAAAATCATTTGAAATTTCTGTTATTAAATAAAGGTATTAAATGTTTCTGAACAAATAATTTCAAAAATCAGTTATTTCTACCGACTGTTCAGAAATACTCTATAAGTTTGTTAGATAAGAAATTATCAACTGAAAATATTATGATTAATCAGAATAATATAACTAATGAACTTTTTTACTTAAGTTTCTTTTTCTCAAATGCTTAGCCTATTTTATAGCCTTTTATACCACTTTCGATGGAAATGCTAATTTTTCGTAAATCAGCTAATCGAATCTTAACTAACAAACTAACTAATTATGATATACTTTCCTGGATAAATTTTTCCTGAAAGAAGAATGAAAATATGGAACACTTTTCAAGGGGAACAAATTATGAAATTGTTATTACAGATAAAAAAAATTGTTATTACAGATAATAATTTCTGTTATCTGTGTATTCCATCTTTTAACTAAAGGCAATGAAAAGTAATACCATATTCAAAGATCACATCTTTTTTCTGAGGTGACCAAAAATCATCTACAGAACAGTTAATGAACTAATAAGAATATGTTATAGCTGATTTTTCAATGTAAGTTTATAAATGCTACATTTATGTTGTAAACTACTCATTATAAATAATAATTGCCTTCAATTATTACTAGAAACACCTTTCCTTTATTTTTATTTTATTTATTTTTTAGTGTTCATTCTATACATGATTATTCCTTTATTTTTGTAGAACATTGAAGCAGAGAAAAGTGAAGATTTACTCCAACAGGCAGCTAGTTCATCATTTACTGCAGAATTTCCAAATGTCCAACTTCTTGAAACTGCAATGCAATCAAAAGATAAAACATACCAAACAGTAGATGATGATGGCATTACTAGCAGTGCAGACAATTTTGAAACGGACTCTATTATAGCTACCTCAAACAAAGATTCTGATGAAGTAACATCGTCTTCTTACCAGAAAGATGTAACTCTAGGCAAAAAATTAACTGCTGCCAGTAAGTACTGAAAAATATTTTAAAAATAATTAACTTGCATAACAATACTTTTCCATAATGCTATTCTGAGACCTACTAATTAATGAAATCAGTGGTGTAGTCGCAAAACAAGCAGTGCTGGAACACTCTAACCTGGGGGACAAAACTCTCGCTGTTTTAAGAACGTTTTTATGATTTTTATTTATTTTTTGTAAAAGAAGCAGTGCTGGAATTGCGTTCCAGCTCCACTACACCCCTGAGTGAAATGGTCTTTTAATATTGCAGAATCTAAATGATAAAATTTTGTAACATCAGTATCTTCTAAAATTTTATAATATGAAAAATTTACAGAAATTCAAACCAAGAATCTTGCGAGGTGCTATTCACTTTTTCTTGATCTAAGGAAAAAAGGGATAGTATCCCTGTATGTGCAAAATTTAAATAGTAAATCATTCCTTCACTCTAGACTTAATGCCATGTTGTAGCCATTTAATATTAATACATTATGACATAGAAATATTTGAAAATAATTAATAATTAATAATTCACTAATATAGTTTGTTAGTTATCTTTATTTCCCATGTTCATTATATTGTGGTTTGACTGTATTCATTGTAAACTGATTTTTTTTTCTATGCAGGAAAATCAAGTGAAACTGGTGATGATGAAGCAGAATTTATTAAAGATTTATTAGCAGCGCTTGAAGAAGCTGAAGATCGAATTAATTCTCTTGAAACTGTGCTCTCTGAACCAACACCTAGTGGAATCAATGATAGCACTGCTCCTAATTATGTAAGAATAAAATGTATATTGTTTGTATTACTTTAATCAACTGGAAAGTATAATCTATAAATAAAATACATCTATTAAAATTTTCTGTTTCAGTCTCGTCTCTTAGCTGCTTGTAGATCGAGCATTGATGTTATTCAACATTTAAATCTGCTAGTTTCTGAAAGATCATCTGATAAAAGTTCCAAACTCAGTGAAACAGATATTCAACATCGAACTGAAGGTAAAAATTATATGCATACTTTTTTCAAAAATAAATAAATTGCTTTTAAATAAAAGAAATAAGAGGATATTTCATAAGGCAGGAAAGTGAATGTCACACTTTGATGAGATATTAGATATTTTATATTGTTTTAGATATTTTAATACAATAGATTGTCAGTTGTTAACCTAATTAAGATTTGAAATCACCTAGAATATCAGCTCATCTAAATTTCCCCATCTTACAGAAGTTGCTGTTTTCTTACTGTAAATTCAAATATAAAAATTTTATTATAGTTTACAGTAACCATTTTAATATAAAAAGAGGGGAGACATATCTAAAACAACCATTCAAATATTTTTTAGTATGAAAGAATGAAAAGATAATACGAATTTTAAAAAAATGTTTCTTTGGTCTTTACTGTATATTATGGTATCTAATCAGAAGTTACAAAAAAGGGTTATAATTATTTACAGAAAAAGTGTTTTACTGTTTTTACATAGTTTCTACCTTATTGCTTTATAACTGTCACATTCAGATAGAAAGAATATCTTGGTTTAACTATCCTAATTTATTGACTTATTGTTCTTGTTACTTTTGTTTTACAATGAGCATTTTTAAACTGTATCATTTTTTTTTAATTTTTAAAAGCATCACTCAAAAAAGAATTGATTGTAAAATGATCACGTATCTGAGAATACATGAGCTAGTTCGCAATTTGATCCAGCAATAAAATAATTTTCTAAGGTAAATTGTGCATTAGTACGATTTAAATGCATTCTTTCTTAAAATTTGATGCTTTGGTATGTTGAATGCAAAAAAAAAAATTTATTTTTCCAGGTATGCTGATTCGTTGGGAAAAAATTGAAACTGCTACTCTTAGCAAGGAATTCCGAGCATTTGAAAATGCCAAAAAATGGAAGCAATTTTCTGAAGAGCTCCAAGATATTGAAAAATGGTTACTCGATACTTTGGATTCTCAGACATCACAATCAATTGCTGATGCTGATTTTGAAAAGTTCATTGTCTTTTTACAGAAACATGAGGTAATGCATGTGGTATAAATGACTATTCTTTATGAGAAACTAATTTTTGAAGAACTGTTTTTTTATTAGTTAAAAGATTCTTTTTTACAATATTTTCTGTTTTCATTAAAAGTTACATTCTTTTTTGCAGGAACTGATTTCCCAAATTAGTGAGCAAAAGAAAGCAATTATTGCTTTGAATGTCACAGGACAAAAGTTTATATCTTCATCTGGAGCAAAAGAAAATCTTGCAATTGTAGATGAAAAATTAAAGGTAAAGTATTTTTTTTATCTGATTGATTTTGCCATGTGAACCATCCTAAATGGTTCCAGAACTAAATTTTCTCATCTATTTTATTCCAGCTGTTAATTTCACAACTTGTAGCGAAATAATTGTTCTGTTGCAGTCATATCACTTGAAGTGAATTACATAATTATTTTGAGATAAAATTATGAAAAAATTACTAAACTTTTATTAAACTAATTTCATTAATAGTAAATAAACTTAAAAAAATGTTTTAAAAACTTTACAATTTATATCAATGATAAATTTAGATGTATTTTATAATAAGTAAACAAATTTGTACTTACTATTAAAAATTAATAAAAGATACCACTAAATACCATTCTGAAAATACAGATTGCCTGGTACCAGTGGCGGTTTTTCATGCAGGCACTCGCCTCATACCTCAGGAAATTAAAGGGCTTCAAAATCTATTCAGTGTGCATCGCAGTGCTAAGATGCCGACGAATTTATGACACTGAGTATTTAGAAAAAAAAAGGTTAAATTTGCAGTGGTATATCATCCCAATTTTGAATTATGGACAGTATTTACTATAATTCACTTTTCTTGTGTCTTATTTTTATAATCTCTTGAAATAATATCTGATGATCACTTATAAAGATTTTCAATAAGTAAGTTGATGGTACTCATACTAGGACCATGAATGTATTTGTTGCTTCAAGTAAAATTTTAGTTACCTCTTTTTGCTATATATTTTTCTATTTTGTACGAAATTTTTAGTAGAAAAACATTGATTGTCTTATTTTATTTTAAATTTCAAATAATAAATGTTATTTTGGCACTAGAGATAAACTTAAAAGTTGATCATATATCAAAAATATGATTTATGCTTTTTGTGAATTACATATGAAATAATTGGAATTTATTCATTCATGCTAATTACATTTGTGAAATTGTCATTTCTAGTATTGTTTTATTTAACTGAAATATGTATATTAAAATGCAATTACATAAATAGATGTATTAAATTTTTAAATAGAAAGCTACACAGCAAGATCAGTATATGAAATTATCATCTACTAGCTTAAAAAAATAATCTCTGCATTATTAGAGAGACATGTATTGAGGAGAAATCATACATTTTATTATTTAATGTTATTCTAAAAATATTTTTTCACTCTAGGCTGTGAATGACCACTGGGAAAAATTGTGTTCTGTTGCTCTTGAATGGCAAAATAGGTTACAGACTGAATTTCTTCAAAGCTCTGAATTTTGTAGTACAATATCTGAAATGGAGCTTTGGCTTGAAGATTCTAAAGAAAAGATTCAATCAGTGGATTTGAGTGATGAATGTACAACTCCACTCCTCCATAAGCAACATACTGAAATTTATGTAAGTTAAAAAACTATAATATAAATGAAGTGAGGATTCAAAGCAGGAGTAAAAATCTCCTATAGAGCTGCTGGTTTTATTCAATATCCATTCATAAAGTTTTAAAAAATAATGAGTATATATTTTACTTTACTGCAAAATCTAAATGCATAAAAGGAACAATTTTCCTGTGAAAAAATTGTTTGCCAAAATACTGTAATGAAATAAAATACCTTTTCTTTTTAATATAGCTGTTAAAAATTGCATTTTATGAAGGTAAAAAAGTCATTTTTTGAAAATTTTCTATAGTATAAAATATATTTCAGTTTATGAAAATGTATAGAATTCAAAATTGGCAATAATTATAATTTCTTCTATGTTGAAAGTGTACATTTAAATAAGTTCTCTCTATTTACGCATATGCTAATTTAAAATATAAAATGTCTGTCTTGAAATAGACTAAACAAAGCACCTGTTAGCTCCTATTACTTCAAGATCAAGCTTAAAGTATAATCTAACTTAATTTTGTCAGTCAAAAACATTGTATAAATCATTGTAATTTTTTTTTATTCTGTAGAAGGTGTTCTAGGGAATTGCAAGTACCACATAGGCCATACAAACATTTTAATTTTTAAAAAATTATAATCCTTAAATGTTTGATATTCAACACATAAGCATACAAATCATGTTTTTTTATTAATTTTTTAAAGAATTATCTTTCAGTCTGAAAACAAACTTTCTTGTTATATAAACACATTATATGTTTTGATTGAATATATTCCAGTAGAACAAATATGTAGCAGTCTAAAAGAAGTATCTGTTTCATATTGGTATTTTTAATCATTTTGGGGTTTCTGCCATTATACTCATATTTTTAACTAAATTACTAAACATAGTATCTATCAGGATTGAGAAAATCAATGGTTCTATTTAAAAAAAAAAAACGGGCATTACTCAGCAGTTTAACTGTTCTTAAAAATGTATTATGCAGTGCATAAAAAGAAGTTCATTGTTAGATTTTTTTAAATATGTTTACATTTACAGGCTATAAAGCAGCAGTTAGATAATTGTTCTCAGAGAATCAAGACATTACTAAACATATCTGGACACCTTTTCCAAGATAAAGAAGAGTTTTCAGTTTCAAATGAAGGGATTATTGAAATGCAGTCAAGATTACATTCGATAATGACTCTTTCACAGTGTCTGTTACTGGAATGCACAGATATATTAACGTCCCTTTCAGCATTATTAACAAGCCGTATGGTACGTATAATGTTCAACTAAAGGCTATGTCTATTTCCATTGACAACAAAAAAATTCTTTAAAACAACTTAAATAATTTTTGACTGGATTGTAAAAAAGATTGGATGCTATATATATATATTAGAGGAAATACTGCTAGTGAATAAAAATTATAACCTTTAACCATAGAATACTCGTATAAAAATAAATTATATTTATGATTAAAATGTTAGATTAAGTTTAATTCTAGAAGTGTTTGGCCATTTATAAGAGTAACTTTTTTTCTGCCTCTGTTAGTACTCTTACTTCCTAATGTCCTATGAGATGAGTTGTAAAAATGTAAATAATGGTAAAAAATGTAACTGTATGAATTTAAAAAATATAATATTTAAGTATTCTAATTTTCTTAGTCAGTTTTAATTGAATTTCATAAATAAAAAATTGTGCTATTGATAAGCTCTTTTGATTGTTTCTTAAGAGATTTTTATGCTGTTTTTTAGTCATATTATCTTAGCTCTTACTAATTAAAATCTCTGCCCTTGTTCAGATATACAAGTGATAGTGCATGTATAAAATACTTGCATTAAAAAAAAATGCTAGAATATTCATTTAGGTCAAATGTTGTTAAATGTAAATAATCATAAAATTTGGCATCAATGTCAAAAGTATACTAATTTGTATGTATTTACTTTTGCATTTATATTATAGGCTTTACAAGAAAGGCCTTGTTATTTAACCAGTACTTATTCAAAGTAAGTATTCACTGCATATTTACTTAATTCTAATTACACATTTTACAAATATACTTTATTAATGCATATAATTTTGCATGCAACACAATTGGCATTAAATACAATATTTCTCTATTTCGTTTTTAGTGAAGATGAAAATCCAAATCGAATAAGCAGATGTTGTGGTTTTCTGCTTAGAGTTGCAAGAGCTTCACTTCCAATCCAAGCTATTTTGTTGTTACTCCTTGGAGCAGCAATTTTATTACCAAAAGAAGATGAAGAACTTAGTTGTCGTTTCTCCAATAACTTTGCCAGTTCCTTAAATCCCATGTTACATTACCCCGATGGCCCACCTCCAGTGTAAAAGAAGTATTGTACTTTTTTTGGCATTAAGTGTTTTCTAATGCCTTAAGTGTTCTTTTCATCATGCTTTTCATATATGTACATTCTTCCATCAACCTGTAGAGTTTTGTAGATTGAGGTTAACTTCAACATCGTATTTTAATATCATGAGCTTTGTATTGAATTAAAAGATCTGGTCATATTGTCTAGATGCTGCTACTTAACCTACATTTTCTGCATCAAGTATGTTGAGTTTTTGTTTCAAATTTCAATTTAAAATTATTTTTGTTATTACCTGAATTCTGGAAGTTATTGCAAAATTTTATATTATTATTGGAGACAAAGTTTTTGTTTTTTGCCTCCCAATTTCATGGCAGGTACATGAGAATTAAAAAATTTCAAAGTATTGATAAAGAAAAAAATTACAGCATCTTTTTAAATACTTTTTTGTTATATCTTGTAGAATACTGCGTTGAGATTTGTCCATTTTTTTTAAATGTTGGTTGTGATATCTTTGTTATGTCTTTCAAATCATGTATCATGTATGTTATAAAATGGATTTGAAATTTTATGTGCATCAATGTCTGTAGGTTCTATTTTTAAATGTCTATGATTGTCGGTGCTTTATATTTGCAATCTTGCTTTAAATATAATTTCAGTTACATTATGGAACTCTGACAAAAAAAAATACCATGGTGTCTTGAGAAGTGCCTGCATAATTACATCCTAACTTTGTGCCATTTATAAGCTTTCATGTGATGAATGTAATTAAGTACATGTCCATAAAAGTCATTCTTAGGATATTAAATGTGCATTTATAAAATTGTTAGTTATTTCTATTGAAAAATTAAATATTCCTCTAATCAAATATAATAAATTATGAGATTTTGAAGTCTCTGTTCTTTCTTTTGCATGTGTCACTGATTAATATTTTTAAACAAAAGTATTTTTTTTTTATTTAAGAAACAAAAATGAATTAATTCAGCTGACAGGATATATAAGCTCTTTTTTAAAAATATATGATAAAATACTTAATTTATTTGCAAACATTTTTTAAAACAAAATGCAAAAATAAGTTTTTAAATTATTAAACCATTTTCAATTTCTTGGGAATATTTCACTCAGGAAAATTACTTCCAGATAATCTTCAAGAAAAGATTGTAGCATAAAATTCAAAGTATGCAAAACAACTTTTCTGGATTCTTAACTTTTCTCAGTAATTAATAATGAATATACAGCCTTCTGTTTATTTTAAATGTTAAAAGTAAAATATGTGTGTATTATGCAGTAATTATAGGTAGAAAAAAACAGCTAAGCATATAATGCAATCCATCCATTAAGGATTGTTAAGGAAAACACCTACGGGATTGCTTTGTCTGAAATTTATTCCCCGAAATGATTTTTAAAAAAAACACTGGCTTCTCGTAAAAGCACACAAAGATAACTTGCTAATTAAAATCATAAAAAGTATACAATATAAGCAAAATAGCTGGAATTTTTTTTTTTTTTTTTCGCATTGATGTTGTAAGATATATTACTTAATTTATAGAACTAGTGTGATTCTTAGACTACTACCATGTAATTGGACAAAGAGAATTTAATATCAGCAGACTGTTTGACTCAAAGTAGTACAGTTTGTAAAATGTTGGAGCGTATTTTTTTTACTTGCAAAATATATTTTAAATAATTCAAAATGATACATAAATATTTGTATTTAATATACGTGAATTTTCCTGGTGCTGTATAATCGAGATATACTACGTTGAAACCCGATTCGTACAGTCTTGTGAAGATTTATTGCTTTAAAACATATATCATTTTAAAGATTAAATTCTGTACAAGAAACAATACATTTACAGCACATATATAAAAAAATGCATGATAGAACTGGAATTATATGAATTAGTTACTTATTAACAGTATTTAGCAGATTCTTTATTTTTAATACAGCAGTACCCGAATCAGAGAGAGTTCAGAATCAAAGGGGGAAAAAAGTTAATTAAAATATATATGTATGCAAAACACTAGTGATCAAATCTGTTAACTTTTAAAAAACTTCCTTCCTTAGATTTTCCCACTTTATAAAATAGTTTACATTTAGTCAAATATTAGTACATCATTTTACAGACAATTTAATGCTGAAGCAGACATAAGAAAGAATTTGAGCTAGTAACTTAAAAACAGTAATTTTATTTTAGTATGGGAAAAGTGTGGCCAAGTCATGAATTTATTCAACCATGCAAAAACATCCCTAAGGTCTGCCAACCAAGTGAACGCCTACGGGCTGCACCATGTTGCCATATGCACAGATCAGAAGCTATTATAAGATTAGGAAATTCAGCCAAATTTAATTCCCGTATTCCCAAAAACACTCGGGGTAGAAATAATATATAGGGGCAATTGTGACCCTATTGCAAAATTCTGAAAAACTACATCAGTCAAAGCTGAACATAATTTCAAATAATTCAGGATATTAATGTGACACACATACATACATGAAAACAGATATTTTTCAAACAATTTAATTGGCAAAGCAGAAAGTAAATTTTTAAAATTTATTTTAAGTTATACTGCAATATTTCATGGAGTTACTTACCTTTTCTGTTTTTCAGCATTTAAAAAAAAATTTAGCTTGGCTTTTTTTTTTGGGGGGGGGGAGTAGTGAATGCTTACTGTGTCAATATTCAAGGCTATTTTATATTCTCTCTGGTATAATATCATCCATATAATTAATCTTTAAAGGATACAGTTGCTCTAAAACAGAATTTGAAAAAAGTGAGGTTTTTACAAATCCAGAAATTCTGGATTTGAGAAAATAAAAATTCCATATATATATCCAGAAACACGGTCACCCTGATAATGATAAGACAAGAAAAAAAAACATTATCTAGCCTAATGTTGCTATTCATAGAAAATAAATAATGTGAAAACTTGCATTTAAGTAAATAAAAAAATCTAAATTTTATTGGTAATACTTAACTTATTACATGTTAATATTACAGTGCACTCCCGATTATCCGGGTTAATCACCGGGAGGGATCACACGGACAATAGAAAAACATGGATAATCCAAAAACTCCTTTTTATTAAAGAAAAAATATAAAAATTACTTTCATTTGCATGCTGTATAACATCAAACTAGGAATTTTCCTTTTAACATTTACTGCTTTAAAAAATCTGTAATAAGTCTTTGCTTCTGCTGTTTGTTCATCTCGTCATATATCGACACATATTTTACAAACCGCAGTAATGTCACCGTAATCAAATCCTCTTTGTCCCATATAATCTAACAAAGTTTACACAGATTGTAGAGCAGCAGAACGAGAAATTGTATTTCCCTCATTTAATACATCTTCTGCATCACTACTAGCTGATTCTCCATTATTAAGTTTTTTAAGGATTTCTAATTTTTTTTAACATTTAAAACGTTTCGTTTTCGTTTCACACCACTCATTTTTACAAATAAAAACTTTCACGCTACTAACTGATTATAAACAAGATGCAATAACTAAAGGAACACGTGCAAAAGTAAAAGAAAACGAAGAAGTTAAAGAATGACGTGTCAAGGAGAAGTGTGTTTGTACAAGAATGAGCTAGCAGGAAGTGGACGATTCATTTCTCTTAAAATTAGGGGTTGAACCGGTAGAGATTGCACGTGGAGGATAAAAAAAAACTTCTTTAGCCTTCACCATCATGGCTCACTAGTTTCACGGAATGAAGCTCTCGATCGAACATCAACATTGATTTTGCATGCATGATAAGCGTGAAAATGCTTCTCTTTATTTTTTTTTTTTTGTAAGTCCGGAATGAGCACAGATAATAGAGAGTATACTGTATTTAAATAAGAATAAATGTTGTATATGTTCATCTGGCGTTAATTTTATTTATTCAGTCTTTTATATCCCTGGTATCCCAATCCATATTTGTGTGCAGCACCTCAAAATCCAAAGGGCAGTGCTGCAGCCAGGAACAAGCTGAACACTAACTAGCCAAATAAAATGTGCAGTTTTTAAAAAATAAAAATTACCACATAAAATATTGTCAACAATTAAGAAATTTATCACCACTTTAACAAAGCTTATTTTTTTTATTCTTGCTACTTTCGAAGTGATGAGTAAAGGTAAAAGGTGCTTTAAAATGAACATTCTGACAGCAGAAAAATTGAGAATTTCTTACAGTTTTGGGGCACAATTAGCCAGTCACACTTGGAGTACCATCATAAAGTTTTGAGTCAAAAAAATCATGTAATGTCAGTAATATTAAAAGTTTTTATTTAATAAAGTTTTATTTTGCACAATCAAATATAATTACAAAATAATACAAGAAAGTTAAAAGAAGTAATTTCTTAAGTAACATACAAAACCAAAAAAAAAACAGATCTCACTCAAGAACAATCCCAGTCATAATTTAAAAATGTATTAATAAAGCCAAAGCTGAAAAAAATACTGAATATGAAATAAAGTAACTAATCCTCATGACAAAAAGACATCCATAAAAAAAAATATTTCTTATCGCAATACATATAAAAAAGTACTACAGGTATATCTTCCATAAGTACATATGAGAATCAGCTACAGACAGACCAAAGATATTAATACATCAGGTCTGTAATTTGTAATAGCTATCTTGCAACAATTTATTAACAAATATATTTTTTTTATAATTTTCAAAAAGTATAAGCATTTAATACATGATTGCAAACAACAAATGAAAAATTCTCAACAAGAGGGTTGGACAGGCTGACAGCTAGAATTTGTAACCTTGTGTGAATCTTTCCTCCATGCCTGTACCCACATTGTGACACTGCAGTGAAGAGGTTTCTAAAAATATTAACATTAATAAGCAATGGAATGGAATAATTCTCATACACTGGTGTCCAAAAATAATGCACCATTTTGAAGATGCCACGAAATTGGAGTTAATATGGATTCTATTGTTCTCAATCAGTTGCTAAGAATCATGGCCTATACTATCATCGGAGCTCACATTTTACAGTGAAGATTCGGTCCTGAGGGCAATTAGAGGATCGTTTACAAATTGATGACAACGGAAATTATATTGTCCCACCCCACTTCACAGAATACTGATAACAAAATGAAACTTTCAGAAATTGTTATGTTCAATGTGCATAATATTTACAGGTATTTTCATAAACTCAGCACAAATATTCAAGAAGATATAAAGGTTTTCTTAAAAACTCCCAAATTTTTCCGCCTGTTTTTTGCTTGTAACATGCAGAGTTTTCTGTTATATTTTACGAAACTTACAGAAAAAATGACAATGTGTTAGAGAAGCATTGTGTAAAAATTTGGAAAATTTCTTTGAATATTAGAGAAAATATGAATAGTTGTAGTAAATAATTTTTTATTACGCATGCACGAGACATAGAGTAATTTTCCTTTAAAAACTTCAAAGTCAGATATATAGGGGAACTAATATAAAATTTTCAGTTCAATACCTTTAAGATTTAGAAAGATATCAGCATTGCAACTTTGTTGAATTTCGATACATTCCAAGAGAGACTTAATGATGAGGGACCATGCACAAACTGAAATTTATTAAGCTTGAATCTTCGAAAAGCAATATTGAATTTTATGAAAGTTGAATATCCTGAATACTCGATAAGTTAAAAACATAATTTAAATTTCATTTCAATGGTGACTATTCGCAGATTCAAGTTTCATAAATTTCAATTTGTACATGGTCCCTCATCATTGCCTCTCTTAGAATGTATCGAAATTCAACAAAGTTGCAATGCTGATATCTTTCTAAATCTTAATGATATTTGACTGGTATTTTTACACAAGTTTCCCTACATGTCTGGCTTTTAAGATTTTAAAGAAAAATTATACTATATCTCGTGCATGCAAAGGAAAAAAATTATTTGCTACAAATACTCATATTTTCTCTAATATTCAAAAAAAAAAATCCAAATTTTTACACAATGCTTCTCTAACACATTGTCATTTTTTCTGTAAGTTTCGTAAAATATAACAGAAAACTCTGCATGTTACAAGCAAAAAACAGGCGGAAAAATTTGGGAGTTTTTAAGAAAACCTTTATATCTTCTTGAATATTTGTGCTGAGTTTATGAAAATACCTGTAAATATTATGCACATTGAACATAACAATTTCTGAAAGTTTCATTTTGTTATCAGTATTCTGTGAAGTGGGGTGGGACAATATAATTTCCGTTGTCATCAATTTGTAAACGATCCTCTAATTGCCCTCAGGACCGAATCTTCACTGTAAAATGTGATCTCCGACGACAGTACGTCCCACGTTTCTTAGCAACTGATTGCGAACCATAATATCCACATTAACTCCAATTTTGTAGCATCTCAAAATGATACATTATTTTTGGACAAATGTACATACATACAAAAAAAAAAAACATGCAGTTTGAGACACTTGGTAGTACATATATAAAATGTCTTCGTTGTTGCAGTCATAAAACAGTCAAGTTCTTAACCAATTTGCTTTATTATAAAAATATGTTGGAGAGTTGCAGGCATACCAACATCTTAGTTGAGGTTTTTTTTGTACAAGTGTACAGAAAATCCCCGATTTTCTCAGATAAGGGAAGAACAATATAACACATGATCAAAGTGAAGGGAATATTGGCTATTTTTAACAAATTACGTAAGCTTTTTAGGGAAAAAGTCTAGTGCCAAGGAGACGCGTCATGATTTTCGGTGGACACGTAAAAGCAATTAAAATATTTTTTTAGTAATAAATATGCCAAAACGAGAGATTTAATATACCTCCAGCGCGGAAAATAGAACGAAACTGGAGTTTAAGAAAAGTGATTTTGGAATACATTAAGACTTTAAACTATATAATATTAGAATTTGAAATAAAATTAAGTGAGATTATTACATATATATAAAAAAACACGCTGTTTGAGACACTTGGTAGTCTGAACAGTACTTCAATCAAACACAGACTAAATTATGTGCAGTAATAATAACAGCAGAAAATTTTCCAGAATACAGACCACCGAAAGGTGATTATTAATCTTTTCTGAAGCTAACATCAAAAATTATTTTTAAAAAAAACTGATAAGGAATTCAACAATCTAACAGTTTAAATAAGGTTACTCATCATATCTCATTTATTTTGTAGGTAAAAATTTCATAATTCTACATATTGCACTGAAAACAAATATAAAATAACAGAAGAAGACTAAAATATGCCAAATCATAATATATATATTTAATATTAAGCTAAATTTAAAGAAAATTAAAGATAGCACTCAATCTAAATAATTAGATCATTTCCGTAAATTTGTCTTCAAAGGAAGCTTTTCACAAGACTATTGCATGGAATCTGTGCCAAATTTGCATTATGTAAAGCAAGAGTGTCGAATTTGAGATCTACAATGAACATCTTTTTGCTACCAGTTTTTCATTAACTTTTTTTAAAAACAAATTGTTTTAAAATCATTTACTTTTATGCCATTCAACAATCACCATACTGGAAAGAAGGCGGCATACAGATACATCCCAAACTTAATTAGTTTGGGATGTATAAGCATGCCTCACTCAAGCTAAACATCAAAACTGTGTAAATGTACTGAAAAGCCTTGTAACTGGCTAAATCTTAACAAAAAAATATATACATATTTTAATATACAGATAATTATGCTTCTTTATATATTTTTATATGAATTTGTATCTATATATATAATTAAATATATGCAATAAATCTTTTTTTACCCCAAGCAGTTCAGTGTTTAAATTAAAGCCACTTCCAAATTCCTTTTTTGTTTTGACTGCTCACCAAATTTAAACTTCAATATGAACTACAGATTGAAGAATTTCACTTAAGAAGATTAAGATGCTGTAGATTGCTGAATCAGTAAGTTAGACTCGATAGTGCATTCCATTTACGTAGGAACTCTCCATTTTCACTTCTATTTTGCTGCTATCTATAAGCGCCTTTTTCACTCTCCCTCTAACAACAGTTAGGGGTAGAACATGAAAGTAATTTTAGCGAACATAATATGATATATTTTCTTATTAGTGAGATTTTCAAATGAAAATAAAACCAGGGTGATTGAAAATTCTGGAGTCTTTCTTCTTCAACTAAGAAAAGTCCCCATGTTATATACATATATATAACAAACAACAAATAAATCAAAATTAAAGGAACCAAAAAGAGGAGAAATTATGGAAAGAATATCATGGAAAAATGCTCATCAGGGAAAGAAATATCCCAACGATATTGAAAATAGTGTTTTTTAATTTGAACAATGAATTAATGTTAAATAAAAGCCATTATCCCCAAGAAATACTGGCAGTAAAAATAGAACAACCCTAGATTAAAACAAAAAAATATGTACAAAATAAAAATATGAAATTGGACATACCTCAGAAATTTTCAGAAAAGAAACCAGAGGGAATTATCTCCTCTAAACTTTCTCATATCTGTCCCAACGCGGGTAGGGAAAAAATATACAGAGTGGCACTAACATGGACGATTCCCTAACACATGTGGGGAAAAAAATAATCCAAACTGCAGTAAAACACACCACATGTCCCTAACACAGGTGGAGATTAAATAAGGCAAACAGCATAAAACGAGTTTCCCTTGGTGCACACCAAGGTGAAAGGTGGATTCATTCTCGCCAATAAGCAAATGACCTTGCGTAAAGAAAATTGTTATGTGATTCAAATGCCTTTTTTCCAACCGATTGAAACCAAAATTGGGCACAGATCAACAATTAAGATAAGACCACTATCAAATTTTATTTATATATGTAATATGGTTAAGGAGTTATCGTGTTCACAAGTATGCGATTATACAGACTGAAAGACAGTTAACCATTTGGCGGGTTTAGTCCAAAATTTGATACGGACCTACATTGCTGATGATAAAACTGTGCACCAAATTTTATCTATCTAGCTATTTGAGTTATTATGTTCAGATGAACAAGGACAGACAGACTTCCTGTGTACAGATTTTGTCAAAACTTTGAAAGAAACCTAAAAATTATGGGTACAGATCACATACAAAATTTCATCCCTCTAGCTTTAACAGTTTTTGACTTCACAGACATAATTCCAAAACTGCTTTTCGGATTTGGGGAGGTCTAAAATGTGAAGATTCATCAAAATCTTAAGTTTTAATTTTTTGACGATTACAATACTTTCTATTTGTATACTTCGTATACAAGAAGGCAAAAATGGTATCTACCTCCATGGCTGTTCACACATGGACTCTGAGAAAATGGAATGTGGTACAAAAAATAATTTAATGAGCCTAGAAGATCTATTTGGCAACTGTTTTCTACTGACAAGAGCCTTTGAAGATTGCAGACAGTGAAGCAGAAAGATGACAAAAATTATCGTCTCAAATATGCCTAACACAGCTTACAGGAATGCCGTGTTTTATAAGTTGATCTTTTAAAATTTTAATTTGTTTAGAATGAGTGTTTTTGGTAGAGCAAATGGCATTTATGCAAGATAGTTCATTAAGAACAATATATCTACAGATATTTCTTGAAACGTTAGATGAACATAAAGTAAATCTATTGACAGTAACATTAAAATCATTTCTCTTGTTATAAATATAACCGATAAAGCTATTTAATAATTTGATTTCCAAGTCTAAGAATTTGGCTTCAACATTATTCATATATATATATTCCCGAGTCGCTATAAAATTTAAAAGTTTTAAATAATTATTTAATTAAAATCACAATATTCTCAAAGTTGTCTCAAGAAATCTATGAAATACTTTAGATAAAGATTGTTTTTTTTTAAAGGCAGATAAAAAAATCTTACTCCACATTTTTGCAGTGGGCAATCTTCAATTTTTTGTTCAGTAAGGTTTCCAGATTTCTTGCATTCTGTCGGTCCAATAAACATTTCAAATCTATAATTCACTCCAGATACAACCTAAAATATAAAATTCAAAAATACAGCTTAGAAATTTTATATTAGAATTGGTGATAAAACTTTAGAAAGTTGAACATCCACTATTTATTCCAATTTCATTGTTTCATACCTTCAAGTCAAAAAATTTAATGAATAAATAGCCAACTGCATTATAAAGATTACCTCAAAGCAGTGTCATTTTGTCAATTAAACAACAGATATTTAAAAATTGATGCTTCAATAAATATTCCCATATTGTCATTATACCTTCTAATTTATGATGCAATTATTTTGATTCATAAAAAGTAAATACAGCTTTGCTAGTATAAATACTAAAAAAGTTTGTGAAATATATATGATTATGGATAGGGTAATTTTATTTTAATTTTATCTTAATTTTATATATATATATATATTGTAAATATAATGTACGTTTTGTGTAAATTGCTAATTGATTAATTTAAATGAATATATATATATATGCTTTCGCTGCTTGATAACACAGTGGTTGGTCTCTATGCCGCCGTTTTAATAAGCATGTGTTCCAACTTGCAGATTTCAACCAAATTTAATAATAGAAATATAATCCAACTTTTCATCTGGAGACAATCTTTCCCAATTTCAACGTAAAAACTTATATATTTATTGCTTGCCAACGGGATATAAATTTAAAAGGCACTCAAAGTCAATATTAAATGCATGCTATCATTTTCTACTCCTTAAAAGAACAAAAATATTGTTACTAGCTAGACATTTTAAATTCGAATTTATGAAATTTCTACCCAGCAATTTGAGATTTCTTCTAAAATGTCACAAACTGAATATGATATCCAAACTGCAAAAACTTTAAAATAGAAACTATATTTATAGCATTCGTGAACATTAATAAAATATCCAATTGTATAACAAGGAATTTTATATGATTTTTTTTAAACTAAGAAAAACTTAGATTTATGATGTTATAAAAGGGAAAAATCAGAATTCTGATACTATTATCTTTATACAAATTTAAACATTACATGAATTTACCTGTGTCTCTGCTTTTGTAACCTTCATCAACTTCATATGATATTGAGAATTCATGCTTTTACTAACTAATGCAGCAGCTTTCTGGCTTTTGTTTTGGATGTCTGGTGAATCTAGATCTGTCACTTGTCTCCAACCGCCAGGCATCGATTTTGCAATCGCAAAATTCATACAAACGCTAATAAAAAATACCCAGGAATTCATTTTGAGTTGATTTATTTTCAAATTCAATTCAGAAATAATTTACTACACTCGCAAAAGTCAACTGTTGAGAAACGAAACCAAACACGTACAATACAAAACTCGTTTATATTAGTAATGCGTCGTTCACTCCGGAACGAATACGAAGATTCGGATCCTCAAAAGGAACGAAATCGCTGAAAGAAACAGATTCGTTTCTCGTTAAGGACTCGGACTCCCCGTACGGATTGGAATTCGGACTCCCTATACGGATCCGGACTCACCGTTCCGATACGGACTCCTCATTCCAGAGTGAACGACAGGTGCTTTGGGTGGGAGGGAGAAGGAGATAGGGAAAGAATGTTGTTCTTGCAGTTATCTTCCCAGATAGCACGTAAGTTTGTAGCAAGTTTGATGTTGACTTGTCATGGCAAAATTTGACGCGTCAAACTTGAATCGAACTTGTAGCAAGTTCGATGTGACAAATAGCGCCACCTCCTTTGCAAATCAAACTTGCTGCAATTTTGCAAAACAAGCTTCCTGCAAAGATAGCACAATAAAGAGATAATTATCTTTGTCTCTGTTTTAAAAAACATCCGATTTTTAATAGCATCTCCTAGACCGTAATTCTTTTTTATTAATTCAATAAATCAATGATAATTTGTGAAAAATAACTTATTTATAAAAAGAAATTTTTGAAACATTTTCTATCTTTTTACTAGAATTCATACTTTAAAGAAAACTTTATCGCCTTTTTCTTAATGTTGAAATTTTAACGTTTATAAGCAAAATTAAATCTAAAAAACAGTCAGTGTTTGTTGAAAAATAATAACTAGACATTTTGTCCTATTTTAAAGTAATTACTTTTGAACTCTAATTTCATAATTTATTCTACTAGCAAAACGTAGTTATTAGAGAAAATCGCTCTCTCTTTGACTTCAAATCATATTCTCAACTCAAAAAATTAATGAAATCCAGAAAATAGTTTAAAATAAATCGTATACGAATCGAATCGAACGATGTTTTAGCGAAATCTATCTTCCCCTCTCAGAGTTCAGCTGGCTCAATGGTTAGCGTCTCTGCTTCGGAACCGGCAAGTCGCGAGTTCTATCCTGGGTTGTGTTTCGTACTCTGTTTTTGCTATAATTTGCAATAAGTTTGAACGGCAAGCTTGCTGCAAGTTCGTTTCATGGTGACTTCGAAGCTTTCGTTAACTTGCTGCAAGCTTGCACTCTTGTCATAACAAATTTGTGGCAAACTTGCACTCTTGTCATGACAAATTTGTGGCAAGCTTGCTGCAAACTAAAATTGCTATCTGGGTAGTCTGTGAGATCGCCATGTTTTCT
This sequence comes from Araneus ventricosus, assembly GCA_013235015.1. Taxonomy (NCBI): domain Eukaryota; kingdom Metazoa; phylum Arthropoda; class Arachnida; order Araneae; family Araneidae; genus Araneus; species Araneus ventricosus. The sequence goes on from BGPR01000154.1 coordinate 436,929, forward strand.
TGCAGCAGATAAGTTTCTTCGAGATTGGCGGGGAGAGGATACTAAGACTCAGTTGATTTGAATGAAAGCAATCATTTACGCTGTGCATACAGATCCATTTCTGATGTTTCTTATAGTAGAATAGTTCCCAGATAGTAAGTACATTTGATTTTGATTGATTGAAATGTGGAGAGATGGGATTTTTAGCAACAATGGCCATTATCCCCTAATGCCAAAACGATGCTCGCAATAAATGTCCAAAACGATGCACTCAAGAAATGTCCAAATCGATGCACTCAAGAAATGTCCAAAACGATGCACTCAAGAAATGTCCTAAACGATGCACTCAAGAAATGTAAAAAAAAACGATGCACTCAAGAAATGTAAAAAAACTTCAGGGATTGGAGAAGAATCCTAAGATGCCGTTTATCAGAAACAGCGTTTTGAAAAAAGGCTTTTAAAGATGGACACAATTGAAGATCAAAATTAAGTTTTGCACAGAGGATTGACCTATGATTTGAGTATTTGGAACAGAACAAAATAATATGTTCAATGTTATTGTCACGATTACAAATTTGACAACGAGGGTTATTGTGTAGACCAAATCTATGCAAAAGTGCCGGAGTAATAATCATCCGGGTTAAAAGTCGTGCAATAATGATATCCTCTCTTCTATTTTTGAGCCAAGGAGTAAGAGTTAACATGGTGGGAATATCGCCAATAGATTCTTGATATTTGCTATTTTGAAAGGAATGATTCGTTTTTTGAAGAGAAATGGTTTGAAAATGAGAAATTATATCTTCAGAAGCAATCCACTCTATAAATGGGTGGGACTCCGTGACCGTTTTTGCGAGTAAATCCGCCTTTTCATTCCAATGGATCAAAGAATGCCCTGGAGTCCACACCAAACATATTTTTTGATTAAAATTTTTCCTAACAAAAATTTTTCCAGCTAATCTGTGAATGACCTTCGGAGATTTGATTGTAAGGCATTTTAAAGCTTGTAGAACTGAATAGCTGTCTGTCAACAATAATAAGTTTTTATCTGTGACTGAAAGTTCATCAAGGGCTTGACAAATTGCCAAGGCTTCCGCCGTAAAGATGGAATTGATGGGGTGGATTCTATAGACAAAAGATTGCAGGTTAGAGATACCCGCGATAGAAGTGAAAGAACGTGATTTGGATGCGTCCGTAGCAATGATATGATAGTCATAAAATTCATTCGATACAGCTTCTTCAAAGAGGTCCTTGATCAAGAAAACAGGGTGATCTTTATTTTGGAAACTAAAATCTGAAAGGTGAATTTCACAAACATTATTTCGAGAGAAGAGGGTATCAGGAAAGGAAATAATATGATCTGTAGAAGTGTCCAGATCCGCAAACAAATTAGCCATCAATACTTCATCTTTTTTAATTAATTTGATGCTTGGTCTACAATTTTGATCATAAATGGGAGATTGAGTTCCGTTGGCAAGTTGCCTGATAAAGAATTGCGCCGCTAACCTCTTAATTTTTTCTGACAGCACTTCCTGACCCGCTATTTTCATTAGCACAATATTCGGGGTCCATTTAGGCAGTCCGAGAGCTACTCTGAGAGCCATAGTTTGTATTGAATTGCATGCTTTATACTGAGTTTCCGAAAATTTGTTTGTAAGTGAGCAACTGTAATAAAAAAGACTACAAATACTATTGTTTACTATGTTTACAAGATCCTTTGTTCTGGGGCCATAATTTTTGTAAGCAATAGATTTTAAAGCGTTAATTTTCCTGAGGGCTTTAGATCGAATATTTTTCAATATAACTCCATTTTGGTTAATTTTGGAAAAATTGATACCTAGATATTTGATAGTTTGTGTCCAAGGAAGAGGAAAACCTGCATATGTAAGTCGGGGAAAAGACTGCAATTTCTTTTTTGATAGGTCAGCTATAAAACTTTTTTCAGGACTGATATCGAGTTTCCAGTAAGTACACCATTTATAAACATTTTCCATCGTATTCTGCAACTTCTTTGAAACATAATCTAGAGACGTGTGAGCACAAAAGATGAAAATGTCGTCAGCAAAAATTGAATATTCCACACCAACATCAAGCGTTTCAAAAAAATCCGACAAAAAACATACGAATAGAATTGGCGAAACCACACTGCCTTGAGGTAAACCTTTCTGAACATTTTTAGTCTTAGAAAGAGAATTTCTCCAACGAACTTGAATCGTTCGATTTTGCAGAAAGCTGTGCAGGACCTTAATAATGTTTCCTTTTATACCAAGCCGAAGGCACTTTAAAATAAGACCATCTATGTAGACAGAATCGTATGCGCTTTTAATATCTAGACTAATTCCAAGTAAGTATTTCTTATGAGTATGGGCTTCAGTAATGGCTGTGTGTATTTTGTATACTGCAAGTTGATTGTCTCTGAGGGGGAGGAAGCCGTTCACAGAAGGAGGGACTTTCTTCCCGATCAATAAATGATGGGTTATACGCTGAATCAAGATTCTTTCAAAAATTTTTGAAAAAACAGAGGTGAGGGCAATTGGTCTGTACGAATTAATTTTTGATTTGTCTTTATTCGGTTTTGGAACTGGAACGATAATCGAATGCTTCCATTCCTCTGGAATATAAGAGGTAGAAAAAACTTCCTGAAAAAATGATGTAACGCTAATTAAATCTTTAATACTGAGTTTTTTAAACCAATTCGCGGAAATGCCATCCGCACCTGGAGTTGAATTTCGTGTTTTTTGAATAGCTTGCCTTACTTCCTGAAGGTGGATAGGGATATTAAGGTAACCATTACAGTCTCCACAATAGTCTAAAGGAATTGGCTCATGCTTCATGCTACTGTCGGAAAAAAAATCGACAAAAAGATTGCTTTGCTGTGTTGAGTTTGAAATATAATGATTGTTACGTAGTATAAGGTTTGAAATGTTTACTTCTTGGTTTGAATGACTGTAAATCTTATTAAGCATAGAATAAAACATACGTGGATTTCTGGTTATGTTACAAATTTTATCCCAATAATTTCGACTAGCCTTTTTGATATGAAAACGTAGTTTTGCTGCATATTTTTTATGTTTTATCCAGTCTGATTCTGAAATGAAACGAAGGGCTCTTTTGCGAAAAAGGATTTTAAGTTTGTGAAAATTATGACAAGATAAATTCCACCAGGGTGGATAATTATTAGCCTGCAAAGTGATTATTTTTGTGTTTTCCCTGATCACTTCCGAGATTTTGCGTGTCAGTACATTAAGATTAGTTTCTGTGGTTAAAACATTTGCAGATTGACTCATAGTCCGATTCCAATCAATTGTTTTCATTTTCTTAGAAATGTGTTCCAGTTTCGACCATGTGATAATGACTGGACAGTGATCGCTTTCAAAATTTGAATCGGAAACATAGCAATCAACACCATGGGAAATGGATGCAGAGCAAATTGAGAGATCGAGAAGCGAAGCTGATCCAGTATGAGTAGCATAGGTAGTATTCGAAGTGTTGAGGAGAACAAAACTGGAATTTTGCAACCATTCAGCGAAATCATTACTTAACGGAGAAGATTTGTCTGATCCCCATAAAGGGTGATGTAGATTAAAATCACCAAAAATGAAGACAGGAACTGAAAAGGAATCAAAAAATTGTTTTGCGTTTTCTATATTGAAGCCTTGAGGAGCATATAAGTTAATAATGATAAAATTTAAGCCTTTATAAAAAATCTCAACTGCAAGAATCTCCTGATTGGCATGATGTGAGAAGTTAGTCGGAATGATTCTCCCGGATGCGGTTTTTGGAATTCCAGTAATCAACCCCCCTCCAGGCCGATCTTGCCTGTCCAAATAAAATAAAGTTTTAGATGAACAAAAGAAGTGATCTTCATGCTTGAAGAAAGTTTCCTGAAAAATCCAGAATTCTGAAAAAGAAAAAGGAGGAACTTTGAGCCAGATTTTTTTATTCTTTAGCCCTCTACAATTCCACTGAATAAAAGTCATTTCAGAAAAAGCAAAAACCTTAAACTACAACAACAAAAACAAACCCAAACAAAGGGGAAGGAAAGAACTTGAACACACAAAAAACAAGAGAAAAAAAAAACCAAATGTCCTAACCAAGAGCACCCGCATCCGCATCCAATTGCATTGGTACACCAGATGCTTTGCGAAGTTTATCGACAGCTTTTTTCTTTCTAGATGGCGAGATAGTTTCACCACCCAGCTTATTAATAGCAGAGAAGTTTTGCAAAAGTGATTCCACTAATCTTTCAAACAATTCAACAAGCTGATTAGCTTGTTGTTCCATCTTTGCATTAATTGTCTGGATAACCGACTCTATCTTTTCGTTCATTTTAAGAAGCATAGCCTCCATTTTTCCATTAATTTGTCCTTCAATATCAGTGATAGGTGCATGAGCTTTAACAGCTGAAGCGTAATTAACTTTCGCAGACTGATTGTAGATGCGTCTGGCCTCAGCAGTTGTTAGATGATTTCGACATTTTAGTTCCATTATGTTCTGTTCCGTAATATAAAGAGGGCAGCCCTTCGATGTGGCCGAATGGTCCCCTTGACAATTTACGCATTTTTGTGGAACTTGACAAATTCCCGAATGAATTGTACCACATGAATGACAAACGGGTGTCTTTTCGCAAACCCTTGAGGGATGCATGAAACTGTAGCATTTTGTACACTGACGGGGCCTGTCAATAAAAGACTGAATTTTTTGATTGGTGAACCATATTTTCATACACCCAGGCAAGTGTGTTCCAAGTTTGGTAACCAGAACAGGTGATGTCTCCCGGGAATTGTTTTGTTTAACAAAACGCCTCATTTCCACAATTTCAATTCCGTTATTTCTGGTCAGTTCTTCAGCAATCTCACGCAATGATACTGTAGTGGGAATGTCATATAAGAGAAAACGGGAAGTAATGTTTTCCCATATCACATTTGTAGAAACTTTGATGTTAACAACAGATTCCAAATTGAGTAATTGTGCGGCACACACCGGATCCTGCGTTGTAAGGATAATTTTACCCTGTCGAGTAATTTTCATATTTTGTATACTGGTGTGACGGTTAATCTTGCCTTTGATAAAGGATTGAAGAGTGAATGGGTTCATTTGCGGAATTTTAGAGTTCGAATCAGCATTTGATATCAAAATATTAATATCTTCGTATTCATTTTGTCCTAGACGTAAGACAAGTTCATTAGTGGTTTTACCACTTTGAAAGAATTTTTCGGAAGGAGAGGTCTGCATCGTATGGAAAAGGCTTTGCAGGTTCACAGAAAAGCAATCATCATGAACGTCCGACACAGTAACTTGTGTGTGGCTCAGCTTTGAACAGGAAATACCAAGTTGTAGAAAAACGAAAAGGACAAGTCTTACCCGACTTCTATGAACAACGAAAAAAAATTTATATATTTGAAAACACGAAAAAAGAAAATGAAGAAATTAACTTCCTTGCTCCAAAAATTTAAACAAATCGCTATATACGCAACGCCCACTCGAGCTCCACCGATCCTCTTTCCAGTAAGTACATTTGCAGCAAGTTTGATTTTTACTTGATAGTATTGTTGGCTTCTACTTATTTAAACATGAAAGAAGCAACATGAACTTGTTTGACGTATCAAATAATAAACTATGAATACTCCATTTAATTCAATTTATTTATTTCTTTTCTAGAAGAATCTATTTGCAACGGAAAAATCAACAAAATTCTAAAAACTACATTTTTCTACTGTTGCCACAAAAAAATAATGTGATGAACAAAATTAAATATGATAAAAAATAAATGCTTTAAATAAAAAGAAAACGATATTTACAATCAAATATTAAATGCTGCGTGAGCTATAATTCAGCCACTACATTACTCCCCCACCAGTAACTATGTTACGTTACGAAGAAGGGAAATATGAGTAGTGTGACCAACATAAACAATTATTTAACATTGATGTCATGAAGTTCAAAATAGTTAACTACAAATAGTACTTAAAATCTTCGAAGGTAAAAATGTCTCGGACGGGTAAACGAATAGTTCTACCTGTGCGAGATTGTTTTTGCGTCAGATCTGGTTTATTATCTGATGCCTGCAACTTGTGATCAGTGGTTGTCCCCTTAGGATTGTCCTCAGCTAAAATATAGGCTGGCTTCAAGCGATCTAATGATACATTAACATGTTTCCATTTTATATTAATAGTAAAGTATTTATCCTGCCGCTCAATTACGGGAAATGGTCCTTCGTAAGGAGATTCCAATTGCTTTTTAACTCTATCTATACGTTGAAAAACGTGAGAGCAGGTTTCTAAGTCTTTATGCACAAATATGTGTCGACTCGAATTTCTACGAGTGGTCCTTGGTCTCACGGTTTCCATTTGTTTCTGGAGGTTATTAGCAAAGCCTTCCAATGCTGTTCGGATACTGGGTTCACTAAAAAACTCTCCAGGAAGTCTGAGACTTTCTCCGTAAACTATTTGTGCATTCTTGAATTCTTGAATTAGTGTTACGGGATTTGAAGCAACAAAGGCTATTATCCCCTACTTCCAATTAGATGCAGTGCTAAACGTTCCAAAAAACTTGAGCAGGTAGTTCCATAGCAAAGGTTTAGCCAGTCCTTGTCAGTACCAAATCAATCCCAGCGGTAATTCACAGGATGTCTAAATGGAGAATAAACAATGGATCCGAAACACTTGTTGCCAAATAGATGCAGCTAATCAATTTCGAAGTACTTCAGAGTTTGAATAAAGACGAGAAGTTTATTCTTGTTGACGAAAACATGAGACAAAAGTACATCATAAGTGATGTTTGCAGAAGCTATATTTAATTTTCTCCAGAGTGTAACTCTGACAGATGCATATTTTTGGCACCTTAGTAGAATGTGTGAGATGTCATTTATTTCGTTGCATACTCTGCACAAAGGATCGGGATGGAGGTTGAATCTAGAAAGAAGACCTGGGGTTGTAATAGTTTTGCTAATAATGCGAGCAATTAATCTATCTTGTACTCGGTTACCAGTCCATTTAGAAATGGTTAAAATGTCCGGAAAGTTTCCAATTAATAATTGATATTTACTTTTATGGTAGTTTTCTTCAGTTATTTGGAATGATTGCTTTTTGAGGTGGGAAAGAATGTCCTCTGAGGCAATCCAATCTATGTAAGGAGAAGAGTCTGAAACTTGCTTTGCGATAGAGTCTGCCTTTTCATTCCAAGAAACCCCAGAATGACCAGGAACCCACATAAGTGCAATTTTTTTATTAAGATTTTTCCGGATATGGATTTTTGCAGCCAGGCGCTGTATGACTTTTGGGGAGTGGAAAGATTTATTTTTCAGAGACGAAAGTGCCGAAAAACTGAGAGGATTAAAATATCTTTTTCTGGGATAATAAGTTCATCCAATGCTTGGCATATCGCTAAGACTTCAGCAGTGAAAATGGAGTTTAGAGGGTGAATACGAAAACAAAATTGCTGTAAGCAAGAAAAACCCGCAATGGAGGTGTGACAATGAGATTTAGAACCGTCAGTGGCGATGATAAAATGATTTGGGAAAAGCCTTTGGATGCAATCAATGAAATCCGAGAAGATTATTGAAGAAGGAAGTTCTTTGTTTTGAAAATAAAAGTCATTAAGAAAAATTTCACATGCATTTGGGTTGGAGTGTGGAAAAACGGGAAGAGATATTATATGGTCTGGAATGCAATTGAGGTTGCGAAAAGTGATTCTGAGAGACTCTGCATCTTTTTCGACCAGTTGTGAGTGAATTCTATCAGGTGTATGGAATAATGCAGAAAAGGGTTGAATCGCGAGTTGTTTAATAAAAAATTGTATTGCTAACAGCTTGATTTTTCCTGACAGAATTTCCTGCCCTGCTAGCTTAAGCAAGATAATATTAGGAGTCCAAATTGGAACTCCGAGGGCTATTCTGAGGGATGTAGTTTGTATGATATTACAGGATTTGAGGTGAGTTTCTGAAAATTTGTTAATGATTGGAGAGCTATAGAAAAAAAGGCTAAGGATACTGTTATTAGTAATTGTGATGAAATGTTTGGTTCTAGGACCATTTCTTTTATAACCAAGCATCTTAAGACCATTCATTTTTTTAAGCGCTTTATTTCGTAAACTTCTGAGAATCTGTTCGTTTTGATTGTATATTTTGAAAACTGGATTCCAAGGTATTTGATCGATTCATTCCATGAAAGTGGAATACCAGCTTAAGTTATACGTGGAAAGGAGGCGACCTGTTTGTTTGATAATTCAATTATTGCGCTTTTTTCCGGGCAGATAGTTAATTTCCAGTAACAGCACCATTTATAAATAAGTTCCAAAGTATTCTGAATTTTTGTTTGGATATAAGTTAAAGAGTGGTGGGAGCAATAAACAAAAATATCATCGGCAAAAATAGAACATTCAACATTATTATCCAGAGTTTCGAAAAAATCATTCATAAAAATTACATAAAGAATGGGTGAAAGCACAGATCCTTGTGGTAAGCCTTTAAAACTAGTTTTTGTATTTGAAAAAGAGTTTCGCCATTTAATCTGGAAAGACCGTTCCTGTAAGAAGTGGTGCATCCACTTAGTAACTTTACCAGAAATACCTAGCTGAAGGCATTTGAGAATGAGAGCATCAACATGCACAGAGTCGTAAGCACTTTTAATATCCAGGCTGACAGCAACAAAAATTTTTTTGTTTTTCCGGGCCTCGGAAATCGCTGAGTAAATTTTATAAATTGCGGTATGGTTATCTCTGAAAGGGAGGAAACCATGTTGGTTTGGGTTCAACTTTTTCTGACTAGTGAGGAAATGGGTTATAAGATGCGCTAAAATACGCTCGAAGATTTTACAGAAAACAGAGGTAAGGGCTATTGGTCTGTATGAAGTTAATTTAGTTTTATCTTTATTGGGTTTAGGAATGGGAATAATGATAGTGTGTTTCCAGACTTTGGGAAGAACAGAAGAATCAAGTTGTTGTTGCAACATACCAAGAATTTTTAAAAGGGAGGCATCATCAAGATTTTTGAACCAGATTGATGGAATATTATCTGCACCTGGAGTGGAGTTCTTTGTCTTACTAATTGCTCTTTTGAGTTCCCAAAATTCTATATTTCTATTCAAAAATTCATTTTCAGTGCTATAATCCAAAGGAATAGGCTGTACTTCATGAGAATAACTTGAAAAATGGTTGGCGAATAAGTTGCTCTGCGTTATGGGGTTGGTTACATACCTATTATTATGAAAGATGATCTCATGACTTTTAACATTGGGATTTATATGACTTGATAATTTGTTCAGTATTTTGAAAAACATACGAGGATTTCGAGAGATTTGACTGATACTGTCCCAGTAATTGTCTTTGGCTTTTTTAAAATGAAATTTAAACTGACTTCTGTATTTCTTATATTTAATCCACTCTGTAGTCGCAATACTTCTTCTGGCTTTATTCCAGGCAAGTTTTTTCAGATGACTAAAATTATGACAAGCGGCGTTCCACCAAGGTGGATAATCTTTGTCAACTAGAATTTTGTTTGCTGTATGGGCACTGATGGTTCGAGAAATTTGGTCTGTTATCAAATCAATATTAGGTTGGCTTGTTGTATTAAAAATGTCTATTGATGTTTTAATGATTGGTTTCCAGTTAATAGTTTTAATAGTATGGGTTGTGTTCTGAAATTTTGACCAGGAAATTACAATGGGGATATGATCGCTTTCAAAAGTACAGTCAAACACGTAACAATCAATTTCATTATAAATCGAAGCCGAACACAAAGTGAGGTCAATGATCGATGAAGTATGAGGATTAGAAATATGAGTTGGAGCAGAGGTATTAAGCAGGGAAAAATCTGAATCGTTTAGCCAAGCAACAAAATTTTCGCTGAGTGAGGACTGCGAACTTCCCCCCCAAAGAGGATGATGGAGGTTGAAATCTCCAAAAATAAAAGTCGGGATGCTAAGGGAGTCGAGGAAACGTTTAATGGAAGCAATGTTGAAACCATGCGGTGTATAAATGTTTATGATAATGAAGTTTAGATTTTTAGATTGGATTTCTACAGCCAAAATTTCCAGATTGGGGTCATTGTCGATGGAATAAATCACTCTACCAGATATATTTTTGGGAATACCGATGAGTAAACCGCCACCAGGTCTGTTGCTTCGATGAGTTCGAAAAAAATTTTATTAGGGTGAGACAAATTATCGTCTGCTTTAAGAAAGGTTTCCTGGAAGATCCAAAAGTTTGCAGTAGAAAAAGGAGGTTGGTGAAGCCAAATCTTTTTATTACTCAGACTACGACAATTCCACTGCACAAAAGACATGGAAAAATTAAAAAACTGCTGTTAGCACACCTGAAAATGCAAAGATGAAAAAAAACAATGCAATTGAAAAAAACGCACCAAGACTTTAACAAGAAAGGTAAAAGGAGGAAAAAACAAAAGCAGCCAAACCTGAGGACTGAAAAAAAAACCAAAAACACAGAGCATTAACTCAAAGACATCTTCTCAGCTTCGCTGGAGCCCCCAGCATCCCAAGTAGACAAAGTGCTAGAAATTTGATTAAATTTGCTCAAAAGTTTCTTCTTACGGGCTGGAGATAAACTCGGGTCAACGGATTGTTCGAGGAGTTTGAAACAATTTTGCATTATGCAGTTCATCGCTTTTTGAAGCATATCGGCAAATAGTTGCATTTGTTGTTCGAACCTGGCGTTTACTGCTTTTAGGAGATTCTCAAATTTTGCGTTTAGAGATTCTTCAATGTTGGGTACAGCTGGCAATGTTTTGACGGATTCCGCGTATTTAGCATTTTTCTGCTGAAAGATACGCCTAGCTTCACCTATGGTTATGTGGTTGGGACACTTTAGTTCTAAGATTTTCTGTTCCTGTATATAAACAGGACACGATCGAGATTTCGTATTATGAGATCCGCTGCAGTTGACACATTTTGGCGGTTGTTGGCATGGGCCGGTGTGATCACCTCCACAACAGAAGCAAATATTGGTCTTATCACATGTGCGTGTTCCGTGCGTAAACACAAAGCACTTATTGCACTGTCGAGACCTGTCTACAAACGGTTGGGTGCGCTGTCGGATAAACCAGAGTTTTATAGATTCTGGGACTGTAGTACCAAGAATGGTGATTAGGACTGGGGAAATGACTTTGTTGGAATTTAGTTTCACAAAGCGCCTCAATTCTACAACTAAACAATCATTCTTATCTTGAATTTCATTTGCAAGTTCCTTTAAGGGAGTTGTAGTGGGTATGTCTGTGATCAAAAAGCGAGCACTTATATTCTCCCAAATCACGTCTGTGGAGACATCTGTATCCATAAACTTTGTTAAGGACAGCAGTTGTACTGCACAGATCGGGTCTTTAGTCGTAAACTGTATTTTACCCTGACGGGTATGTCGCATATTGTCAATTGACTGATGACGGTTGATTGATTTCTTAATAAAGTCTTGAACCAGAAAAGGGTTGGTCTGGGGCATCTTCTTTGTCTTATCGGCATTTGAAATGATGATGTTAATCTCCTCATATTGGCGATTTCCTAAACGCATAACCAGTTCACTAACGGACGTTCCACATTTCATGTAGATACTGTTCGAATTATCAGCCATACTTGGATGTTGTATGGAGTCTAAATTGGATGCATAGTCTGTCGACACAACGGAAAACTCGGAGTACACCTTGCCTTTAAAAAGGGATCACAAAAAACAGATAAGCTTACCTGTTTACTCCAACAATAATAATAAGAAAGGAAGAGAAAAAAAACAAACACCGCCAGGAGAAAAGACCAAACTTCGGACCTAATCCAAAGCAGCTCAGGAAAAATCGTCGGCGAGCAAAACAGTCAACGTGCTGCTTCACCAACCTTCTTGTCCTATTTGTGCAATTGAATGATTGTTATCTTCTTGAATTGCAGTACGCAAACCCAAAAGTACTGTCGGTAACGTGTCAATCCAAGACAGATTGTTGTGAGCTTTTAATGCTGTTTTTAATGTTCTATGAAGGCGTTCAACTTTGCCGTTACATGCAGGATGGTAGGCTGTAGCATGTTGCAGCTTAATACCACAGATTTTGGACAAAGTTTGCAATGTTTCACTTCTGAACTGAGTTCCGCGGTCGGTAATAAGCTTGTGTGGCGTTCCAAAACGTGCTATCCAGTTGCTATAAAATGCTCTTGCCACAGTGTCTGCTGAAATGTTGTCAACAGGAATTGCTTCCATCCAATTTGAAAATCTGTCGATGCAAGTAAAACAGTAAATATTCCCTCTCGATGGAGGAAGAGGACCAATGAGATTTATATGCACAACACAAAATCTGCCTGAAGGTACTTCAAACTCGCCCAATTTTGTTTTAGTGTGGCGATTGATTTTAGCTTTTTGGCAAGGAATGCAGGTTCGAGTCCACAATTGCACATCTTTTTTAATGCTAGGCCAAATGAATTTTGAATTCATTAATTTTATAGTTGACTTAATTCCTGGATGTGATAGGCCGTGAATATGGTGAAAAATTTGTTTTCGAAAAGCTTCTGGAATGTAGGGCCGAATTTTGCTAGTTGAAGTATCACACTATAAGTATTTCCCCGAAGGTAGAGGGTACTCCTTTAAATTCAAGGAAGTAATGGTTTGCAAGCTCTTCAGTTCTTCATCTTGAGTTTGTGCGTCAGCTATTTGATCGTAATCTATTGACGAAACTTCAGTAACCCTAGATAACGTATCGGCTACAATGTTATTTTCACCTTTTATATATTTAATATCAGTCGAAAACTGAGAGATATAGTTAAGTTGACGAGCTTGTCTTGGTGCCGCTTTGTCAAGCCTTTGGTGAAAGGCAAATATTAAGGGCTTATGGTCTGTATAAATTATAAATGTTCTTCCTTCCAGATAATGCTTGAAATGTTTAACTGAAAGATATATGCCTAATAATTCCCTGCCATACGTGCTATAATTTTGTTGTGTATCGTGTAACTTTTTAGAATAAAATGCAATTGACTGCCAAGTTGAGTTTTCATATTGCTGTAACGCTGTGCCTATTGCTGTATCTGAAGCATCTGTAAATAATGACAGAGGTAATTCAGAATTGGGAAAAGACAGCAACGTTGCATTTGCGAGGTCATTTTTGCACTTTTCAAACTGTTTTTCAGCTTCATCAGTCCATTGGATCTTTCTTTTGTCCTTCTTTTTAGAACCTTTAAGGTATTCATTTAACAAAGCTTGATTCTTTGCTGCGTCTTTTAGATAACGACGATAAAAATTAAGAATTCCAAGAAATGTTCTAAGGTCTTGAATATTTTCGGGTCTTCTGTAATTCATAATAGCTTGAACTTTATCTGGCAGAGGACGAGAACCTTGGGGTGTAATTAGATATCCCAAAAATTCGATTTCTTCAACAGCGAATACAGATTTTGAAATATTTATTCTTAAGCCAAAAGTATTCAATCTTTCTAAAACTAAATTAAGATGGATTTCATGCTCTTGATTGCTTTTGGATGCAATGAGTATATCGTCTAAATATGGAAAAACAAAGTCCAATCCTCTGAGAACTTCATGGATAAATCGTTGGAATGTTGCAGGAGCATTTTTCAAGCCAAAACTCATTACGCTAAATTCATATAAACCGAAAGGTGTGATGATAGCTGTTTTACATTTGTGCTCTTCTGCAATGGGTATTTGGAAATATGCTTTAAATAAATCAATTTTACAAAAAATCTTGGTTTCTTTTAATATTTGATGGAAATCTTCTAACCTAGGTATGGGGTAGCGATCGGGAATCGTCTGAGCATTAAACTGACGGTAATCCCCACATGGCCGATAGGACCCATCTTTTTTCGTGGCTAGATGCAAAGGACTTGACCATTGCGAATTCGATGGTCGAATTATTTCATTGTTGAGCATAAATGTAAACTGTTCTTTAGCTATCGCTAGTCGTTTGGGATCAAGCTGTCGTGCTTTGGCATGAATAGGTTGACCATTTGTTTCAATAAAATGCTTAACATCATGTTTTATTTCCTTAGGGAAAAGATTAGGTCTAGAAATTTCAGGATATTTAAGGAGTAAATTCGAAATTTTTATGGATTTATTCAATGTGCTTATAACGTTATCACTTGAAATAGCAGTTATATCACCTAGCACAAAGAGATTTGTTATCCCATCAATTAATTTTTTCTTATTTATGTCAACAAGTAAGTTATATTTGTGAAGAAAATCGGCTCCCAAAATACCTTTTTGTGACGTCAGCAATTATGAATGGAAACTGAAAATCACGACGTAATCCCAAATCCAGATTTAACATCTTTATACCATAAGATGAAATCTCAGTGCCATTAGCAGCATATAACAGATATTCTGCTTTCTTTTTATTTTGAGACGTAGCTGGAATTATGCTAACATCAGCTCCACTGTCTACGAGAAAGCGCAAATTTGATCTTCGGTCACGGACGAATAAGCGAAATTTGCGACATTCCTTTTCATTTTCTGCAGCATAGTTTGTCGCTGAACTTACTGCAGACTTGAGTTTTCCCGATTTTCTTGTGATTTTTGATTCCAACTGCAAGGAGGTTGACATTTCTCCGGAAAGCATTTGGTTCCAAATCGAAAATGGAAGTAACACAATTTGCCTTTTGGATTGAAATCATGGCGTCGGTTACTTCGGCTTCGAGATTGATTATGGAAATAATTGTTATTCCGTGTTCTCGGTCTAGCTCCAGTACGAATACATAATGCAGAAATTTGCTGTTCTAAATTTTTAACTCTATCTAACAATTCGTTAGAAGAATTGTGCTCATAGCTTGTACTGTAAATTTCGGTTTTAGGGCTCATATCGCAAATTTTGTCAGCCATAATCGCCAAACTATCAGTATCTTCTTTACTGACGATTAAGATATTTTTAATAGAGTCTAGTAGTTTTCCAAGCCATAAGGTTTTAATCAAATTTTCAGAAACATCTGATGTAGCTACTAATCTTAATTTTTGTAACAACTGACTAGGCTTTAAATCACCTAAATCAATACCAGTGATTAAACGTTGAATTCTTGCATTTTCACTCTCTTTAAATAAATTCAAGAGTCTAGTTTTGGAATCCATATATTTAGTTTGGCTATCACTGCGTATGATATCCCATACATTTTCAACAAATTTGGGATCCAATTGCGAAATCAAATAATTAAATTTCGTTTCTTCGGCAGTGATACCGCTTATTTTGAATTGGGCCTCTACTTGATAAAACCATATTTCCGGTTTATCTATCCAAAATGGAGGAATTTTTACACTCACCTTATGCAACTCAGTCCCATCTGCTCTTCCGCCTTCAATCGACATCTTTTTGTTTGCAGGAACGGGTCACCAATATGTTGGCTTCTACTTATTTAAACATGAAAGAAGCAAAATGAACTTGTTTGACGTATCAAATAATAAACCATGAATACTCCATTTAATTCAATTTATTTCTTTCTTTTCTAGAAGAATCTATTTGCAACGGAAAAATCAACAAAATTCTAAAAACTACATTTTTCTACTGTTGCCACAAAAAAATAATGTGATGAACAAAATTAAATATGATAAAAAATAAATGCTTTAAATAAAAAGAAAACGATATTTACAATCAAATATTAAATGCTGCGTGAGCTATAATTCAGCCACTACAGTATCTTGTCATGGCAAATTTGACGCGTTGATGTTGTAGCAAAACTGCTGCAAATTAATCAGGCAGAATCGCCACCCTCGCTTGTAAAACATGATTGCCACGAGTTTGCTCCGGCGAAAATAGACAACTAGCGCCACCCCTCCTTGCAATGCAAGTTTGCTGTGAATTTGTCATGACAAGTTCACAACACGATTGCAAAACAAGTTTGCTGCAAAGATGACAGCACACTAAGAGACATTAAAACAGATCTTCTCCTCTCAGAGTTTAGCTGGTCGAATGGTTAGAGCGTCAGGTTAGGAAGCTGTAGATCGCGAGTTCTAATCCGAGGTTGTGTTCGTACTCTGTTTTTGCTATAGTTTGCAATGAGTTTGACGTGGCAAATTTGACGCGTGGTGACTTTGAAGCTTGTGCAAACTTGTTTCAAGCTTGCATTCTTGTCATGTCAAATTTGTTGCAGATTTGCAAAGCAAGATCGCTGCAAACTAAAATTGCTATCTGGGTTGGTTTGATCAATGATTCTAATTTTTTTAGTTTTTTTCTTGATTCCAACTGGGATAAAGAATTTTTTGTGACTATTAAATTCAAGGCTTTTGATATTGCTTGAGAAAATTCTTATAACTGTAAAGCCTGAAAAAAATAACAACTCTCTTTACTTTCATCAGTGTTTACTCATGTTCCCATCTTTCACAGTAGTGAATTTAAATTTTATAAGCGTTTTAATGATTATCCCAAATTAAAAGTTAATTAAAAAGGCTAGATCTTATGTATGCTCAAGTGTAATATTGAAAATAAAGAACCAGAAACAGCGCAGTTTTATTCACTATCATAAACTCCACCGCTATGTTTAGATTTTTTATTCTTCAAAATGCTTTTTTTAGCCTATTCTCAGACTTTAAGATTTTCTTATTCCGTTATTTTAAGCCTTCTTTTTCTTTGCATTTGGGCAATGATAAACAAGATAATTTCGAAGAACATGCTAAAATTTCTAGTTTAAAAGTAGACCTGTTGTTCTAACTTCATTTGATAACTTTCTGCCGCCATTTTAATTAAAAACCCCCCCCCCCCTCTTCAATTTGCATGACCTGAGATTTTCTCCACTTCATAGTATTTTAACATTACGCATAACACATTTGGGCAAACAGATGATTTAGAATAATCTACTATCAAAATAACTTTATCTTCTAACCA
The DNA here is from genome assembly GCA_013235015.1 of Araneus ventricosus. Lineage (NCBI taxonomy): Eukaryota > Metazoa > Arthropoda > Arachnida > Araneae > Araneidae > Araneus > Araneus ventricosus. The sequence continues at coordinate 453,697 of BGPR01000154.1, forward strand.
AAAAGAAATTGAAAAATCTGATACATTTCAAAAAAAATTGCATTCTCAATATAAAATTGCTAAACTACCTTCTTTAACGTAATTCGTAGTAAAAAGAATTAATAACAATTATAATTAAAAATGATTATAATTTTATATTTTTAATTCAAGATTACAATTTCAAAAATCATTTCATTAAATAAATCTCGATAAATTGAAATCAATGGATTTGATAAAAACAATTTAATAGAAAATTTTGAGTCTGTACTTTTTTCAAGCAGTCAAGAATTTTTGGTATACAAGTTTAAGATAAGTCAACAAATAGGAACGTAATTAAGAAATTATTAAGAAATAATATTTCTTCCATGTGAGTAATTTAAAGGTCATCGAAAATTTTTCTTATACCTTTTGATTTTGAACGACGGAACTAAGAATAGGAATTATTTAAAATTTATCTAATAATAAATTTAAAAAATAAAGAGTAAAATAGAATAAAAAGCTGAATATACATTATAAAACAGAATACTCTAAATTTTAATTCTCAAAAGCATTAACCTTGCAACGATCGGAAGACATAGGCTTAGGATCGAGCCTGTGTCAGTACGATTACTAACACGGCGTTCTACCGACCTTGCCACGCAGGCGCGTAATGGACCTTATGCATGTGACGTCACATCCTCCGATACGTGACCTGCGGGAGGCAGCCATTGGGCAGTCTTAAACAGCTGACTCAAAACTGCTTTTATTTCTGAGTCGCTTATAGGCCGATTGTTTTGTTTATTCCTCCACAGCTGTTTTTCTATACTCTCGAACCCAAACGGCGCATAAGGTCCATGGCAAAGGCACATTTAAATAATATCTACAATTTGCTCAAAATTTAAAAGCTATTGATTAAACTGACAGAAATTCACTAAAAATTTACATTTTGCCAATGCAGTTAATAATAGATTTTAACAGCAGTGGATCTTTGATAACTGCAAAGAGTTGTTTAATTTTCCTTGAAAATGATTAAAAGATTTTTTACTGTATGGAGCTCATCAAGATTGGGAACTTGATATTTAATTAGAAAGAAATCTGAGCTGATTAGCTGATTTCATTATTGAACGCTTCAGTAAATATATTGTTTCCAACAAATTAAATGACCTTCATAAGAATTCTTAACCAGATAATAGAAATCAAAAGCATCTCAAAATACTGTAGATTCTTGCAAAGTTTCATTCAATTCACTAACGGAATTTTAAATATTTAACAGAAATGTTAATTAAAAATTATAATAAGTAATTGAAATTAATAATTAAAATTATTATCAATATAGTTAATTGTCTAATTATAATTATTAATCAAAATTATTCATTAAAATTATTATCAGTATAATTAATTAATCATCTATTTAAAATTATAATATTATTAATTATGATTCATAATTATTTTAAAATACAAGTGCAATAATAAAGACATTGTCGAGGATCGATTGTCTTATCCATAAATAAGTGTATTAATAAGAATCCATCAGAAGGTTTTAGAAGGATCACTCGATTTAATTATATCAAAAATATATCTTTTATTCTTCAACGATCAACACCGCGCCTTGTCGCTGGGTGGGACTCTGGTTAGTTTCTACCGTGCTCTCTGAGACAGGAAATACGTCGGCGAGTTCGCCTTACGCGATTGGTTGAATGGCGGAGTGATAAGATACGTCACTCGCTTGCGTCTCTCTATGAGTGAACATGAGCGGAGTGCTACAACATTATTATTAAAGTAATTATGGTCAACAAATCAATTTACATTTCGGACTCGGATCGAATCCGCGGATCCGGATTCGAGTCCACGAAAGGAACGAATCCGACACATCACTAGTTTATATCAGGGTTGCCGGATCAAAATAGCAAAATAAAGCCAAACCGTCTTTAAAATAAGGCCCAAAAAGGCCAAATTTGAAAATTTCATTAAAGCGCACATTTCCCTTTATTTGTTATAAGAAAATGACTATCCTTCACGAAAAGGAATCCCACTAGATTCACATATGTATAATACTGTTCTGTTAAACTAAAATTTAAGTGAATTTTTTTAAAAAAACTTCTACATGCGTGACTTTGCAAAAGAAAGAAAAAGAAATTCTGTTCTTGCTGGTACAGAATGAAATATATTAACTCCTGTTAACAAAAACATTTTATATTATTTTTCAATGTGATGTGATTATAATAAATGGAAATATTAATATTTTACGCTTTTGTGTCGAACTTTTCTTAAAAGAATTCGACTATGAACAGAATCGAATGAAAACAGAGAAACTTGTTCTTATATGCTGTGCAGAGACAAACATAGCTTCCGCTAGAGGCATATGACTAATATAGTCTGAAGAAAGGGGACAGAAACCTTTCTTATCCTGAAACTACTTCGTTGGATAGTTCACCGTGGGTCATTTGAAAAGTATTATATCAAAAGTTTACTAGAAAAATATTAAAATTATATAGTAAGAATCGTTCTAAAGGTCATAGGGAAATATAAAATCAAAAAAGTTCAATAATGAATTTAAGGCCAAATGAAAATTCCTAAGGCGAAGGGTTTTTAAAAATACCAAGTTTCCAAAATTTGGCCTTAAAAAGGCCCATTTGGCAACCCTGGTTTATATACGTAAAGCTTCATTCAAGATTCATTACGTTATTTCTTGAGTAAAAATTTTAACATTCCATTTTTGCGAATATGTATAACAGTTCCGTTTCTCACCACTAGATGTAAAAATTATTCGACTAATGAATGAAACTGAGTGAGCCAGTTTCGTTTTTGTTGTGCGACAAGAATAAAAATCCGTGATAGGTAAATATAATATATTTTTTAGGGATCAGTAGAAAACCAACAAAAATAAACATTCGGCCTAAGGAGGATTCATGAAGGGTGAAGGTGGGAGTGTTTTCCGCACACCCAATGTCTCGGTTTAGATTGTTTTGTATTTCTGCTCTGAAGAGTCACATTGTTTCTTTTTCTGTCTATTCGCAGTTTTTTTGTAATGCCATAAAGGCGAGTTTTCTGATTTGTTTATTTTGGTTTCATAGAACTTGCGTGGTGAGGGTTCACTTCCGTTTTCCAGTAACCGTAACCCTCCAATTTAAGCGATCGCCAAATTCACTTGGATTCCATATCAAGCTCAAGCGCCAAGTTTTAATCAGTTCTTTCTTGAGAACACGAAGAGCCAAAAAGATCTGTAGAGAATAATTATGGCAACCTTTCCACAAAATTAGGCTCTTTTTTTAAGTAAACATTAAAAGCTACAACAATGGACGAGTTTTCTGTTTTGTTTATTTACATCAAAATGCTGTAACTACGTAATTCCGGTGTAATCCTAGGTCAATAGAATCTTCAAAGCGGAAGTCCAAAAAGTAATGCAAATAAAGTCAAGGTTTTTAATCTAAGTAAACAAGATAGAAAACTCCTTCATAGGAACATGAAATTTAATATTTTCGAAGTATCCTTAAATCATAACAACTGAATATCTAAAAAAGACAAAACTACAATAATAGAATCAATTCATTCGGTTTGCGCAAGTGCTGCAACATCCAGGGAAAATTGTGAAGTACAAAGATATAAAAATGAAATAAGGGAAGATTTAATTGTGGAAGAGTTAAAAATACAGAAATACAACAACGAGGAGGAATAAGAATCCTGTGGGTGACGTCATCAGAGATTCATCCATGCAGATTCAAAATCAGAATAAGTTTTCTGTAGAGGAAAAAGACTTTAAAGTCTAAATTTAATTTCAATGTTCCTCTATAGCCTGAACCCATTCCGGAATAAATTGGAAAGAAAACATTTATCCACAAAAAAAGAAATTTTTTAAATGGCCTTTTAAACATAGTCTGAAAAGAAGGGCTTAAACCCCAGTAGCACAGAAATATTATATAATATTTGAACAATGTTATAAAATATTATGAACACCGAGGAACACCGAATACCGCAACAAAGTATTGTATTGTATGTACCAGTATTTCCAAGGTACTAAATTTTCACAAATAATATAAAAACAATGTTTTTTTATAAAAATCTTCATTTTAACTCAGGATATCACTCGATTGGAGGTTTTATTTCAAAAACCTCCACTGGAACAATTATTCTTTAAGATGCGGAATATTATATCATACTTAACAATGCAATGTGTGCAATATTTTAATTTCTATATTAATCGATGTTTATCAGTATTTTAAGGTGAAGTTATTTTTACAGTCGACAGATGGCAGCATGATGATACTGTAACACTTTATTTATCAACGTAGAATCATATGTCCGAATAAATATTTTACAAGATGTTCATTTGAATAATAATGTTTACACAATCGTTTTGTTTTACTGCATATAAAAGGCGGGCCGGATTCAGCTAAGGAAGTTAATCTCTACCTTCTAAAGACCCTCCAAACGAAATATCTAATTTTATTATAAGATCTATTTTAAACACTTTCTTACTTGTTTCATGTTTGTTAAGATGGAATTTTGAAATCCATTTTTCACTCACTTTCTAGTATTCTAGAGATTTGAAATTTTGCACACTTTTGTATTCTCGATGATGATACACTATTTTAATATTTTCAGCGCTAAATCATCAGTTAATCACTAATTAAATTAAATTTTGACTCCGTTCCAGTGACAGAACTTGGTAATGAGTTTGATAAACAATATATCTGAAGAGTAAAAAGTAGAAAATAATTAAAATGAAAATCATTCTGCTCTTTACTTTATTAATAAAATTTTCGTTTTCAAAATCTGTTTTTAATTAAATTTACTCTTATTGAGAAATGTGACACAGTAAAACTTCAAAATTGTTCGAATTGACTGCCAAGAGAATTTATTATTTTCAAGAAGATATGTAGAAAAACTCATAAGGTAATCAATTATGATTGCCAATGTTATGAGGATTGCGAAGATTCACTTGGGCAAATATTTCTACATCCTTTCAGACGCGGACGAAATCTCTGCTTTCTCTGCATCCTTTGCACTTTCTCCGCTTTCAACCAAGTACCGATGGGTTACGTGTCGCGAAAGGCTGCCATGTGGAAATTATTTAACTTTCTTTATATTTTTAAAAAATAGTACTTTTTTGAGTTGTATTTTATAAATGTGTAATAGTACTTATCATCATGTTCTTTAATCAAAAGTTATAAGGTAAGGAAACCACGAGAATAATTTATGGACACCCTGTATATCCAAAGAGTAGCGTTTTGTAGACGAGAAAGAGCAAGAAGGAGTTCAAGAGCAGGAAAGAGTTTTTCGGTCGGACTGAGACAGAATACCTCAATCGCTCATTAATATCCTGATATTTTTCCTGCCTCACAGATGTTCAGCAGGATAATAGGAGTATTCTCTTCTGGGGAAACGTGGGACTCGAAGGAATCCTGCATGCGTGTAAAAAAGCGTCAGATTTAGGGGAGACGGTGTGATAGTATATTATAGAGATAACCAGTATTTCTATTAATGGCACTCCGACCTCCACTTCTCTGACGGAGATACAGGGATGAGATTCTCAAACGCCCTTATGCTGCAACAATGAGAGATCAATTCATTTTAATGGACGTCAACTGCATGTCACCTCAATATCGGTTAGTTGACTGGACATGAATTCAATACAAGATATTTGGAACATGCTGTGTAGATGAATTGCCGGACGCCTATCATCTCACCAATGGTTTAAGAGCAGGAAAAAGCTCTTTTGGAGGAGTGGGAAACAGAATGCTTCAACCCCTCGTTAATATCCTGCTAGAATTTATCTCTCATAGGTGTGCAAGCATTGCTGTGCGTTAAGGAAACCATATCACCCATTTAAAATTGATTTTTCTTTCAAGAAATCACACTTTCCATTCATTTCCTGAGATGCCCGAAATGCGTAAAATTTTTGCCAAACCAAAAAAACCTCCATAAGATACACAGTCTTACAAAAAGAAAACAAAGTCTTAACAGTCTTACAAAAAGTGATTAATTTTGTCACTAGGGATTGCAATCCGGAAAACCGGATCCGGTAATCCTACGGATCCGGCATCATTAGACATCAACCGGATCCGGCAAATTAAAAAAATACATCAAACCGATTTCTTGAAAAAATATTCGCGTTGTTGCATGAGTAGGAACTTAAATGCTTGGTGAGTACGAGTCGTTCGACGCTGACTCACCCGCTACCACACTCCGCGCCTGCCCCACCACGATTTATTTCCTAAAGTATCCATGCTAAAAATTGATTCAGTTGATATTATTTGTGAGGAAGGAATACACAAGAAAGAATTTTACACAGATACAGACGGCGAAAACACGAATGATACTCGTGAAGAACAAGGAGTGACAGTAACAACAATAACCTCGTGATCTTCATCTTTCAAGGGCTGAAGTAATTCCTATATACAATTATCTTCTTCAAAAAGCGCGGAAAGTGGTGAAGTTATTCAAAAGATCGCCTACTAAATACGATATGTACCTGCAAAAATTTGTGAAAGAAGATACAGGCAAAGAATTAAGCCTTATTTTAGATGGTCGCACACGTTGGAACCGTCTTCTGGCTATGATAGAAAGATTTCACGAGCTGAAAGTGTGTATAGATAAAGCTTTGATTGATATAAGATCTGACACAAAATTTAGCGACTTAGAATGGTCGAAAATAAAAGACCTGATTGACAGTTTGCAGCCATTTAAGTTGGCCGTAGAGGCAATATGCAAAAGAGATTCGACCCTGTTAACTGATGAAACAACACTAAAGTTCATTTTAGAGAATTTGCTTACTCAAGACACAGTGTTAAGTGCTGAATTATCTGAGGCACTGCTTGTGAGGATAGAAGAACGCCACACTGTATTAACAGGGATATCAATATACTTACAGAATCCAAAAAAATATGATGATGATAAATGACGAGCTGGTGATACATTTAATATTCCGAAAAAAAAGTTGTACGACTAGAACTGAAAAATATCTTAGAAAGAGTTATTCAAGATGATAGCTTTAACGAAAACGTAGATAATATAGTAGAAAATATCTTAGATTCATTGCCATTGAAAAATGACTTGACATTACAGAACGAATTACAAATACAAATCCAGCAAGATATGAAAACCTATAACATAAATACCAAAAAAGAGAAAGATTTTGAGAAAATATTAAAAAAGGAAATGACTGAATATGAAAGTGAAGGAGTTCGAGGAAAATACTTGTCTTCTATTCATGAGTATTTGTTGACAATAAAACCAAGTGTAGAAAGGGCCTTCTCGGCCGCTGGTTATATTTGTAGCTCTGTAAGAAGTCGATTGGCAGATGACACAATTAACACCATTTGTCTCCTACGATCCTTTTTTCAAAAAAAAAAGTGATTTTTTTAAATAATTGTTTTACTTAAAATAATAATTTAAAGTAAGTATATTAAAAAATAAGAAGTTTTCAACTTGTTATTGTGATAATTGTGCCATTGATTAAACAGATTCATGATGACTGTCATAATTATAAGAATGAGACTGCTTAGCTTGCCTAAATTACCCAATTATTGTGATCTCAGTTGAAAAGATTGATTTAGTTAGATTTAATATAAGTTACTTACATAATGTAATGTTAGTTACATTACAAGATATCATTGATGTCATTTGAGAAATCTAGTAAGTGAGACTGAACTTAACTGCCCGTCATTTAATTATTACTAAACTAATATAGCAATTACAATTTAACTAGTTACACTATACTAAATTTTTATTGTTTATTCATACGTAAATATTGATTAATTATAACAGTGTAAGTAAAGTTGATTTCATAAGAAATAAACTTTTTTAATAAACTTTGTAATGCACTCACTTTATCATCTTTTATACAGTTGATTTTGGAATGAAAAGGCAAAATAGTTTTGATGTGACCAATCCGGCCGGATCGATGGGAATCCGGCTGGATCCGACCGGATTGAAATTGGTGCTGGATTGCAATCCCTATTTGTCACATTGCGATGAGTCTGTAGATAATCAGACAAATGAACCTATGCTGGTGCCGAGATTTTTAATAACCTTATGGATATTTAAACGATGATTTTCAAGAATAGAAGCACACATTTCTTCGAACGTGGAAGAGCTTCCTGTTTTTGGATAGTTTTAGTAGATGTTCTTCCTGATTTTAACGCATTGAGACTGGCTAAAACTATCTGCTCATTAAGCTTGTTGCAATGTTTCAGTAAAACAATTCGCAATTTATGCAAAAATCCTATCAAACTCTTTGCTCTTACATTTTCGAAATGTAAAAAATCACCAAATACACAGTATAGAGGTTTACTCTACTTCTCATAAAACTGTAACAAACAGTGGCGAAGGACGACGGGTGCAGTGGGTGCGGCCCGCCCCGGGTACCAGCTCTGAGGGGGTGGCAAAAAATTGCCGGTTTTGTATTAATGCGCCTTTTTGTAACATAAAATAACATCTCAAATAATTTACATGCGCTTTAACAATCGCAAATTGCGGGTGAACGATGTGATGCTGTAATGATTTAGTATTATTGTGTGGTGCGTGGGGGGGGAAGGGGACCAAGAACTGAAAAGGTCAATGTTAGAGTGCATTGGCAAGTTTCAACAAGAAATCGATACACGTTGCGAAGGCATGGAATGTATATCATATCGGTTTGCAGTCTTAGAGCCCAGCAATCTGATCGAAACCTCGGAAGCTGAACTTCCCAAGTTTGTACAAATTTTGGTTGAAAATTACAATGAGCTTTCTGCAGATAGTATCCTTACAAAAATTCCAAGCCTAAGAAGACTTCTAAAAGCCGCCAAAGCTCCAAAAGAACAGTCTGTTGGTTAGACTTCCTTAAGATTCTTTTATAGTTTGTGGTTGAATATGAACTTTTCGACTCTGTTCCCAATCTCACTTTAGTATCAAGATTTTTTTTAACTTTATATGTTTCTGTTGCATCATAGGAAAGGAGTTTTTTGAAACTCAAACTAATTAAGAATTACCTCAGATCCACTATGAACCAAGCACGATTCTCTAACTTAGTCACTTTGTCAATTGAAAATAGTGTAGCTGAAGGTATCGATTTTAATGATGCAATATCAAATTGTTATGTTATCAATGTTAGAGTACAGTTTGTTGGATTAGAGCCTGGAGAACGAAACTTGAAAACAATCGAGTTTTCATTAAATTGCGTAATAATAATGCACTAGGTATGAAAAAAGATGACTATGAAAAAAGTTTTCTTGCATTGCACATTAAACTGGCTCATTAATAAAAAGGCATTTTACTTTTTTTATTCATAAAAAATTGTTTACAAAATAATTAACATTATGCCCTCTTCACTTAACCAATTGAATAAAAAAAAATTGCGTTCTCAATAAATTTCATTTTATATTTTGGTGGACATGGGGGTGGCAAATTTAAGCTCCGCACCGGGTGCCACCAGACCTTTGCTACGCCACTGTTAACATAATGGAGTGGCGATCTCGGAAAAAAGTGCAGGTTCAGGTTAACGATACACAACGTCATTACAACGGGGTTGGTAGCTTCTCGCGTTAAAATTCTACTCTATAAGTTCGGTTTCTTTTTGGACTAACTTTGTACATTTTTTTCTTCCTTCTTTGTGTGACTTTTTTCCATCTCATAACTTACCATACCTGTGGAGTACGCATTAACCATCAAAATTTTTCCTCGTCTGCAATATCTATCTAAAACCCTCAATATCCTTTAAATATTTTGACAAGTGCAGATATAATTGTGTATGTTTACAAAAAAATTATTTTAATGATTGTAATTCTGTATTAAATAAATAATTATATGCTAAACTGTTAGGTGAGCTTAAGGTAATCCTTTTGTCACCGCTATTCTATTATATATTGTGGAGCCGAATGTAACTCTTTATCTATACTCCAGATTTTAGTTGTTTTATGGATTGTATTTTACATACACTGGTATCTAGTCAGAGAAGCTTGTATTCCCATCTCAAATTCCTTCAGCGTTTAAGATCACTCAAAATACTTCTGACGAAATTTCTGATATTAAACACAAGAAAATTTTCCTTACCAATGATATTCAATCATTTCTTAACGTGATAATCATTAAGTTTGTTGTAGAAAAACTACATAGTTTTTCAAAAAGTTTCTGAAACTTTCATATAACTCACAATCTATAAACTAGGGATGGCGGTTATTGCAAAAAAACCGGTTTTCGGTTAAACTGTTTTTTTTTTCACCTTCGGTTTAACCAGGCGGTTAAAACCTCTCAAAATAACCGTTTTTTTTAAAGCAACATTTGTGGACAGAATTTTTTATTAATAATAATATACAATAAGCAAGTATTAATACAATAATTAATTAACGTAATAAGTAATGATTATAAATAAGTAATTAATACAATATGTAATAATAATAAATGAGTAATTATTGCAATAAGTAAAGTATTATAGACAAATTTTTTTATTAACATTGTTTTCACAAGAAATTAATTCATTGGCCAATATTTATCATCTAATCTGCTCATAAAGACTCTTTCAGTAATGTGTTGATCCGTGGGTCGACACCTCTCATCGGAAATAACATCATTCAACATAGATACTAATCTTTCGGACGCCACAGAACTTCCGACTAAAGATAAATATTTTTCGGCTACAAAAAACAGACGCCGTTTGCAGTAAATATTTTATTAGTATTGTTTTTGGAGGAAATCAATCCATTGGTCAATATTTATCTGTTCATAAAGACTCTTTCAGTAATCCGCCAACCAACAGACGCCTCGAGGAAGCGGTTGTCGGTGATTGGCCTAAGATGATGAAATTCAAAGCTTTAAAACTTGGTAAATTTTAGTCTAGTCGAACCTAAAATCGAACCTATCTTCCGATCCTGGTTTTGGATTTAAAAAAAAAAACCGGTTTAAATCGGGGCAAAAAAATAACCGAAAAAAACCGGTTTTCGGTTTAAACCAGTAGGTTTTTCCCATCCCTACTGTATAAACTTCAAGTTAAATATATTATTTGATTTGGAAACGTGTCTTCTTTGAATATCTGTGAATTACATTTGGGAAAACGGTATTCATTTGCATGAATATGTTATAATTCATAATGTACCGAATTAGAGTACAATGGTCTATCTATAATCTGGCCCCTCCCAGGCCCGCCAAGAGAGGGGGCAGGAGGAGCAAGATCCATGGGACCCGGGTCCAGCCGAGGGGACCGCTGGTCCTGGACTAGAAAAAAATATATCTATCTTATTTTCAAGAATATTTATTTTTTTATTCATGACAAATGGAGCCCGGCATGAGCTGAAATATATTTTTACGTTTATTTTCTCTGAATATAAATCTGATACGTCCTTACTATATTAATCGAAATTACAGGAGGTGGCTACAAGTCACATTTTCGCAACAATACCTGATATGATCGGGCCACCAGAAGAAAGGCTTCCGCCCGCTAATTAGTCACCACAATTATAATCCGCAATGGGGCCCGCATGCCAGTGTGTTAAATGTTGTTCACACGGCGTGTGGCTTGGAAAACCTCAAGTTGCTCAAGGTTCATACTTGTGGACTTCGATAGATCGAATTACGACAAGTTGTGCCGTCCCCACAGTGTGTGGCTTGGTAAATCTGAACACCGTCGTACTAAGGTTTGTCATCCGTTGATCCACAAGCTATTTTTGCCCGAGCATTTACCAACATTTTACGGGAAAGTTCGACCATCCCACCATGCGAAGTATGGCAATTTTCATACCAGGCCCGTCAAGGCACATGCCGTGGTAACAAAGCTTTGGGCCCGTGTGCCAATACTTTGCTCCGGGCCAAGATCGGTTCTCGGTGAACCCCGCCCCTCCAGTAATTCATCCTTTTAAGAAAGGCGAGTAGGAAGCACGGAAGGAAACACAAGTCATTGCATGCGGATGTCAATGAATTTGGCTCGACTGAACAACAGATTGTTACTGTCTCCTCGATGACCTTATAGGTCTTACACCCTTTCGGATAAACTGGTCAGCGTGGGGTGAGTCATAAGTCTATGGTACGACTGGTACTATGATTTTGTTATATTTATTATATACATTATAATTTTCTGTATAATCTTGTATATTTTGTGCAATAAACATAGGTTTTGCCATAAAACACGTTTTCTTAAAATAAATGTAGGATATTACCAATAAGCATAATTTAATTGCTGCGTAAATAAGATTGTCAAAGCTAGATTATTTTTGCGATAGATGGAGCCAAGAGTCCTGCTCACGATACGTCATGAACAGCGCCCTCTTTTTCCCCACAAAACCAGTGTGCACGCTCAGAGAGACGCAGCAGGCAAACTCTCTCTCGTAATCCCTCTTTTACTAGAATGCAGGCTAAATCTGTTTCGGCGCAGTTAAGTCGCCGGATCATCATGTTATGGTAACTATATCCCATTTAACTTTTCCTTCTGGCTATCTCTCTAATACCGTAATTACTTTTAACTCATTAACGTCTATCTCAATTTTAATCTATCTCGCGTATAACCCTGACTTCATGTTAATCTTTAAAACTTTTGTTACCTTTCTTTTGTGCATATTCTCCTCCTGTAAAATTCTCCCTATAATTCTTAAATAAATGTTTTGTATTTAAATTGAAGTCTCCTCGTTTATTTCATATAATATTTTGTTTTAATTTTAATGTGAATGAAACTCTATAAATCCCCTAGACTTAATTCCGATCCACTTACCCCTTAAAGGTAACTCCTCCGTGGGCATTCTGTTTAATTGAACGGAATCCCACATAAATCTCAACTAATCCGGCAGTCCTCTGATCTGATATCTGCCTGATTACTGAGGACCTACTGTATAAAAATAGAAAATTAATGCGAGTCTTTGAGTAGGGAATGAAAGCTGATAAATAATTTAAAGCTTCATTTTCCAATATATCAAACATGTAATTTGGCTATCAAAAAAGTGAGCTGCAATATTTCTTCGCATGCGCCAAGGAGAAAATCGCTCGATTTCACGATTCGTTTGGAGCAGTGATGTATCTCGCATTAAATATTAAACAAAACACATTCCATTTTTTAAAAAACAGAACACAGTATTAAGTTAAAATTTGAACTTTTATTTTGAGTTACATCATTTCATTGGTTCCACTGAATTTTGGGTGATTGCAAAAATGTAAATCGAATACAATCATCATTCACATCTTGAATAATTCGAACATCGCGTTCATCACTTGAAAGACCGATAATTGAACAATGTCATCTTCTAAAGTTGAGCTGAACTTGGCAATCACCCATAACCAGGTGACAAATGGGAGGGAAAATGTTATGATAAATTGTTGTTCCGCATGAAACAAACTCTCAGCGATGAGCAATTGCGATGATTGGTTTTTTTAAATTATGAATTACTTTATAAAATTACATAACACAAACATAAAAAACAAAGGACAACAACAACAAATTCTTCAAACCGGAAAGCATACAAAATTGTGTGAGAATGATTTTTGAAGTTGTTAAATTTTCAGTAAGTACATAAATACCGCTACACACAAGCAAGTAAATGATATTAACAGACATTTTAAAATCCAATTAATGGTGGAGTGTTCCGGTTCTTTTCACTATGAGTAGACAAAGACAGGAACTATTTTTCAACAGCAGTCCTCTCTGCACTTGAAGAGTTCGGTTCCTTATGGTTTTCCTTCATGACAAAACGACTAGCGACAATTTAGCTACATGTAGATCTTTATGAGCATAGAAAGTGCAGTGAGTTCACACCAACATTTTATTTACTTTTTAAATTTTTAAAAAAATCAAGATTAAACTTTTATCGGAAAACAAAATTCAAAAGTAAAAGAATGTATGGAATGTTTTCTTTGATGGGCTTGCAATGTAAAATAATAGATTGATCCAAAGTGTTTTGTGAAATCAAGGTATAAGATTACCTATCGTCATCTTTTTAAGAAAATTATACGGCATTAGATTAATTTTGAATTAACAGAATGCATTACAACCAACAATTAATTAGTAACTGTTGGAAGGATTACGGACTTAGCGGGTTAGATGAATAATTGGAATCTTAATAAATCGAATTAATTACCATAATCGAATTGAACTGTTATGTTTCCATGAAAGCGATTAAAAAAATAAATATTTTCATAGATTTTGTAATTTTTTTCTTGTTTCAATTCAATTAATTTTTTACTGCTCCACGTCTCAAAGTATTTACCATAAAAATATTTTTTTAAATTTTAATAACAAGCCCATCGCAAAATTGAAAATCATTATTTACAACTCAATAATTCATAAAATACAACATCCATAGCAATAATTCATAGACACCTTAATATCACATATAAGCGACATTCTATAAATAAAATGTCAATGAGTGAATGGGAATCTTGATATTTATTTCAGTATTAAAAGGAAATTGAATCGTAATTATTCTTACAATCATGCATGTTTATTGAAGAATAGATAAAATCGAATATTCTGGAAGAATAAATAGAATTAAGAATTCCAGGAGCTTGAAAGAAATTTCCAACAGCATTTCTGAGATAATTAAATAATTTTAGTGGCTAATTAAAACTAACAATATTTAAATAACCCTCAAAAATTTTTTAATAACATCTGCTAAAAAATTTATACAATTTATTTATTATTACTTTACACATATATAAAAAAATAGAAATAAAAATAGAATTTTGGTAATAAATTAAAATTAACAGTACTTAATTAAGCCTCAAAAACTTTTATAACACCTTCTAATGAAAATTTATATAATACTTAGCTAAAAGAAGTTTTAAAATCACACTTTGAGCAATTTAAAGAACTCTGAATCAAAATAGAATGAAGGAAAATAAAACGCGGAATAATAACCAGAAATGGAGTCCGTGTGTACATGTGTGGCAGCTCTCACTGCACCTTCGGCAAGCACTACACGACAACATGTGCGCAGGTAGAAAAGAAGGAACTGTCGTCTGCTCATCCTCCAGTCGTCTTGAGTTCCGTCAACATTCGAGGACAAGGTTTGTTGTATGTATATATATATATGTATGTATATATAGTACACGGAAAGCTTTCAGGAGGACCTGAAAGCAAGAATGCACCTTCCCAACGAGAAACGAAAATGTAAACAGGAACAAGGACGAATCAAGACATCATCACTCTGGTCAAACTGGAAAAGAATAAAAATAATGCCATAATTAAAAATGTTATTTGGCAAAAAAAAAATTACATCAGTACACATAATAAGCTGCTGGTAACTTAAAAAATCCCTTAATTGATTTTATTTTGCCAAGTTCGAATTCAAGCTTAAAATGGGCGTAGTTATGCAATTAGGACCAAACTCAAAAATGCTCAGTTTGATATTGTTGTGAACCTGTAATGTCGCTTCCCAGCAATTTTAGTCTTATGGTTGGAAAGAGTCATTTACAGAGGTTCTTACTAGATATCGGGGAAGTCAAACCAATACCTCCTGATAGTGGCGACCATTTTGGTGACTTGGCGACAAAGTGAAGGTACTCAAAAATACTAGAATTTTCGCCCTATCTCTAATAAGAAAGGAATTATGGGGAATCTTCGAGAGATTTCTAAGTGACATCACATCCTGTCGGAAAAAGTATAAATACCAAGCGAACGAGAGGAATCATTAATCTCTTTCGAGTCTCGTTTGTATTGCGATTTGGACAGTTGTTAGACACTGAGCGCTATAGATGGTGCTGTTTCTGTTATTATTAGTGATTTGCTGTCTGCTTGTGTTGATAATTTATCACATTTGTTTAAAATCATTTACTGCATTACATGAGCAGTTTTTTGTGCGATGAATTAGAATTGGTTCAGTTTTAAAAGAAAATTACACTCTTAAGTATAGTTTTCAATAGCGAAAACTAAACCCAGAAAATAATAGTTGGTTCTATAATTGTATAATTGCAATCGCCTTTCATATGTATTCTGGGTTCATGGTTTGTGTTTTTTCTGTTCTAGAGGTCACTAAAAAGATTTGAAAATAAGAAAATGCACTCCATACAATGGCGATTTTCTTCAAATCGCTAATAAAGTTTTAAAAAATTTATATGATTGCAGAGGCTTTTTTGATGTAATTCTATATGATAACAGAGATTCCTTTAATATATTTAAGCAACAAACGACTTTCTATAAGATCATTATAAACTTTAGGTAACTTTTCTTCTTTTCTGGTTGCCATGTTCCAACGTAAGGCATGGATCGAAATAAGAAGAATCTTCTCATCAAGGTTTCATTTATATATAAATGGAAATTATTGCTACAAGAAATATAATAAGCTTTTTAGGGATTTTTCGCGGTCATTTGCAAGTACTTACTGTTGATTTAGAATGCGAATATGATTTAAGAATTGAATTAGGTTGAGATTATTTCTACTATATATAAACAATACCTGAATGAGGATTACATCATTATTAATTTTGAATCTAACGAAATTTAAGAAAACAGATTAAAATCAGTGACTCACATCTGTTCCGAAATGATATAATGTCTTTAATATCCGAATTGACATTACGGTTAGAATAACATCAGAATAGACGAAAATACGAATGGAGTTTACTATTAATTTACAAACTTAAGAGAGCTTAGGGCCGTAGCACACTAGCTTATATGTCGTCACCAAGGGAGAGCAAAACCGCTTCTAGGGCGTTTGAACCGGTTTTATTAGCCCTCAAAGCGAAGATGGGAGCTTTCGAACAGAACAAAAAACATCCATGCAAGTTCATGGGCATGAATAACTGAACCAATCAGGTTCGACTCGTTCAGTGACGTCACTGAAAACTTAGGCGCGATTTTCGGGATACACAGAAGCGTGTTAACATCTTAATTTTTTTATTGAAATAAGGTAGATGATCCAGTTTTTGCCACATTAAGTGAAAATTTGAATTGGAATTTTCACAGTGGATGACTGGTTAAAGTTTTTTTTAAGTCGTACTGACATTATTCTTTAGTAACTTTTATTGCCTGTTAATTAATAAAATCTTTCTCTGGTAAAATATTATATTTTGAGTTATGAATTTTTAAATAATATATCTTAATTTGTACCAGTTTTGGCCACATAATTATCATAATATATAACAGGCATTTCACTTAATATTAAGCAAAAATAAAGCATTTTCATTCAGTATGTATTTTATTACATTTTCCTTCTTTATAGCAAGTTTTTCATTGCGTATAAAATAAATGAATAACAAATTTCTTACTTTTCAATCAAGTTGGTGTCAAAGTTTTACAATATTTATTTGATATTTTTTCTTGTTTATATTTTATAAACATTCAGTAAATTTCTAGTTCTTATATTATAGCTATATTAAGCAAAAATTAAATTAAATAGTATGATTTTTGGAACAAATTAATGCGCCTATTAGTTTGTATCTCTGATTATTATACATAAATTAAGTCTTAAACATTATAAAATTTATTAAAAAAGAGGCTAGTACTGTCCCATAAAAGCATTTCCATAGATAACCAATCTTTTGTAAATGTTCAAGATATTATGATGAGTCTTCCAGAAGCTACATTTTCACAAAAAAACAGAGTTTCAGTGACGTAGAAATCTTTTGGTGTGCAATTTGCCAAGTTTAATATTCATTAATTTTGCATTATAAGTATGCATTGAAGCCATGAATAAACAAATGCGATGCATTCTATGTTTTATGCTATTCGAAAATGTACTACATTTACACATTTTTTTCGATTTATTTTATTTACCCTACAATGGTCCACTTTGTCACTTGTTACTTAAAAATAAATATTAAAAAAAGTATAGATAATTAATAAATTTAGAATATAATATAAATCTTAATATGCAGAGAATACGTATGCATTTTTTTTCAAGCCAAAAACAAATAAAAAAACAGTTCTTTGAGAATAAACATTCAAAATTTACAAAAGTGGTCCATTGTACCCTGGTCTCCTCTATACATAATGTATACAGTTGCATAAAATTTTTTTTATTTTTAAAGGGCTGAATTTACCTCTAAGGGCCTCTTAAACCCTAAAGATAATTAATTTTAGAATTAATAGTTATTTATGACAGTGTGACGATGAAAGATTACAACACTTGCGAGTACTTAATACATGTTCATGCATTTAATTTTCTTGCAAGTCGCATGTTCAGGAAAAACGACCTAATCATATTTTAAATTACTAAAAAAGAGTTTGTTTACGGTGTAGGAATGCATCTTATTGGTTAATATCAAATCAGTTGCAAATAATTGCATTTGATAATTACAGAGAGAATTAATGATAACATAGATGATAAAATTATAGCAATATCAAATTTAATATTAACTTCATATTAATTTTAAAATCTATTAAAATAATATGTTTTCGTTTAAATTTTTTCTCTCAATTATAGCTTTTTATACAGAGATGTGCAATTCTTTGGGTCTGTTTCTGTGCGAAATATAAACGACAAAGAAAAACCTATTTGCATCGCCTAAAAGGCAATTACACATTGCAACTGTCATCCCTTCTTTGGGGGTTGTCAGATCGTAAAGAAGGGGAGTCCAACCCCCTTCGGTCAAGGACACATTGAAGGAGAAACCGACCATCGAATACTTGCTCTCCCTTGGTGACGAAATATAAACAAGTGTGCTACGGCCTTTACAGACATCACTCCTTGTGTAACGAATACAGAATTGAGAATAACCACAAAAAGAAAGAGTGTTCAGAGTTCAGTCAATTGAGTATACGCCCTCTCTTGGCGATCTCTTAAATCTCCACTTACTTTTTTTTCTGAATATGGACAGAGCTTCTTGAAATATGTGAATTCTTCTAGATATTAACAAAAACAGCTATCAAAAATCAAACTGCCTTGCGACAATGAATGATGATCGGTTGACTTACCACGAAATGCAATTCCTCTTACTGTTCATTCGTCGATAGTTCAAAAATGCTACGTTAGTATTTATGCGGACAGCAGTTATGATGCCGATGGTTATCTCTTTATTTAAAAATAATCAAGAAATATACTGGAATGGATGGCAAGAAGTAAGTGACCAAAGTCTTTCGGCTAAGGAAGAAATTTATATTTATTTCGCTAAGAAAACATTGTTGGATTCCTAATTGTCAGCAAGAATACGACACAGATGAAAGATATATGATCACATCATAGATTTTTTTTATTACACATAGGCATACACACACATGTCACATGAGCAGCTAATCATATCAGTAACCCCAAAAAGAATCGAACTGACAGCGATTATCTTTCTATTTAACAATAACCAAGAAATATACTGGAATGAATGGTGTTGTAAAGTTAATTAATTCACTAAAAGTCAATTAGGACAATTAATTGTTAAATTCTAAGTTGTAAAGTTTAAGTGAGTTACTGAATGTCAATTAGAATATTTAATTGTTAAATGCTAAAAAGGAGTGAAAGTTAAATTGTTTATCGTAAAGTTTGATTAAATTAAGTAAAGCTTAATTGAAATATTTTTATTTATAAAATTAAAATTGACTGTTGGAATTCTAGAAGTCTGATATGCAGCCATGTTGTT
>BGPR01000154.1:488115-676017 GCA_013235015.1 Araneus ventricosus
ATATATATATATATATATATATATATATATATATATATATATATAACAGACTTTTAGATTATGAATAGATTTTAATAACTTACTAATTTTAATTTATTATATTTGTAATAAAAAATAATAAATCTATGTAAGATGGCATGCTAGATGCGATACGGCCCCCGTTACTCATGACAACCACTATTTTTAGACCCAGTCCGCCACTGAAGTTATCTATTACTGATATTCATTAAAAGCTCGACCGGTTGCTATGAGCTTTCCAGAATGGGTCCTTGGGTTCGAGAGTACAAAAAACACCTGTTGACGGGGCAAAAGGCAGTACAAACGGGAAACATTTTTGGCAGATGGCACCTGAAACAATGAAGGAAAAGCGGACGTGAGTGTGTAAGGTCTCGATCTAACCTCAAAGCGCAGTCAAGCATCAGAAGGAAAATAACATCCTTGATGCTATGTATCAATCAACTATTCGCTTTTTGGTAAAAACTTTATCCACCGAGTCAACTAAGTAACAGGGAAACCCCTCACCTGTCTCCCCTTTTCTACCCGTATTTTCTTGAGCGGATGACTCACTGATGTCAGGGTACTGTTTGCCAATAATGTAACTCCGATCAATTTCTTTAGACTCTGCTGATTTCTGCTATTGTTACGCATTGCATATGGAGGGAATTCACCACAACCACTGATTTTTACCCTCTCCCCCCCCCCCTGAAATTACGACGGTTAGGCTACATCTATTGTTGACATAACCAATTCTAATGAAGAAAACATAACCATTTTTTTTTGTTGTGAATATGGAATTGTGTGCTCCGAGGTGCACATTCCCACCCTCCAAAGTATGTTTGTGTCAAATTTCGTAGTTCTGGGTCCAGCGGTCTGACCAACACACATACACACACATTCTCCTTTATTATTAGTAGAAATTATTTATTATTAGTAGAGATTATTTCAATGAAAATTTTAAATAAAAGGTAAGGCCGCATAAGAAAGTCACAAATTCCCCACCTCTATTTTACCGTTATAATGTTTATAACCTGGCATACTATCTGTAAATTGAGTGATGCAAAGGTTGTTCCAAACGCTCTACAGGGCAGACGGTTGGATCAAGAACAATCTAATATGACACGCAGGTACTTCTTGGGTAGTAGGTGCTCACTAATAAAGGGTTTTACAAAATTGTAGTTTTTAACTAATTAAAAAATTATTTAATTTTTAATTAATTAAAAATTAAATATAAATTTTAATTAATTTTTATTTCATTTAAAATTAATCGAAATTTTAATGTTTTTCCTCAATAACTTTGGAGCATATCACCGCACAACAACAATTTTTACCTCACTTTAAAATTCACAAATCAGCTTTTCGGTGATACCAATTTTATTTCCGTGCAATTTTTTTCTTTAATAAAATTTGCAAAATTTATTATGCAACGCCAGATTCAATAGATTTTTACCATTCATTCGCTACTTAAAATGCTCACTAGCCGACTTTCACAGTATAATAACCATAATTCAAAAAATTAGTAAATTTACATTTAAAAAATATTTAATTTTCAATTATTGAGTGCGTACTTGTGATTCAAATTTAATGGAAGTTTCTCGCATTTTGAATTATTTTGATATAATTTTATGAATTTGTAAACTTGATTTAGAAATGTCGGCGAAATAGTATTGTAAAAGCGCAGAAAATAAAATAAATGATGTTTTTGAACATGACAACATTATCATGCTACGATGTTTCGGACAAGAGGTTCGCATTTCCTCTGTTAACAGAGTGGAATTGTTTTAAAAAAAATTGTTAGCTTCTTTTATCAAACAAAACCGTATGAAATTGAGTTTCTTAAATTTCATAATATTTTTTGTAGACTTTTCAATTGCACCTTCTCTACTTTGGTTAATCTTAACACCATCAAAATCGAAGTGAGTTTAAGAAAAGATAGGAAAATCTATGCTTATAAAAGGCAATGTTTGCGAGTGTGTATGCGATGCCCAGACGAATCTATCGCACTTACAGCCATGAAATTTGGCACACAGGTAGATATAATGGTGAATCAATGCACCTCTAAGCCAGAATTTTAAAATTTAATCTAGAAAATTTTTTATTTAATGTTTTGTGTTGTTTTGGGTCATTTTTGGCATGTTCACGGCTGCAATATCTTTTCTAATGTTCGTTGAAAAACAATCAATGCACCATCGGATAGAACAAACAATTTTCGTTCTAATGAAGTTTATTTTGAATTTCCAACATAAATTACTGAATTTTGAGAAATTTTTAAATAATAGTCACTTTTATGGTAATTTTTTATAAGGATTTCTTGAAATTCTCGCATCTGATGTTCTAACAACTCTATAATTTTCATTTTTTTTTTCAGCTTATAACAGGAACGTTTCTGCCGGATTTAAAATAAGAACGGTTAAAATATCTTATTCCGTTTTTTTAAATTAATTTTTCCCTGATCAGTTCAAACAGTTTTTGTGCTAGCGAGATTTAACAGCGAGAGTTTCTCCGGACGATCCCAGAATGCATTGTTGCTTCCTCGCAGGAGGTAACGTAATATGCTTTCATTCCCAGCCTGCATTTCTACAATCCGATTCCTTCTGGTGACGTCATTAAATTCGCATCATTGTCGAGAGGAAAAATAAGTGGGAAATTCAAAAAATGTGTATCTTTTGTTTTCGAAACTTTTTCGTGTCATGGTGGGCATTTTTTAAATTTTTTTTTCAAATTTTGTCAAAGTCCTGATTCCACGGGCAACGCCATGCGCGCACTGCTCGTAAATTATGAAATTACTATATAACATTGAGAAGAAGATGATATAATCACTCATCTTCTACGGCTAGTGAAGTAGCAAGCATGAGCAGGAGGGAAAAAGGAATCAAAGCTTAAGTTAGTTAAAAACCGAGTAGAGGGATCTAAAGGCGATCAAGTGAAGGGGCAAGCGTGTTGTTGCAACTTAATTTTTCTTTCTAAATTCATAATTTAAATTTTAAAAATACTTTTGAATTTTCTTTATTTAGTAACTGCAGCAAATATTTTCATAGCTCTTCACAGAAATAAAAAGATAATTAATGGGTTTTATTTTAATTATTTATCATTGGATTGGCAAAACTACTGAGTTTCCTCTCATGGCTTTTACAGAATTTTTAAAAAATTAATCTATTTAGGAAATAATCTGTTTCTTTTAAAAATGCACTTTCTGTAATCTACACTAGTAATTGCTGAATGTATCTATCTATACCTGGCATCTTCTCACGAACCGCTGAATGCTGAAACAAGCCGAAAGTACCAGAAGATGGGAAATAATCCAAGGAATCCGTTTTGACCATTGAAATCCGAAATTGTAGTTAGTTAAAAAGATATTAATTAAAAAAGAATCCGCCGTGAATGATTTCACCGTGCTGCCATCCTATTGGCAGCACGGTAAAATCATTCACGGAGGATTCTTTTTTTTTACTTTCTCGTATACGTAGAAAGTATTGTAATCATCAAAAAATTCGAACTCGAGATTTTGACGAATCTCCACGTTTTAGACCTTCCTGAGTCCGAAAAACACAATTTTGGAATTATGTCTGTCTGTGTGCCTGTGAACACGATAACTATTAGAGATAAAGGGGTGAAATTTGGTATGTGAACTTGAAACATAATTTGTAGGTTTCTATCAAATTTTGGACAAAATCTGTCAACGGGAAGTCTGTCAATCTGTACGTCCGCGGTCATGTGAACACTATAACTCAAAAACTTGAATAGCTAGAGGGATAAAATTTAGTACACAGTTTTATCGTCATGAATGTAGGTCCGTATAAAATTTTGGGCCAAATCCGTCAAAGGGTTGACTGTCTGTATAATCGCATACTTGTTCAGTTTTGAAACTAACTCCCTGCGCATGCCTACTGGTGGCAATGCCTGTGCAAAGAAGGGACGCTACAAAACTTGGCAGTATTCCAAAAACCAATTCTGGCGCGATTTTGTAAGGAAGCAAACATTTAGGGAGTCTCGCCAGGTCCTGTTACGCAAAAGAATGCGCAGGGGATTTGAATTTGTTTTGATCCTTCAAACCACGCGTGGTTCCAACTTTGGTTTACTTGCGACGGAAGTTTATTTGACGTCTTTTATTATTCTAGTTTTCTCTACATGCGTTAAGAGTATACGAGAAAGTTTAGGGGAGACCACTCCCGCTGGTTTTCTTAATATTAGTTTTCACTTCCGCTGTTACATTTTTACTTTCTCGTATACGAAGTACACAAAGAGAAAGTATTGTAATCGTCAAAAAATTCGAACCCGAGATTTTGACGAATCTCCACGTTTTAGACCTCCCTGAGTCCGAAAAACACAATTTTGGAATTATGTCTGTGTGTGTGTCTGTCTGTGAACACGATAACTCGAAAACTATTAGAGCTACGGGGATAAAATTTGGTATGTGGTCTTTAAACATAATTTGTAGGTTTCTATCAAATTTTGGACAAAATCCGTCAACGGGAAGTCTGTCTGTCTGTATGTTCGAGGTCATGCGAACGCTATAACTCAAAAAGCTAGATGGATAAAATTTTATACACAGTTTTATCGTCATGAATGTAGGTCCGTATAAAATTTTGGGCCAAATCCGTCAAAGGGTTGACTGTCTGTCGGTCCGTATAATTTACTTCTGAAGAGAATCCGTTATCTCCATGCGCATGCGTACTGGTTACTGCTGTTCCCGTAATACGGTCAGCTTGGCTCACTGCCATATTCTTCTCGAAAAGTGAATTAATTATGGAGTGTTTTCTTTTAATTTTTCTTTCACGCCGAAACATTTTCTCAATAAGAATTGCATATTTGATTTGCGGTTAGTTTTATTTTGTATATTTCGTAATGCATTTTTTTTTCTGAGTGGATTTTGCATTATTTTTACTCTGACAGAACGAAAGTAGTCGTTAAAAGTAAAGTTATAAAGTAACAAACCAAAATTAGTGTCAATTGATTCATCAGTTCTGTTCTTCATGCTTTTTTTTAATTTCTTAAGCACTCTGCCAATGTGCATGATATTTTCAACTACAACTATCGGTAGTAAATTTGTAACAATCAGATCGGAGATAATCCTGGCAAGCTAAAAGGCTGCTTAGATGGGTGCAAATCTTTCAGTGATTTACATTAGATAATTGAAATTTGGTATGTGGTCTTCTAATTTATCCACGCGGTGGGAGGGGAAACAGCACCTTTTTAGGGAAGTATACGAGAAAGTTTAGGGGAGGCCACTCCCGCTGATTTTATTTATTTAACGAAAGCTGGTTTGTATAATTGTATAAAATGTTTTTTTTTTCTTTTTTAGCAAACTTCCGTGTTTTAATTTATAAAGATCGTAAAAAATCGTTTTCTTGCTTTTTTCCGTTTTACGATGTTTCATTTCTAAAGTTACAATGTCATATTACATGTTATAAGTCATGTGATTGATTTTATAAGGGAACTTCTGACATTTTTAAAATTTTACAGCAGGAGAAAAAAAGATGGGGCAGTAAACAACATCAAAATTAAGGTCGAAGATGTCTCTAATGTGGTTCACAGTAGAAAATGAACCTATGGACAAAAACCAAAAAATATTACAATTTTTAATTTTTGAAAAAATTCAAATAAAAATTTTGCAGAAGTCCCTTTTAACATCAAACAACATAAAAAAAAATTCAGAATTTTAGGGAATAAATTATTATGAAGCCAAGAATAACAAGGAAACTCAAATAAAATTCAAAATTAATTTATTTGCAAGTAATCTTAAACTTAAAAGAATTCGAAATAAATTTTAAAGTTATTCGTTTTTAATTAAAATGCAGATTTAAAGAAAAAAATTCAGGGAAAATGATTATAAAGCCTGGAATATCAATAAAACCCAAATAAAATTAAATGTCTTTATTTGCAAAGAAATCTAAATTTGGAAAGCTATTGGTTTTTAAGTAAAATTCAGATTTAAAAAAAAAATCAGGAAAAACAATTATAAAACAAGAGATATTAATTAAACTCAAATTAAATTCAAAATTTGTTTATTTGCAAATAAATTTAAGTTTTAATAAAATAAAATGTAAAATTCGTTTGTTTTTAAGTAAAATTCATGTTTTAAAACAAAAATTTATATATATATATATATATAAAAAAGTGATGTAAATGAATTTTAGACCTCTTGAGGGTTAATTGAAGATCCTCTTCCGCGCAGAAGTCTCCTTCTGACATCATACGGAAACTCTGATGATTTACTAGAACATAACTTTGAATGGCAGAATTTCAGGCTTTACAACAAACCAAGCAACTATATTCATCAATTCGAAAACGTAAAAAAAAAAAAAAAAAAAAAAAGCAATTTCAGTCGAGTCTGCAGAAGTCCCCTTTTAAAATCAAACGGTTCACGTACCGTGTACTTGCATTTTTTTATTTATTACTTTCTCGTATACGAAGAGAAAGTATTGTAATCGTCAAAATATTTGAACTCCAAATTTTGACGAATCCCCACGTTTTAGACCTCCCCGAGTCCGAAAAACATAATTTTGGAATTATGTCTGTGAACATAACTCAAAAACAGAGTTAGAGGGATGAAATTTGGTATGTGATCTTTACACATAATTTGTAGGTTACTATTGGATTTTGGACAAAATCCCTCTATGGGAAGTCTGCCTGTGTTCATGTGAACACGATAACTCAAAAACTAGAATAGCTAGATGGATAAAATTTGGTACACAGTTTTGTCATCATGAATGTAGGTCCGTACCAAATTTTGAACCAAATCCGTCGAAGGGTTGATGGTCTGTCGGACTATATAATCGCATACTTGTAAAAATTATATCTCCTAAACCCTTTGGCTTAGATAAATAAAAATTGGTATGGCGGTTGCTAACATTAATTATAGATTTGTGCCCAAATTTCGTTTCAATCGGTTTAAAAAAAGGAATACAAATTGCATAATTAATTTTTCTAATCCGATTATCTATACGCATGCGTACTTTGTAGCAATCTCTGTGCACGTGGAAGGGTTACGTCACTTTGTCATTGAGCCGCCAAGGGTGGAAGTGTGTGCTAGATGGGTTTTAATCGCTAAATATTTTACAATCACTATAATCTACAATGAAGAACCTTCCGATAGTCATTGGATTGTGGGTTACAGTAGGTTCGAATTTTTTTTATCCACACGGGGGGAAACAGCACCTTTTTGGGAAAGTATACGAGAAAGTTTAGGGGAGACCACTCCCGCTGGTTTAACGGAAGCTGGTATTTCTTTTTTAGCGAGCTTCTGTGTTTGGATTTATTAACATCGGAAAAAAATCGTTTTCTTGCATTTTTATCTTTCTTTTTTTGTATTATGTGTTTAACTTTGTAACGTTTGTTGGGGAAAGTAAGTGACAATATTTGTTGAAAAAACGGAGCCTGACCATATGAAAATTAATGGACTCCGAGGCCTCGGGTGATCTCACTTATCTCCGCACGGGAATATCCCATTATTCAAGATTGCTCGTGCAAGGCCGGACCATACAGCTTAGTATAGGTTAAATACCGTGGAATCAGTGCCTGGCTCTCCTATTAACCAGTTAAAAGGCCATCTTTTTCCTTTTAATATATTTTCGATATTATACTTGAATGAAAAAAAATTGGTTGGAAATATGCTTTCTGTTGCTCATTGTGTGTCATTGCATTGCTTATTGATACTACGATGCATTCCTAGTTATGGTCAAATATAACAAAATTTCTATACTCGGAATGAAAAAGAAAAACTCGTCTGCCTCTACAGCTGCGTTATGCATTGCGTCTATTTTTATAAAAATCATAAGAAATCAAGGTAACTTCAGCTATCGATTGTAATAGTAAAAAGGTAGAAATTCACAAATATAATTCAAAATTTTACTTTTTGCAACATATGCTACGGATTTTATATTTATACTTCAAATGGCACAAAAATGTAAAAGCCATAAAATAAAGAAGAGTTCAGTATAGCAAAAATTTCTTCCTAAGTAGGATTTTTCCCCCTTCTTATTCAAGGTTAGCTTCAAAGTTAGTTTCAGTTATATTAATGTCCCGTTTTAAAGAAACACGAGGGCTATTTTGGGACGGAGCTCGTGATTTTGAACCGCGATCAGATGACGAGGACGACATCTGAGCTGGCACCACTTCTCCAAACTTCTGCACCATACACCAAAGGGAGGACGTTTGGCCACTACGTATGATTTAACTTGCAGCAGGCCCCATACATAGGAGGATCTTCAGTGGAATCGG
This sequence comes from Araneus ventricosus, assembly GCA_013235015.1. Lineage (NCBI taxonomy): Eukaryota > Metazoa > Arthropoda > Arachnida > Araneae > Araneidae > Araneus > Araneus ventricosus. Next base: position 496,333 of record BGPR01000154.1, read on the forward strand.
GTGTTACCGGCAATGTACGAAACGCCGGCATTCTATAGAATATCTAGACATTTTATAGAATGCTGGGCTTTTTTAGGCAAAGTACAAAAAATGAGAATTATTACATACTTTCCCTAGGCATTGTATGTGATACTTAGGCATTCTATAAAATGACAAATACTATTTAGGCAAAGTATGAAAAGGTCATGATAAGACCATTATATAAAGACGTGAATACTTTTAAAAATACAATGCTATTTTGAAAAAATAAGAGTGCCATTAAAAAAATTTTATTCAAAATATATCAAGAAAAATTAAAGTTGTTCAAAACAAAATTTATGCCTTTCTTATGACAAAACAAAATGAACCTACTTGTTGCATCAATAAAGGAAATAATTTCATTTTGAATTGCACTTAATTTTATTTCTTAAAAAAACGAATCGATGATATATTGCATACTTTGCAATTCTATAGAATGCGTGTGAAATGTTAATCGTTTCATACATTACCAGCCAGTTGACGGTATTCTATAAAATGCCTATGTATTCTATAGAATGTCGAATTTCAAACTTTGCTGGTAACATTAGGCTTAAAAAATTGGACAATTTTTTTCTTTAAATATTTTGGACTGCACCTTTTTTTTTGTACGCGTTTGTACTTTGAAATTTCTGTTGGATAATAAATTATTGACCTTTGAGACACAGTCAAAATAGATTTTAGCTGCGTTTATGAGTCTTAATTTGGAATTTTACTTTCTTTTCAGTCTCTCTGCTCGTTCTGTTCAAAAGAAGTCTCTTTGAAAACTTAAAAATAGGCGACACTTCACGAAAATATTCGGAGGAAGAACTCATACAGCATGTTACAATGAAATACAGTACATCACAATGTTAAAAGGAGATGAATAACGAAATTAAACAAAAAAATTCTATCATTTTGGATAAGTCTAAATCAAAGATGGTTGAGAAGTTATCGCGACAAAACAGAAAATTTTTAACGAATAATGAGAAGTGCTTCTCGTATTGTTTTTGTGTAATTTATTTTTTAAGATTTGATATTATTCATTTAACATTTATATTATATTCAGGAAATTCTTTCACTTTTCAATCATCGTGAGAGACATTGGGATTTATCCCCCAAAGTATATATTAATAGGCAAAAATTTGAAATGTTTGAAATAAAAAAAACTTATCAGATTTTACTAAAATTCAATTCAATTATTTTTAGACTGTTTCCTTCATTTGGTAAAGTTTTATATAGTTTTTAAATATCTTTTTTAGCTGCTGTCAGCTTCTGAGTGGATTGCGACAGATTCCTCCATAGAGAACAATTTAAAAAATTGTTGCAATAAAAAAATATACAACAAAATGTTATGAAATATCAAGGGAGATAACCTAAGTCCATTTCCTTTAAACAGTGCAAATTTCAAGGTACTGCTGTTTTTATACTATGAGTTTTGTCTAGCTAGAAAGCAAAAACTGAACCACTGAAAGGCGTTCCGGTACATGCCAGTTCCACTACACCCCTAGTAATCGATAACAGCAAGTGAGCATGTAAACAATCAACAAGAAAAAATATAGCATATTAAAAAAAAAAAAATCAAAAAAAAGTTTTTTTTAAAGGAAGCAAAATAAAATCAGAGAACAATAGACAGATAATAATTATAAAAATATAGTCAAAAGTAAAAAATGAAGGTAATAAAAGCAATCCTAGAGTAATTCAAAGGAAACGAAAAGCAAAAAAAGAGACAAGAAAGAAGAATGAGAAACATGAAAAACTGAACTTGAATGGATTCCTTGTCTAGTTTCTTTGCTTTTTGTTTCCTTCGAATTACTCTAGGATTGCTTTTATTACCTTCATTTTTTACTTTTGACTATATTTGTACAATTATTATCTGTCTAACAGCAAGTGAAATGTTTCCACAAGATATTTTGGATAAAATTCAACAAATTTTATCGAATTGTGATCCTTAAAATCACCAAAATTGCTGCTAATTTTCAATAAAATAATTCAATTATAATACATTGAACTCTAGATTAATTGATGTAAGCATTAGTGCTAACAGAAGACGAAATCTTCCAACAGTTGACCAATTGGTAGCCAGCCATTTTTGGATCAATTAATGGACAGATGAGTTCAGAATAAGATTTTTTTTGAAGCACAGAAACAGATGAAATGCAGATATTACCCATTGCATGTTCAATTTGTGTTCCTTTGGTTTATCCACTTTTATTCCATTAAGGAATGCCATGGGTGGGAAAGTGGGATGGCATTGTACTCATCAAGTTGATGCAAATTCAACTGAAAGGGCAACACAACTTCAGTGCTAACAATATCACTTGGTGATCCAAGAAGACTGACATTCTATATGCAAAAGGTAAATTCTTCAAACTATCGTGTTGTTAATGCTTTCTTAAAAGCTGAAAAACATCATTTGAACTTTAAAAATTTGCAAACCTCACACCAAACAATTTATGTCTGCATTGAAAACGTCAGGTCAATCATGCATTTCATAATTTTGGAGGGAAAAAAAAACAAAACCTCATCTTTATTTTACAAAATCAGGTACTTCAGGGAAGAAAAAATTTGTCTATTTTGCTGCCAAGAATCACAGTATAATTTAATTACTAACAGAAAACAAATTTTTCTTTCAAAATCATTTTTCTTTCTTCGTCTTACTAGTATTTAGAATAAAGATAAGAAAATCAAGTTAAAAAGTTAGAATTGAGAACACAGTGCTGCTGACTGGGATGGTGCCAGAGGGGAGACCGGGCCTCCTGTTGGGGATGCTGCGCCCCCCATCGGGGAAAATTTTTGCGCGGGCTATTAAACTAGTTGATAAATTAAAATTTTAGACGAATTTCATTACACTCGTCCCCTGTACAGCAAATTGTGCCCCCTCTGTCGGGAAGACCGTGCCAACAGATAAAATTGACATTCCTTTTTACTGTGCAATTTTCTAAATAGAAAACACATACAAGGGACAATAAAAACCAGCAGGAATAGTCTCCCCAAAACTTTCTCGTATCCACCCTAACAAGGGGATGGGGAATACACCAAGTGCCAATCATTAACACAGGTTGGGGAAAACGTGCGAATTTTTCCCCTGTCATAGAATGTTGAAGAAACCCAATATGCAATTTGGACGCTTTCCCCCCCCCCCCCCCCAACCGATTAAAATGAAAATTGGGCACAGGTCTACAATTAATGTTAGCGAACCTCATACCGATTTTTATTTATCTAAATCATAGCGTTTAAGAATTATCGTATTCACAAATATGCAATTATACAGACTGACAGACAGTCAACCCTTCAACAGATTTAGTCTAAAATTTGACACGAACCTACATTCCTGATGATAAAATTGTGTAACAAATTTTATCCATCTAGCTATTTAAGTTTTTGAGTTATCGTGTTCACATGAACACGGGCAGACTTCTCATAGAGGGATTTTGTCCAAAATCCAATAGTAACCTACAAATTATGTGTCAAGATCACATACCAAATTTCATCCCTCTAACTCTGTTTTTGAGTTATGTTCACAGACATAATTCCAAAATTGTGTTTTTTGGACTCGGGGAGGTCTAAAATGTGGAGATTCATCAAAAATATTGAGTTCGAATTTTCTGATAATTTCAATACTTTCTCTTTGTATAAGAGAAAGTAAAAAAGTTACAAGAAACACCACTTAATACAAATCATCTTAGAGCAAAATTTTTTCACCTTAGAGGGGCAACAGATAACACTAGTTATCCCAATGTAGTTGTTACTAAAGTTCATTGAATTTCAGATGAGTTATAACAATTGGAATGCAGACACTCACTGAAGATGGCTCTCTTGTTGAAATACAATATGCTTCATATGGGCTAAAAATATTTCTGCGAGTGAAATTCACTGCCAAATCATTGAAGTGGCTGGTGAACATGCAATGAGCAGGAGTAATGGCAACATTCTCCTGCATGAACAATAACCATTCCCACTCTGTCCACCAAACTCAAGATTTGATGCAAAGCCATAAGAGTGGTGCTATACCCCAATATAGTCCTGATTTGGTCCCTTAAGATTACTTCATTTTCCCATAAATGAAGAAGCATTTGTCAGGAACAAGATTTTCTTCCAACAATGAAGGAAGTGAAGACAGCAGCCAAGAAGTGGCTAAATGAGCAAGGACATGATTTATACAAGCCGAGGTGAAGAAGTTGGTTCTGTGGTCTGTTAAATGCCTCAATCAATTTGGTGATCATGTGGTAAAGGGATGTTTTGGTATCCCTTTTACATCCCATTTTTATTTTATGCCAGCTGCTATTTTATAACTTTCTAAAGGAAATGTATTCTTTCGTAATTTTTTAAAAATCAACCCATGCATATTGCAAGGAGAGGTAAATTTGAAACATTTTGTTACAACTCAATCAAGTTTCAAAACAGTATAATAATATTAACAAGTTTATCAATTGCATGCCAATACCTCAACATATGCAAATACACACAATTATTACTCACTGTAAAATTTTCTAAATACTTACTATATAAACCTATACCAAATTTTTTGATATATTTCATGAAAACTATGTGAGAACTTAACTGAATGCAAGATTAATCCCCAAAATCTTAATGATTGACAGATTTTTAGAACAAATTTATCTTCGAAAAACTAAAACACATTACATAATATTCCAGACAAAAGACTTCAATGAAATCAAAACTATTTATCTTATGATAGGTATCAATTTGAATAGTTTGATTCTGAAATTGCATATTCATGGTCAGGATTGAACCAGTCAAAGAACACGGATATTTGATCCATAACCAGACTTGCACGTACTGTAGGGGAGACTGCGGATGTTTGACCCACTTTTGAAAAAACTGTCTCCCATTTTCTTTAAAAACAAGATTGAAATCTATTTTTTTCACCATTTTATAACTCATATTGTGGGGCATATTTCCACACTATTATCATTTATAAAATATTTAAAATAACATTTTTTTTATAAAGATTTTTCAAAATAGTAAAAACAGGGTCAAACATCCCCACTTCAGAGAGGTTTGACCGACTTATTAAAAACAAAATAAAACATTTAAAAATTAATAATGACATATTAACTACTTAATTAACTATTCTTCTTTATAACATACAATTCAGAATTAGTTTATTTCGTCAACAGCATATAAACTGCATTCTGTGAAAGTTTTTATAATCACAAAAGTCAAATTTAATTTTCAAGGTGACTCTTTCAGTTTTACCACATTTGTTTTAATTAAAGCCCATTGCTCTACCCAGACTGCGCAAAGATAATTCTTTATACCTGTGTATAAATTCTTTCAACCAGTCCTAGTTAGCAGATTTGTTTGTGACTATCTTTGGAGTTAATCCATAATGTAACTCGAAAGCAAACAGTGAATATTCCTCAGTTTCCCCTATATCAGGGAATACCTGACAGGACACACGATTAGCTTTAAATTATATATTTCCATCTTCAAAGCCTTTATATTTATCCATATACCTCTTCTAAAGTTTTTTTTTTATTAATTTAATCCTAAACCAAGGCTTTAACATTTTTATCTTTGTAAATGATGGACAGAATAGCAGCTTTAATTAATGTTGGGAATACCTTTCTTTTTTTTATTGACTTATAGAAAAACGGCATAAAAATAAACAAAAGGCATTGTTTACTATCTTCATTAAACCTACTGAAGTGTTAATGAGGTCCAGGAATGAAGATATATTTATAAATTCAGTAAATGCTAATGTAGCATTTTTTTTTCTTTTCATTGTTAGATTTTAATACCTATTTGCCCAATAATATCCGAGATATAACAGAATAAATAAGAATGGTACAATATTGCTTTGATGAAGATTTTACATGCTTTGAGCATTTTAGGCACAGAATTTTCCAAATAAGATATAAATCTTGCAAACATAGAAATTATTAATTAAATTAATTCTAAATTAAGTTAGTAATATGTCAGATTTAACTTTAAATTAAAAATCTTAGCCCTTTCAAATTATAAAATGGGGAGGTCTGGCCTGGGTCAAACATCCTATACTTGCTATGGGTCAAACATTGCAGCCATTTTATTAAAAATGTAAAAAGCACATATTAATAACTATTATTATTTCTATTTAAGTAGATAGACTTTCAGAGCATTATTTAAAGCAGCTTTATAAACCAAAATATTTTTATAAATTTAACGTATAATTTGTGCAGGTTCTTACAAATGAAAAACCAAAAATTTACTTTTCTAAGCAAGAAATATGATTCAGGAAATAGCGTCTCTGTTTTTTTCTGCAACTGTCTTACAACTTTAGTATGGTATGCAGTTGATGATTATTGAGCTGCCATCTTGTATTTAATCTTTGAAAACGCTTTTTTTTTTTTTTTTTAAAGTTAAAGGGGATGGGTCAAACATCCCTAGTCTCCCCCTACTGATGAATTCATAACTTGAACTTGCAATTACCAGGCTAAATTTAAGACTTTAATACGCAACCTAAAAGAGTAATTTTTATTTACCATTTCAAATGCATCACCTTAGAATTACTTTTATTTCTTTAAATGGATATGAAAAAAAGCTGTACTCGACTGCTAAACTTTTAACACCAAAAAAATTACAATACAGCCGCCTAAATTAATTATACTCAAACCCTCATTTAAGTTAAAAAATATATTTCTTTGTCAGTCAGTAAGAGTGCAAATATTTAGGCTGCTGTAAAAAATAAATTAATTAAACATCAAAAAATTATTCATAAAGAATATTAAATCTGGTAAATTTTAACAGGGTGCGTAGTGAGAAATTGCTGTAAAAATTAAGCACTTTTAAGGACTTTTTAAGCACCTTATCCAAAAAAATTAAGCACCTTTGCACATGCACGCATACGTAAACCCACATATTTTCTAAGTATAGGATGTTTTTTTCTGTTTTATAATACGGCATAGTTTTTATTTAAAAATTTAAATATGTATATTTTTTAAATTTAAAATATGTAATTTTTTAATTTTAACATTTATTTCTGTATCTTCACGTCTTCTATTATAAAACAAAGAATGTCTTTTTAGTTTGACAAAAAAATAAAAATGATAATGCAAACTGTCGTTACCAAAAATTAAAACAACTTTTATACGATTAACAATAACAATCCGTGACCTTCTCCAACATTTCTTAAAATTAACAAATTACCAGTTAATTTGCTCCTTTGGAATAATCACTCCAGTACTTCAAGAAGAAAGAGGGAGTATTTCGAGTTGAAGAAAGAGGGAGCGAAAAAAAAGTCATTAATAGTCCAGTCAAAGAAGCGTTTCAAAAAAAACATTAAATCGTATAGTTTTGAAATTGATAAACATGTTTGTGAGGGGCTCCTGATAAACATACTAAAAGTCCCCCTTCCTGAGGGGTGAAGACTCGCGCCACCATCTTGGATTTCACACCCCCTTTTTAGTTTTTTCTCGAATATCTCGAAAATTATTTAGTTATAAAATTACAATTGATTTAATGAATTAAAGAGCCCAAAATTTCCTGCAAATACATGCTGTTATTTTTCTGCTATCTTTAATAGTTTCCGATGTAATGGGTATCCAAGTTTGCCGCCAACTTGGATTTTATCCCCTTTTTTTTGGTTTTCTGGAACATCTCAAAAACTTAAAACTAGACGAAAAATAAAAGCATGTATTTGTAGAGAATTTTACAATCATTAATTTGTTGTATTACATGAAACTGAATAGTTTTTGAGATATTCATAAAAGACTAAAAAAGGGGGTTGAAATCAAAGATGGGGGCAAACTTTGAGACCCATTATCTCAGAAACTATTAAAGAAAGGAGAACAATAAAAGCATGCATTTGTAGGGAATTTTACGCTCTTTACTTTGTTAAATAAAATGTGATTTTAAAATTGAATAGTTCTTCAGATATTCAAGAAAAACTAAAAATGGGGGATGAAATCCAAGATGGGGGCAAAATTGAGACTGATTATCTCGGAAACTATCAAAGCTAGAAGAATAATAAATGCATGCATTCGTAGGAAATTTCAAGCTCTTTAATTTGTTATATAGATTAGTTTTTGAGATATTCAAGAAAAACTTTAAAAAAGGGAGATGAAATCCAAGATTTCAGCAAACTGTGAGACCCATTATCTTGGAAACTATTAAAGAAATAAGAACAATAAAAGCATGCATTTGTAGGGAATTTTACCCTCTTTAATTTGTTAAATCATGTATGAATAGTTTTCGAGATAGTCAGGAAAAACTAAAAAAGAGGGGGATGAAATTCAAGATGGCAGCGCAAGCTCCGCCCCCAGGACGGGAACCTTTAGAATGTTCAACAGAAGCCTCTCGCGAACATGTGTACCAATTTTCAAAGCTATACGATTTAATGTTTTTTTCAAACCCATAGTTGACTGGACTATCAACTACGATTTTTTACAAATTCATCCGTTTTGAGACCAATTATCTTATAAACTATTAAAGCTAGAAGAAAAATAAAAGCATATATTGTAGGGAATTGTACTCTTTAATTTGTTATATCAACTGTAATTTGAAAACTGAATAGTTTTCGAGATATTCAAGAAAAACTAAAAAGGGGGGATGAAATACGAGATGGCGGAGCGAGCCCCCCCCCTTCAGGACCGGGGCCCTTTATTACGTTCATCAGGAGCCCCTTACGAAAATATGTAACAAATTTTAAAACTATATGATTTAATGTTTTTTCCACCCTCATTTTGGGCCTTCGTTGACTGAACTATAAGCATTATCTTAACATGTGTCGACACCCCTGGATCTATCACACCCTGGATTCCTTCCCCGAATCCTTCCCTTGCATCGGTTTTCATTCTTGATACATCCGGTAAACAAAGCTTTATGACTATGCTTTCGATTTATCGTATTCAACGTCTGAGGTTTTGAAGGAAGAATGTTTTCTTTGCATTTTTTGGGAAAATTAAGCACTTTTTAAGCACCTGTTTTCAAAATTAAGCACTTTTAAGGTGCTTAAAAATGGTTTTCAAATTTAAGCACTTTTCATGACGCTACGCACCCTGTTTAATGAGTTTTTACAAAGAAATTAGTTTCATTTCTTTTGTCAACAAGAAGAGAACCCACCCAAGTCTCACTAACTCAAAAATTTGACAAATCATATTTTAGACGTCAAGTAATGCAGCAAGAAACCTCAGCTTAAAGCCTAACTTTCTGGAGTAAAAATTCATATGATGTGCTCTTTAATAAAAGAATTAGAAAAAAAATATGTTACTGTTCCTGAAAGTAACAAAACACTGTAAAGGAACATCTTTTATTTGAACAAGTTTTCAGGAAAAAAAAAAATTATCAATTCACTTTTTTCCAATAGAATGAAGTAATGAATCAATTTTCGATCTTATGTGATGATGAAACTTTTAAGAAGTTCTAATTTACCTGGCCAAGTAAATTGGTGAATATTCACAATATTCCCAAATGAAATTTAAAATTGTATTCAGAGATCTTAGTATCACATCCTGAACAACATACATGTTGTTCAACTCCTTTGTATTTCTCTTAGTTTCTAGTATACACAATAGGATGAAAAGATATGTATAATACAGAAAAATAAACTACAAAATATACATCAGACCTATGAGAGAGCTTGTACACACATGGTTTCCAAACTCTAATTAAAAATACCAACAGAATAAAAATTAAGTTTCTGTTTAAAGACACGCAATAATTGCATCCAACAATAAACTTGCAGGATCATTTGAAAAAACAAAAAGGTAAAATTAAGTCAAGCTGCAATTACTAGAAAGATAACATTTAATTATCTTTAAAATATAATTAAATAAATATAAAAATAAGCATATTTTGCTTTTTTAACATCAGCAATTTCAAAACTTTTCTATATGTATAACTAACTGCCTTACTTTTATACTGCAAAAAATTGCATATTTAATTGCTTTCCATATCGAGATACTGTAACATGAGGAATAAAACAACCTTCATACATTTGTGATCTTAAGTTAAAAACTCTTCAACCATGGAAACCATGTGAATATTACAAAATAAAGATGCATATTCTTTTAATGAGTTTTAAATAACTATGCAATTCACTCAGCATTCTTCCAAGTCCTTCAAATATGATAGCAAATCCCATGAATATGTATGATGAATTAGTTAGGGAAGGTACATGCAAACTAACATGCTTCTCAAAACTTAATAAAATAACTAAGGAACTGTAATGTTACAAAAGCAAGCATATTATATAAAGGAAGCACAAGTCCAAATCTATATACATGCAGCACACTAAAAATTTCCAATAAAAAACATTTCACACAATTAACAAAACATATATGAATGTTTATTAAAAACAAGAGGATGATGAGCCATTAAAGCCAATTTTAATAATACATTCCAAATGATACATGAAAAATGTTCAACACAGGCAAAATTCTTACAACAAAATGTAATAAATTAGAATACAGTAAGATGTGTATTCTGGATTCGGTTTTCCATTCAATGGTTGGGAAAATGAACCATAAAAAAGTATATAAAGTTATCTGATATTTATCTACACAAATAGAACAAGCCAGTCCAATATCACAAGGCGATAAGTTTTTCAAAAAGCAAATAGGTGTTTTAGTTTCACACCACATGCGAATTTCGAAATAACCCCCAATCGCCAAACTCTTTGGTCTCGCGTGAACAAGACTAAAACCTGCTCACGACAAGCTGGAATGCTGAGTGGTGGTGATGCTATTTGGACAAACCTGACTGTTGCTGTTGGGGTGTGCTGGCAAAAGCAGGACTCTGTCCTTGGGGAGTGGAGGCGGCATTCATGTTTGGCTGAGGTTGACCAGTCAGCCGAGAAAGGATGCCTCGCTCAGACATCTGCAGCCTTTGGGCTACAGGGGGGATACGAGCAAGAGTGGCTGGAAGGCGACTCACGTCCGATTTCATATCACTCAGTAATTCTTCCAATTGGTTGAGAACTGGAAATAAAATGACACAAATTTTGGAATCTCATTAATTCACAGAATGCTAGATGCAATCACAAAAAACTCAAGAAAATAAACCATAAACAGCTAATTTTAATCATGCAGTCAATATTATTGACGGATAAGAAATCATCAATCAATGTAAAAAAACAACTGAAATACCTTTGTGAAGAACTGCATTAGCGGGTTTATTACCAGCAAGGGATTCTTTAGACAGATGTTGATGAGATTCAGCTAAACATTCCAACTCTGCAAACCTGTATTAAACATGAAAACCAGATAATCAAATACATGAGAGAAATTAGAAATAAAAAAAAGTGCACCTCAACCAAGAAACAAATAATATTCTGAATTAAGAAAAATGCACAAAATCTAAAGATTTCTCATTTTATTAATTTTATAGTCAATTATAATTACCTAGCATTGAGAGCCATAGCTGGATGATTAGGATCTTGAGTAAGGTTCAAATATGCTGCTCTTCGTAATTGTTCTTCAATGACTAAAGCTTGCTCTAGAAGCTAAAAACATAAGCAAAATAATTAATTAAAAAATCAAACTACTTCCACACACACACACAAAAAGGAGATAATATGCATAACAAGATATATATTCTAGTGGATGGGACGGCGATTCACACTTACTTTAAATCGCCTTGCAAGGAACTTGTTTTTTATTTCTAAGAAGTTTCCTTTACCAACATCCATTTTGAAAGGTTCATTTATAATGCTGAAGGCAAAATCACTCTGGATGTCCTGCCACCTACCATATCCATGCCTAATAACAATTAAGGAAACATTTCCAAAAACAAAAGTTTAAATTAAACACAAAATTAAATATTTATAACTTCAATATAACTCAAGGCAATTTACAAAAAAAATTATTAAACAGGGTGCGTAGTGAGAAATTCCTGAAAAAATTAAGCTCTTTTAAGTACTTTTTAAGCACCTTAACCAAAAAAATTAAGCACCTTTGTACATGCATACTTAGACCCACGTATTTTCCAAGTATAGGATGTTTTCTGTTTTATAATAATGCATATTTTTTAATTGAAAAATTTAAATATACTTTTAATTTTAATTATGTATTTTTTATTTTTATTATTTATTTCTGTACTTGCACGGCGTCTTCTATTGTAAAATAAAGGATGCCTTTTTGGTTTGACAAAAAAATAAAAATTGTCATTACCAGAAATTAAGCCAACTTTTATAGGATTAACTATAAAAATCTATGACCTTTTCCAACATTTCTTAAAATTAACAAACAGCTAATTTGCACCTTCAGGATAATCTTTCCAGTACAGTAGAGTGCCGATTATCTGAATTCCAATTAACCGAAATGTCCAATTATCTGAACACCCCATCTTTCTCTCCATTTTTTTTTTTTTTTTTAAGATTTAGCATGTGAAATAGAAAACATCCCCCCCAATCAGTGTATTGTTGCGAACAGTAACAAGAGAATAAGGACTTGGGAAAAGGGTGTGTGGGGAATGAAGGTCAAGACAACAGAATTCCTGTTTATCTTATCCCCTTCGCTGTGAACTTTTCCTTTGTTTCCTTGGCAGTGGTACTTTCCATTGAGTCACAGATTTCCTGGAAAAGTTGGTTATTGCACCACTAAATTTGATAAAAAATATTCATTTGCTGTATTAAAAGAATTGTTATGCATAAAAAATATATAAATTTCAACCGTTTTAGTATAGTCAGGACATTCCTTAAGGTGCCTGTCCAATTATCCAAACTAGGGCCGGCTCTACTGTATTTCAATATACAGAGGTGCCAAAAAAAGGCCAGTGAACAAAGGGTTTGAAAAAAAACATTAAATCATATAGTTTTGAAAATCCTTTACATCCCCCTTAGTTTTTCCTGAATATCTCGAAAACTAAAGTTTTCAAAATATAATTTCTTTAACAAATTAAAGAGCAGAAAATTCCCTATAAATACATCCTTTTATTTTTCTTCTAGCTTTAATTGTTTCAGAGATACTGAGTCTCAAAGTTTTCGGCCATCTCAGATTTCATGCCCCTTTTTAGCTTTTTTAAATATCTCGAAAATTATTCAATTTGTAAATTTAATGTAGTCAGCAAATTAAAGAGCGTAAAATTTCCTACAAATACATATCTTTATGTTTCTTCTGTCTTTAATAGTTTTCGACGTAATGGGTCTAAAGGCTGCAGCCATCTTGTATTTCATCCCCTCCTTTTATAGTTTTTTTTAAATATCTCAGAAACTATTAAAACTAGAAGAAAATTTAAAAGCACGTGTTTGTAGGGAAGTTTAAGGATCATTAATTTGTTGTATTACATGTAATTGAAAATTGAATCGATTTTGAGATATTCAAGAGACTAAAGAAAAGGGGGATAAAGCAAACTTTGAAAGCCAGCACCTCAGAAACTATCAAAGCTAGAAAAATAATAAATTCATGTATACGTAGAGAATTTCACACTCTTTAATTTGTGAAATCAATTTGAAGGACCGGGGACTTTTCGTATGTTCAACAGAAGCTTCTTGTGAACATGTGTACCAATTTTCGAAACTCTCACGAACATCCATATGTGCCAATTTTTAAAACTATATGATTTAATGTTTAATTCACCCGCATTTTGGCCCTTCGTTAACTGGACTCTTTAAGTGTTACCCTAACCTGTGTTGACACCCCAGTATCCATCTCGCTAAGGATTCTTCCCTTTCGTCTGTTTTCTTTCTTGATACATTCAGTAAACAAAGCTTTATGACTATGCATTCGATTTATCATATTCAACGTCTCAAGAAACAGAATGTTTTATTTGCACCTTGTCTCAAGAAACAGAATGTTTTCTTTGCACTTCTCGATAAAATTAAGCAATTTTTAAGGACATTCTTTTCAAAATTAAGCACTTTTAAGGCGCTTAAAAATGATTTTCAGTTTTAAGCACTTTTCATGATGCTACGCAGCCTGTTAAATAAATCTTATCCCATTTGCTTACAACTTTATTAAAAGTGGTGTAAAATGATGAGTGCAATGAAGTCCTCTGCCCATTTGAATCAATAAATAAAATTACAGATAATGGGCCACAACATAGTCCAAAAGTTACAGTATGATATAATATTGGCATGTGAAGAATTTTAGGGATCTTAAAAAAAAAAAAAAAGTTAGCACTACAATTACTGTAAATTCAACCAGCTACAAAAACATGTTTCAAATTTTTTCAAACCGGAACTTTAGAGATGAGGGGACAGATGTGTTTCAGAAATATTGGGCTACTGCTTATATGGCCAGAACTTCCATGAAGATTTCTGAGCTGCATTTTTCTTTTAATGAGTGATTTCTCACTTAATATCCAGTGGTTTCCTCAGGAACAAAACCTTTCCCTATTTAAACCTTCAGTAGTACTTAACATCATAAGTACGAAAGCAAGTCTTTTACAAGGAGAGAATTAGATACATCTAAACAAAATGGATTAAAAACTTGATCAATAAAATGTTGGGAAGAGTGCACAAATATGGCACCAAAATGTAGTCGTGAAAATGGCCATCACTTGAATGACATTTTCCACATTTAAACATTTGAAAATGACATACTATACTAATTATTTCTAAGGCAATAAATAATGTTTTTACACGCTTTTTAACAATCACTATTGTTGCGATTTTGAGGTGGCAGGCCACGTATTTTGTATGAATGAATTGGTGGAACTTTATAAACACCCATTTATTCTACATTTAGCATACACATTCATAATACTTTAGCTGATATATATACATATTTACAACATGACACAGTTAAGATTTAATACATCACCATATTGATAGCTCGATAGATTCGATAATAATGTTAATGTTGCCAGTTCTAAATTGTTAATAAAAGAAAGATTAAAGATAGTCAAGATGTTCAATTCAGTTCTTATAGGAAGAATGCAATAACCATGTTATGTGATTGTTTAAAAAGCATGTATTTCTATGGATTGCCTGTATTTTAAGTCATTATTATGTGGTAAGGAGAGGAAAACCATTCTCATCAACAAGATTAGAAAAACAGTATTCCTTTAGTTTATCTTTCCTCGTTATAATAAAAGTTAACATATCACATTAACAGAAATGTTGGATTATCTATTTCCTTATTTTAGAAGTAACCATGTCACATCTACATATATGAAGAAGAAAAATTAATAACTTCATTTGGAAAGATAGACAAGGGCAGTCTAAAATCAGCAGTACTTTATGTAGGCATGGGGAAATACTTAAAACAGATCCATGTCAAATGGTGATTACCTATCTTTATCCCAGGATTATCAATAATGCTCACCTGTTTTGTTTTTAATAATCAAAAGTAAAAGTTTGTGCTTGTTTTCATTACGCATGATTACAATGTATACATGTAGAGCTAAGAGGGAACAAACTGAATCTCTGAATTAAAGTAACAATGCTGTTTTTTCTGCAAAAAGGATACTTGACAATTCCAGCCAAAAGCCAGTAATCATGTCGTCTATGCCAGATCTCATACTCTCTTCCTGGCACAGCAGCTCGTTCTTCATTTTGCCATAAGGTGTGAAGTTCAGTGAAGCCTCCATCAGCAATATTAAACATAAATTTGCGCTTCCCTTTCCCATCTGAAGGCTCCTCTTTCACGTCACCATCCTTAGTTGGTTTATCTTCATCTTTGATTTCTATTACCTCTGCTTTATTGTCTGAAATTGAAACAGGATATATTTTTTTAAAATTTTATTTTCATATAGTAGTCAGGACATTTATTTTTACTTTTACAAAGAAAAGTAATTTCTTTATTCTATCAGTGATCTACAGTTTATGTTAAGTTACAATTAAAAAAACATTCAAAAAATTTATTTTATAAACTGCTTATTTTATATACTGTTTGATTCTCATTGGCACATGAAATTAATAGTTTTGCACATTTAACGTTAAAAATTAATCTTATATGAGTAGCACATTTTTTTTTGAAAATTAGGGGGGAAAAAAACCCTCTTATTTCAATTTAAATCAAATTATTGATATATTTGTTTGAAAATGATTCAATTCAAGTAACTTTTTATTCATTGTTAATGTGATGCTTACTCAAAATGGTGAAAAGTGTATTTTACGCAGTCTTAAACAGCGCCATATTAGATTAAACGACAATATAAGATAACTCACCATTTGTTTTTTCTTTATTCTCATGAGACTTATCCTTATTTTCTTTATCAGCATCTTTATCCTCATCTTCAAATACTTCAGGTTTCTCTTCTGGAGAAGAAATTGACAAAGAAAATTACAATTTAACCTTTACCAACACAAAAACTATAATATGTTTATACCAAATGGAATCAATACCTTTCTTAACAGATACAGATGAATCAACTTCCATTATTTCATCTTTATCATCAGCTTTTTCTTCTTTCTTATCATCTATTATAACCTCTTCAATTTTTTCCTTTTCCTTTTCTTTTGGTGGTTCTGTAGTTTCTTTAGAAGCCTCCTATTTATAAGCATCATTTAACCAATAAGAAAACTGACTTTTAACATCTTCTCAAAACACAGAACAAATATATTGCTAGACTTTACAATAAACAGGGATGCCACTCACAAAAAAGCAAAAAAGAGGAAATCACGAGCGAATTAAAAAAAAGCAAAAATGAGGAAATTGTGCGTGACTTTAAGAAAGTTAAAGTGTGGGAATCGCACGCAAGTAAAAGAATTTGTGAAGTAAAATTTCCATTTTTCATAACATTTATGCATGAATTTCATGAATTAATATAATATATAATAAAATGAAAATTTGGTTATAATTAAAATCAATGTTATAAAATTAAAAGTTTTTTTAAAAAATAAGACGGCTGCATAAAAATGAGGCTTACTCACACATACAACATACAAATATATATAATTTAAATTTGATTTTTAATTAATATTTTTACCCAATAAAGATGTGCATGAATATTAGAAACAGAAATCCAATCCAAATCATATATTTTTACAATTAAAAATGTCCAACACTAGGACAGAATTTAAAATGTTTAAGTTACTAAACAGTTAAATTACTGCATTCTTCACACAAATTAAAAATTTTGAAAAATACTAACAATATTATTAATTTTATTACAATGCTGTATTTTTACACTCAAATGCAGAAATTCTATAAAAATAAAACATTTTCATTTTTTATTTTTAATATTTGCACGCAGAAACATCTCTTCGATAGTTAGGATATTATTTTTTTAATTTTAACATTTCTTTTAGAATTAAGTTCAGAATAAAAGTTTTTGGCAGATTCAATTTTACTTTTATCCTCAACTTTTCTTCTATTGGATTCATTTACATTTTCGCCACCATTAAAATTTGGTTCATGCAGTCTCTTTAAAATGTGTTAGTTTTTTCTTATGATTTATCCTTTGCCTTTTAGTTGCATCTGCAGACATCTTTTTTGCAGCTTTTTTTGTCAGAGCTTTTTCTTTACTGGCATTTAATTCTTTTATTCTCTCTTCTCTTAATGATTTATTTTGTTTAAGTTTAACAAAGTAAACATTCCGTGAATTTTTTACATTTCTCACCAGTTTCGGATCAACTTTTTCTTTGAGAAAGTCATGTTTGGAAAACATACAAACTGCCGATTTTTTTTTTTTTTGTGAGCTCAGTTCATACTTAATGCACTGCATAGCATTAAATGTTGAAACATTTAATCTATTGCCTCCAGGTGTAATCACATTATTCATTATGCTAAAGCTACTTTCCACTTTGGGTTCATGGAAGCAGGTTAGCAAAGCAAATGTCATCCTTGAAAGTAGAGGATATTTTGAGGTATTCTCCACATCTCTCCACCATAAATCAACAGATTCTTCTACAATATCACTAAAATGATCATTTTGAAAATTATGTATTTCCAAATCATATGCTTCTTTTTCTGAATCTTGAACAGCATTTGAAGCATAGAGTGGCAGTTCTTTCATCAATTCTAATGCAACAGAAGTCTTTCTATTGCATGGATCCAGTGAAGATACTGCCTTTAAAAAAGGGTTGGCAAAAGGCATTTTTTCCACAAGCCACTTAGCACACCCACTGTATGCCTTAAAGACACATATCTTAAAATTTTTTATCACAATCAATTGAGATTTCGGAGCCAACTTTATAAGTTGCTTTGCAATATCACCCACAAAGATTGAAGAAAAAGAAAGAAGAAATATCCGCGAAAATCGAGGATTGATTTTTTTTTTTTTTTTTAAAAAGCGGAATTTTTCAAATCGCGATTTCCGAGGAAATCGCGGATTTATAAAAAAACAAAAAAAGCGGAAATCCGCCGTTCGGCGGAAAAGTGGCATCCCTGAATAAAAAATATGCATACTAAAAAAAAATTGAATTGGCATATAACATACACTATATGCCCAAAAGTATCCGGACACTTGCAGATTTTCACATTTTTTAGAATTTCTCCGGAATCATTTAACTGACTGCCTTTAAACTTCGGACATGTAAAGAATAGATAATAACTCACATTTTACATTGAAGATTCGGTCCTGAGGGTAATTAGGGGACCATCTACAAACTGATGAAGACAAAAAAGTTTTTTTCACACCCCTCTTCACAAAATACTGATAACAAGATGAAACTTTCAGAAATGGTAATGTATAATGTGAGTAATATTTACAGGAATTTTCGTAAACTCAGCAGAAATATTTGGGAAGATATAAAGTTTTTCTTAAAAACTCTCAAATTTTCCCACCTGTTTTTTGCTTATAACATGCAGAGTTTTCTGTTATATTATACGAAACTTACAGAAATGACAGACAGTATGTTAGAAAAGCATTTTGTAAAATTTAGAAAAGAATGTTTGAATATTACAGCAATTATGAGCATTTTTAGTAAATAATATTTTACTGCGCATGCGCGAAACATACTGTAATTTTTCTTTCCCAACTTTAAAGCCAGATATATAGGGCAACTTATAGAAGAGAATCAGTTCAATATCATTAGTATTCAGAAAGATATCGGCATTACAACGAGCGGAATTTTAGCTCCTGTCGAAGAGAAGCTAAAAGATGAGGGGTTGAACACAAATTGTTATTTTTTAAACTTATATCTTTAAATAGTTATATTGAATTGTATAGTGGTTAGAATTTGCTGAATACCCATGAACACATCTAATATTCGTAACGAATAAAAATATATATGTAGAATTATTAAAATATTTTAAGAAAAGAAATTAATTTGATGAAAAATCATCTCGCCATAAAAGAAATATATTTAAAAATATCGTTTGGCCGTAAAATTGCACTATGTAACTTGTTAATAATCATGTAAATAATATAATTAAAGTAATAAAATTTTTGTTATTTATATTACCTAATTAGCTGGAATTTAAGTTATACACGTAATTGATAAGTCTTCATGGGTATTCAGCAAATTCTAACCACTATACAATTCAATATAACTATTTAAAGATATAAGTTTAAAAAATAACAATTTGTGTTCAACCCCTCATCTTTTAGCTTCTCTTCGACAGGAGCTAAAATTCCGCTCGTTGTAATGCCGATATCTTTCTGAATACTAATGATATTGAACTGATTCTCTTCTATAAGTTGCCCTATATATCTGGCTTTAAAGTTGGGAAAGAAAAATTACAGTATGTTTCGCGCATGCGCAGTAAAATATTATTTACTAAAAATGCTCATAATTGCTGTAATATTCAAACATTCTTTTCTAAATTTTACAAAATGCTTTTCTAACATACTGTCTGTCATTTCTGTAAGTTTCGTATAATATAACAGAAAACTCTGCATGTTATAAGCAAAACACAGGTGGGAAAATTTGAGATTTTTTAAAGAAACCTTTATATCTTTTCAAATATTTGTGCTGAGTTTACGAAAATTCCTGTAAATATTACTCATATTATACATTACAATTTCTAAAATTTTCATCTTGTTATCAGTATTTCGTGAAGCGGTGTGGGACCAAAACTTTTTTGTCTTCATCAGTTTGTAGACGGTCCCTTAATTACCCTCAGGACCGAATTTTCAATGCAAAATGTAAGTTATTGTCTATTCTTTACATGTCCGAAGTTTAAAGGCAGTCAGTTAAACCATTCCAGAGAAATTCTAAAAAATGTGAAAATCTGCAAGTGTCCGGATACTTTTGGGCATATAGTGTATATAAAGGACATGATACCATATGAAAGAAGACCTCAAACAGATTAAAAAGAGTTTAAAAATATGCAATGAATCTTTTTGAGATCGAGTAAAAACAAGAATTAAAAATCATAAGGATTAGAATAAAATTTATTAATTAATCCAATAACACCCAACTTAATTTAAAGCATTCATTTCAGTAAAATTGTGAATTGTCAGCAATTGTGAAGTAAAATTTCGCCTTCCCCCTCCGCTTTTGGGTAGAAAATCATTTTAAAAACTTTTTTAAAGATATATATTAAAAGATATTAGAACATATAAAGAAATATAAAAAAAATAAAGATTATTTTCATATTTCTTACTAAAAAGAAATCAAAGGATCCCCCCTAAAAATGATGACAGTTCGACTTCCAACACCTGGCTAATGGATGGTATAAGCCAGATGAAACTAGTTTTAAGAATTTGGGAATAGATATTGACTTTCTATACAAAGCAAAAGAGAAAGAATGGAATGCAACTGGTTTACCATGGAAGTGAAATGCTACTGTCTTATAAATAGGTGCACTAACGGGCTAAGCAGAAACAATTGTACACAAATACCGACAGCTAAATGTTTTAAATCAATTTAATATAATTATTTTGATTAAACCTAACTTTTATATATATATATTTTTTTAAACATACACTTAAAAGCATCAATGATAAACTTACTTCAGCAGCCTCAGAGGTCTTCTCCTTCTCTTTGGAGTCTGAGGATGCATCCTCCACCTTGACTTCTTCAGCTGCAGCAGAGGGTGCGGGTGTTGAAGCAGGGGTTGGAGCGGGTGTTGATTCTTTGCTGTCGGTGGGAGTTGCACCACTACCACTAGTGGGTGCAGAGGCACCCTGAGGCATTTCGGGCATTTTGTTGTTTGGGAGCTCCCCAGGTGGTATGCTATAGAGGCCATTGATGTGTTCAAATTCTTGTACCTATTCAAAGAAGAAACAATATTTCATACAAGGGGAAATAAACTTTAGACAGTAAGAAGTAAACAAATATAATGGATATAAAATCATTCACAGTACACACAACACATATTTATCCCCTTGTAGGAATAATAAATCTTCAATAGAAATTTTGTTTAGAAAGTACTTCTTTAAATGAAAAGTTCAAAGAATTAAAGAGTGAAATATTAAGCTTTTTTATAAATAAGCAATGAAATTGTTCTAATTTTAGTAGTTGGAAGTTGATTTGACTTTCCCTGGCACAAGATCCTCGAATGGGATAAGCTGCGCCGAAAACCAAGAATCTGTACAAAAAATAAGTGCTTAAAAATTCGTTAGTTAAAATCAAGTAAAAAAGTGAGATGAATGAACCAACAGTACAAAGATACTAAAACAAGAAATTTAAAAGAGACCAGATCAAAAAAGAAAACTAAATATCATGGAAAACACCAATGTCCTTCAAGAACATGAAGAGGTTAAAATGTGGAATTTGTCCCAATAAAAATGACAAGTCGAAACTGCTTGAGCGAAAGTACCTCAACCGATGTTTATTAACAGCCACACAGTTTGTTAAGATGTGTTTGACAGTATGTCACCACAATGGTTACATGTTGGAGGATACTCCACAAAAAGCAAATATTTATGTCAATCGTGTATGCCCAATACGAAGTCTAGTTAACACGACGTCACAGCGTCTGTTAAGTTTCGTAACCCAATGCGAGAGAACCGGTTTAATGATATGTAGCTTGTTATTTGTTTCCATATTCCATTTTTCTTGCCACTGATAATGGCGCCACTGATAATGGCACCACTGATTGGCGGCAGATAGCACATCCTAATTTTAGTAGTAAGAATTTAATTACAAATGATATTACTAACTTAAAAGCAAAGTTTTACAGAAACAACTATGTATAATTTCCAAAGAGGTAAAAAAAAAAAATAAAGCAAATGTTGTTCACAAAGAAAGGTAAAAGCGATGCTTACTTTTTTTCTTATCAAGGACATGACTCCAATCCTTGTTAACACATGTTGACGAGAAAGTCCTTCTCTGGGAACGCCATCGGCAAATGTCTCAGAATTATCAGCACCAGGTTCACAAAGGTGGCGCATAAACAGAGAAACGTAGGCCTTGAAATTTTTTTCAGACTTGCCTCTCAGATCACGCACCAACCTGAAATTTCCACATTTAAATGCATACTCCTTTAAACACATATTGAAAAGAACTTCCTTTTTAAGAATTCAAAACTTAGTATAATTTTTCATTGAAAATTAAGTTTAATGGTTCCAAGCAACAGTTTTCTACTGGTAGTCAAAATTTATATTTGTACATAAAGGCAACTCTTAAATAGAGTTAATACAGTTTAAAGAAAAGGCATGCACCAATCATTACTGTAAACAAAATATACTAACTTCTATTCAACCCAACTATTCCTTCAGTTGACTTAAAGCAGTAATCATAGATCATTACTAATATTTCTTCCATATGCAATGAATAGGTCTTTTCTGAGGCAATACATTATTTATGAAGCAAACTAGCTCTTTAATTAGACTATATTCCTTCCTTGCTTGCATATCGAAGTAGCACATCAAAAACATGAATGCAGAAACAGAGTTGAGAATGCACACGACTTTTTTTTCCAAAAAAAATTTTAATTGTAAACCCATTTTCTTAATTAAAATAACAATTACATTAATAGATATTTTTTAAAGGCATTGAATAAAAATTATTTTTGAAGTAATGTATTATTAGTTATAAGAAATACAATCACAAACTGTAAATTCATCATTTCCAACAGCCTTTTCAAGTCCAGAATATATCATCATAATACTGCAATAGTATTCGGCCTCTAAACCCAACAATAAATAACTATCCATTTTATATCAATGTAAATTAATAAATTTTACTTTGCAAAGTTACTAATTTTCCCAAAGTAAATTTACATTTATATGTATATTCAATAACTTCTAAAAAGATCATTCAAACTGCAATACATTAACAAAAAAAGTGTAATAATATTTTGATTATATTCAATGCAAAATATTTTTAGAAACTTATTAGACTTGGAGTAAACAGCTAAATAAAACTAGAATTTAAAAAGCAATTGGCTTACCATTGTGAATTAAATGCATCTTGAGGCGGCATGCCATAGCGCATTATTGCATTCAAAAAGGCTTTTCTCTGTCTGGCATTGAACCCCAGAACCTGAAGCAAACACAAGGGAAAATCATTAATTCCAGTAATAACAAAGTCAAATTCCATAGGAGCAGTCAAAAACAAACATTATGAATTTATTAATAAGACAAAGAGCTTACAATTTAAACACTTACTTCAATATTTCCACCTACACGTGCCAATAGAGGTGGCAATGGCTTATCCCTCTCGGATTGACCCAATCTACCTTTACGGCCTCGAACTCCTTTTTCTACAAAAGAAAATTACATTTAAATAAAGGGGAGGGAATATAGATTAAGGAAGCAATGTTAATATAGGAACTCTCCATGAATTTCACATAACATCTGTTATATCAACATGTCGTATGTTAAATTTGCACAAACATTTTATTGATTCAAAACATTTGTATCAGTTAGCTTATATGCTCTCAAATAGTTGCATGCGTATACGATTGCAGTATGTTATCAAAAAAATGCCATATCACTAGTAGTTACAGTTGTTACATCAAAATATTGTATGCTTAGCTTTTTGTGTTTTCTGACATGACATAACAATTTTTTGTTAAAAGAAAAAAAAAAGAGAAGAGAAGAAATAACAATAAAATAAGAGCTGTTCTTTGATATAAATAAACCAAATTAACAAACTTAAGCCAAATGTGAGTTGCAAAAAGTTTAGTCGCACATTTCATTTACTTGATAAAATCAGAAAACTAAAAAATTACCTTCATTTTTCTCTTCAAAGTCATCGTCGTCTTCATTGTCATCTGGAAAACATGAAGTAATGTGAAAAAATAATGACAAGGTATTGAGCTACTTCCAGAAGCTTCAACACTTCAAATAAATATTTAAAAAGTAAAATAAATAAAATAATCAGTTTGAAACAAGCTAAATAAAAAGTAATATAGTTACCAGATGGAATGGAGAAGTCAGAATTGTAGTCAGACAGATTGTCTTGCCACGTTGAATCATCTTGTGGTCCCATAGCATCATTATAATTGACCTGTTTTCGAACTCTTTTGCCCTTGCCCAAAGTACGAGCCATATCCTCTTGTTGTTGTTCATAATGATGCCGTAATAGTTTTTCCCAATAGGCTGGATCTGCTGATTCAACTTCTTGTTTCAAAATTTCTGTTTCTGGTTCCTAAAAAAATTTGATGTTATGATTTGCTCTTCTATATGCAATTACAAATATTGAAACTTCAAATAAGAATTAGAAAACTATACCATTTCCAAGGTGTTGGATATTATTGGTATAAAACAATGCTTTATCAACGCAATTAAGAAGTAACATTTGTTATAATTATACATGGAACTTGGCTAATTCAAATTCATTGACAATTTGAATTTTGTCAGTTTCGAATCAACCAAGATCCACTTTATTATTATTATTAATGATAGTTTTTTTTAAATAGATGTTTAATATAGGTATAATATTTAATTCTATTGTAAATGTTAAACAGCTACTGTTTTCCTTCTACAATTTTAAAAGTTAGCTCATCACAAAATCCTACAATCTTAAAAGCTTTAGAAATGAAATCCTTCCCTTCATCTAATTTATTTTTTTAATTTTTAAGATACCATTAAAATAATAACTCAAATATGCAAACAATTTGTAAGACAAATAGCTTCTAAACAAGTAAAACAAAGGGGGGATGGGAATAGAATGGAGGGGCAGTAAACTTCTGTTGATATATTGATAGTAGGGATGTAACGAATAATGATTTGGCAGAATGCTAAATTTTTAAAAGCATTTTACTTTTGATTGTAAATGAAATAAATATTTTTCAAATTTTAAATGAAAAAAATTTAATATATATAAAATTGATTTTTTATTATTTGCATACTTTTAAAAATTTAATACCTTTATGCATATTTGTAATATTTTAAATACATTAATTACGATAATAAGAAATGAGAAACCCTCATCATTTTGGGATTGCTTCAGAGAAATAAAAGTTATCATTGCAGAACATGGCAATGGCAAACACAGAAGAAAACTGAACGGATAAATTAAAATTACTAAAAGTAATTCCGATTTTGATAAAGAGCTTCTAACCAATTAGCCATCTCAAAAGGCGACCCTTCCTTTCAACCTAAGCCACTTTCCTACCTGAAATCTGAGATTAAGTCAGCTGCTTTAAACATCTGGCAAGACAACTGGGATAATGGAGAAACTGGCCGCAGTACACACAATATAGTGCTTAGGGTTTCAAAGAAGCCAGTAGGATGGAATAGAGAAGAGATAATGTTTGTTACAGGACACTGGCCTTTCCCTTCAATCTTCGAACACATCTCGTGCAAAGAAAAAGGAGATCCAATGCACTATGCCACAAAATGCTGGTTTACCCTCTCCTGGCATTTCCAAACTCCAACAGTGTCACTTAAATTACAGTGGTTGAAAAACATTCTCATGAATAACTTATCAAGAACCCGACTTCGACACCTAATGCATTTCATATGTGAAGAGAACAATCTCATTGTAGAGGATAATAATTGAGCACTCATCCACCCAGACTGACACACACTTCCTGCTACTTATAACTTCCCCCCCCCCCTCTACGTATTTTTTTCTTTTGTTTTCTATGTTGTTCTGTCCTGAATATGTTTTTTTTCATTTGTTTTTGTACCTGTTGCTTGTTTTTGTCCTTTCTTAAAAAAATAAAATTCACTTCCATCCATCCAAACCGGAAAGGAGCCAAATGGCTCTAAACACGGGGATGCAGGTGGTGTAATGCAATGTAATACGTAGGATGGAGTGTCCACTTAATTGGTAGAAAAAAATGAGGAAAAATTTCCAAAGTTCGCAAATTTAGCAAGAAAATATTTTTCAGCACCTACAAGCATTATATAGTGACCATTTATTTTCTGTGGCTGGTAAAATATATGAAACTATATGGAACAGATTTCTACAAATGATATGCAACATTATTAAATACACTTATGTATTGTGCAATTTAGGCCTAATATTAAATATTCATTATATCCCTATTTGGTATCATTATGTGTATGAAATCAAACAGAACAGACTTCCTATGAAAATGTTGAAAAATTATTGTTCTTGTATCATAATTTCAGGCTTTGCAATGATAACTTATATACAACTTTATTAAATACCCTGCATTATGCAACTTGAAATTGGGTAAATGTTATAAGATTTTTTGATAATAAATGTACTGTGAAATCCTGGAATATTTTTTGTTAAATGTGTATTTAAAAAAAATTATTATCCTTAATATATTCGGCCGAATATCTTAGTATTTGGTCATTCGTCCATTCAGCAAAAGAGCCGAATACATAATAGTTGCCGAATATTCGTTACATTCCTAATTGATAGTCAGTATTTATTCATGTAGTTTAATAATTTAATCAACTTCAAATTATAAAAAATCACAACTTTTGAAAAATATATGAGAAGCCTTTCTTTCCACAATATGAAAATTAATTTTCATACTAATTATCAACTTTGTTTTAAATTAATGAGGAAGAGAAGTTTTGCCAAAATAAGAATACAGACTTACTTCTTCAACTTCTTTTGTTACATAAGCAGCAACTTTAAAGGAACTAAGATAGTCATTGGCCCACAGCTCTTTTTGTTCAATACCTTCTTGTGTTCTATCAAGAAGTTCGTCAATGGCTTTATTGTCATAATGGATTTCATCTTCTACAGAGGAAGAAATACAGACATTTCAATAATATGTGAAAGAAAGTTGAAACAAAAAATATTAAGTTCATTAGCATTCAATTTTGTGCACAATCAAGTTACGATTGCTAAAAAATTAACAAACAAAAGAGGGCTGGAACATTTTAAGTGAAAATTTCTTTTCACATAACCATTAAATTCATACCAAAAATCCTTTTAATTTTTATTGAAAAATAATGAGTAGTGCAGAAAGACCTTTGGAATAAAAAGAAATACCCTAATTTAGTTTACTGAACACTACAACTTAACTATATCAATTTAATTCAGTCTCATAAATCAATAATTATGTCTTAGTCAGAATGAGATGCAACTATGGACAATCAGAAGAATTTTTATTCAAGAACTGGGGAACAAATTAGTGTAGCAAAAGGAAAATAAACAACTGGCATCAATTACTGAATGTATATCACAAAAATTTACCTTTATCACCTTCATCTTTAAACAGATCCTCAGTACCAAACCTTAAAATATCATCAAGTTCTTGTTTAGACATAGTGTTTGATCGACTACCAAGACCTGGCCTTACAACTAAATGTGTAAGCATCATCTTTTTCTTAGCAACCTATAAGAAAAAATTTCAATGTATACAACGAAGAAAATATATAAAGGAGGAAGGCTGACATTTCTTTAAAAAAAAAAAAGTATTAAATATACAGAAAACAAAAATGTTTTTATCCTTTATTGCTCCATTTATTATCCCACAAATTGTAGGGTTCTAACCACACAAGAAAAAAATAATAACACAATTACAAATTATTCATAAGTAATTCATTTTTCAACACATAAACCCACACCATTTCTTATTTTCAAACTTTTTTTTACAGCTGCAAGAAACAAGTTGTGGCACCCAATAGTGAGCATGGCTGAACAAATAAATTCAGCGTGTTCTACTCAGAATCGATTTTTAATTTTAAAAAAATAGAGTACTTGAGCTAAAATTATTTAAACTAATCTCTCATGATATGTACAATCATATGAACATTTGATTCCTCCTCAAGAAAACTGGCCTTTTTTATTTCATGCAGAATTCTCGTAACAAATATTTTAATAACTGAATCGGACAAATTGCAGCCCATTCTTTTTATTTTATTAATTTTAAAATATCAGAGAAAGGAACAGACTGATTTATATTCTGAAAGAATAATAATAAATCAGAAATATAAGGTACTTTTTTTAAATGTAATCTTACCTGAGTGATCCTTTCTTCTACAGATGCTCTGGTTACAAATCGGTAGATCATTACTTTATTTGATTGACCTATTCGATGGGCACGGCTGAAAGCCTAGAAATAGAAAGAAGTTTAAACATTTTTTCTTTTCAAATTTTGTTAACAAACTTTCAGATTTTAATAATCTTTCAAACTTTTTACATACCTGAATATCATTGTGAGGATTCCAATCCGAGTCATATATAATGACAGTATCTGCAGTAGCCAAGTTAATACCTAAACCACCAGCTCGAGTTGAAAGCAAGAAAGCAAACTGAGGAGCGCCAGGAGCTAAAAATGAAAATAAAAATAAATAATCTTGCATAATATAAAAGAATTCAAGTAAATACATTAAACTACTACTGACCATTAAAACGATCAATGGCTTCTTGTCGTTGAGCTCCTGTAATGCCACCATCTATTCTTTCATATTTATAGTATTCGGCTTCCAGAAAATCTTCTAATATGTCCAACATTTTTGTCATCTGCGAAAAAAAAAAAAAATAAATGTAATTCCCCATTTTAGGAAACTCATATACATACTTCCAATTTGAAAAAAATATGAAATAGAGCTACAACTAAAGAAAAAGCATTTTACAATTTCTTAAATTTTTAATGTGCGACTAGCTAGAACACATTTCTACTATTTACACATTTCTTCTATTTACAACTGATTTATGTCATTCATTTATAATTCTAGGAAGACAATTATGGAAAATTCATATTTTTGTAAAACAAAAAATTTTATTAACTAAAAACATGCAAATTTCATGTATTAGTTCAAACCTCTTCCAGCTTTGCTACATTTATCATATAATTTTTCCCAGAAGTCACATCCTACTAAAGGATATTTAAATCAAGCAAGTTAAAAGTAAAAGCAAACATTATACAGATATTTACAAGAAAAATGTATCAAGAAAATAAAAAATTTAAAATATAAATTTAGCCAAATTCATATGGAAAAGTAAGAAAACTGGTAAAAAATATTAAAATGCTTACTGATAACTTAAGAGATATATACAGAGAGTACATACGAATAAAATTTATAACAGTCAACTTTCCCATTAGATATTTATTAATAATAGTTATTGTTAAAATTCCAATTACCTATTTTAACACTGTCTGAAGAAAAATATAAATGGAAATGTAGATATGAAAATTTCAAGATTTGGATTACTGTCTATAAGGGTCAAATCGTAATAGAAAAGAAGACCAAGGACTTTCAAATATTGCAATTTTTAAACTATTCTCTAGATCTTCACCTAACAAATTTAAAGCTCAAGCTTTTATTTAATTATAATTGCTATAAAAAAGCAGAAAAAATAAGGAAATATATATTTTAATAAACAGACACTGCCTTAAAATCAAACACATCTAAACATATGCAATAAGTAACAAAAAGGCTGCATTCCTAGAAATTAAAATTGATTCTTTATGAAAGGCACCAAGAACCATTTTCTATTGTAAACCGATTTAAAACAATAATACTAAGTACCATCTTTATTTTCAATTTACCTGTGAAAAAATAAGAACTCTGTGGCCTTCATCATTAAGTTTCCTTAACATCTTTTGCAACAGCAATAATTTCCCACAAGCTCTTATTAAACTAGAGCCTTCAAATGCCCCATTAGGGAGTCTAGGCGCTTCCTGTCAAGACACAAATGAAGAGAAAAATTTTAAGGTGTGAAAAATAAATTCTCAAACATTTTATAAAATTCAACAATATGATAAAGTGCACAAAGATAATGAACTCAGGAAGAATAAAATACAAATGAACTCAAAATAACTTACTTGAGCAGCTGCAGGAAATAAATATGGATGGTTGCAGCACTTTTTCAAATCCATCATGATATTTAACAAAGACACTTGGTGACCACCACCTTTGGCATTTAATGCCTCAAAATTTCGGGTTAATATGAATTTATAGTATTTCCTAAAAAAAAAAAAAAATGCCTTTAATATATGCTACTTACTAAAAACAATTAGTATTCATTTGCACGTATAATTAACAGAGAGAAAGAGCATGTATAGAGGAAATTTATGCAACATTAGCAAATTTCCTTAGAAAAAGACATAAAAGAAAAACAATTCCATGGAAAAATATAAACATGCATCAAAATTAAAGTAGTTTTTTTAAAGATATTAAAGGATACTTACTTTTGCATTTGTGCTAAGTCAACTCTAACAATAAATTCGCTCTTTGCAGGGATATTCTATGCAAAAATAAAAAACAAAAGTTCAGAATTCACATATTTAGAATTTCCAAGATCAAATGCTAACAAAAATTTTAAGCTTATAATTATGCAATAATAACAGCAACAACCAGCATAAAAAAATGATGGATATATAATGTCCTTTGAGAAGAATATGATTTCAGGGATTTTATGCTGTGTTTCTAAATTATTGACATTAAACACATTTCTTTTTGAATTAAAATAGATTTCAATGATAACTCAATAAAAAAA
Source organism: Araneus ventricosus (assembly GCA_013235015.1). Classification (NCBI taxonomy): domain Eukaryota; kingdom Metazoa; phylum Arthropoda; class Arachnida; order Araneae; family Araneidae; genus Araneus; species Araneus ventricosus. The sequence goes on from BGPR01000154.1 coordinate 526,874, forward strand.
CATGATTGAGAAATGCAAGTCATTCATTTTATGCAATAAACACCAAAAAATAAAAATCATACTTTCAACACATCAGCTTTCAATCTTCTTAGCAAATGGCATCCTAGCAAATCATGTAATTTTTTAACTTGCTCTTCTTTAGCCAAATCAGCAAACTCATTTAGAAATCCTTGAAGATCACTGTAAAATGAACACCAGTTAAGTCTTTTTCCTGCTAGAACTTTAAGTTTAATGTTTAAAAAATAATAATAATGGTACTAAAACAACTTACTTAAAAGCAGATGCATTTAAGAAATTCAATAAATGGAAAAGTTCTTCAAGGTTGTTTTGTAGTGGAGTACCAGTTAGCAGAAGCTTGTAATTAATTTTGTAAGCATTCAATACTTTGAAAAACTGGAATGGAAGAAAAACATAAATTTAGTATCAATACAACGATGAAATTTTATATTACTAACAAATTCTACTTTAATATTTCCAAGGATCTATTATAATGACCTTTGACTGATTATTTTTTAACCGATGAGCTTCATCCACAACAAGCACTTGCCAGTCTATGGAACCAAGCATAGCTGTATCAATACACACAAGTTCATAAGATGTGAGAAGGACATGGAACTTGATAGGGACATCTTTCTGCAAAAATAACAAACGTAAAATCAGTCAATAGATTAAGATATTTTGAAATGTTCAATAAATTTCATCTCAAATTCGTAAATGACAAAAATTTTAAGTGTTTTAAAATCAAAAGCTTGTGTTCATTACACCTGCTATAAGCTTAACACAAATGATGCCGGGTAAGTTTATATTTAAAATCCTTTTTCAAAAATCTTTTCTTTTTTAAAACGTTTAAATTAACTTCCAAGTATATGAATGAAATAAATCTTGCAATACAATGACTGAATAAGAAACAGTAAAGACCAAATTAATTATAAATTAACTTTTCTGTATAAAAACATTAAAATCTCTTAATAGAACTATTTACCATTCACATGCAACCATTAAGTCCAATTACAGTATAATAGAATATTCATGTTAATTTCCCTATGCCACTCATGTTCAACTGTCTTTTATTTAAATAAAAATTTAAGAACATAAAAGAACAACAACTAACTCGAATTCGACCAGATTTGCCAGATTTGCTTCGCACAGCACCTTCTTCAAAAGAAAATTCATGTTCCCGAATGACAGCTCTGCTGTCTTTGTCCCCTATATATGTTACAACATAAAAGTCAGGAGCCCAAGTCTCAAACTCTCTTTCCCAATTGATGATGGTTGAAAGAGGTGCACTCACTAAAAATGGCCCTCGGCAATGACCCTGAAATTAAAAGCAACTCTTTAAATATAGCAATAATGTGAAAATAAATGTTCAGAATGTGAATATTGTAATTGCCAAGCAAGTTTTTTACCTCTTTATACAATGAGTAAAGGAATACAATGGTTTGAATGGTTTTTCCCAAACCCATTTCATCAGCCAATATAGTATCTGTACCATTGGCCCAGGAAAATCGCAGCCAATTTACTCCTTCCAATTGGTATGGATGTAGTTCATTTCCAGTAGCATCAACAAATTGTGGCTGCTTTTCATATTTCTTCTTAGGCTAAAAAAATCATAAAACTATTAAATACTCTCCAAAAAGACTTTACAGGCAAGCAGCAACACAAGACGAAGTAAGCAGGAGTACAGCCCAACTTTCTCTAAGAGAGATGTAGCAAGTGAATGGGAAAATAAAACTGTAACCCTGATTTTATAATTTTTGGAAGAAGCAGGGTTACAATGCAGGATCAAGCACAGCAGGATTGTAAGCTTAATAACCCACACAAGCAGAAGACATACAAAAGCAACAGTAGGCAAAGACTAATAAAAAAAAAATGAAGCAGTTTTATGTCCAACAAAACTTACTCAAAAAGTCTCGTTTATATTTATAATGTCATTTAAGAAACATTCTAAGATGCATAAATGAACTCTTTGTCTAATGTCCCACGAGTTACACCTCCAACTTATTTATATAAAATTTAAGACTAACATAGAGAATCATAAAACCAACATTAGTTTCTGATATAACACAAATTATCTAGTAAACCAATAACTTAATACAAGATATCACAAAAATCTGTATGCATCCCGATAAAAATATGATTTCAAGGAAAGCCTACTGGCATAATGATCAATTTCAAGTCCCCCATCCACCCAGCAACATATACAGAATCTGTATGCAATGTCTTTATGTCTTCTTCGTGTTTTATATAACTTCCAAGTATTCTAAGGCTTCCTAAATCCTTAAAAGTGAGAAAAAGATTGCAGGGAAATAATATATGCTCAATTTGCATTGAGTCAATGCTTTGTGGCAGTTTGCTACTGAAACAGGTTTACTATTATGCAATAGGAAACAAATACATTACCGAGAAATATTAACTCAGCGTACATTGAGTCGAAGTTTCGTAGACACTTTATCATGATTTTTTTTCAATGAAGATTTTTTTTATGCATGCTACTCTTTAAAAACCAAATTCATAAATACTTTATTAAATAACTCCCTGGATAATTTCTTAAATTTTGTTCACTAGTTCAAAAGAAAATTTGACATTGTTTGTAAAAAAATAAACCCATTGTACTTTAAATATGAGGCAGTTGACTAATTATTTCTCAGCCATTTTGACAGCAGGCACATAAAACAGAGATAAAATTCAAAACTAGGAAAGCATCTGTCTACTGCACACAGGAAATGATATAATGATCTAAATATGACACTATCATTATTTATATCATTCTGCAACTTCCTATAATTAAAGTAATATGTTAAAGGGAAAAAGTTAAAATAGTGACATGAACAAAATTGTCAATAGTTACCTGTGTTTTTATTACTTCCTCCTGCAGTTTTGCAAGAGCAAACATAAAACCACATTAGTACATAAAACATTACACTAACTACGCACATACATTAGCTTGATTTCACAAAAAGAAAAAAAAAGTTATGTACATAAGCATTTAAAACCAGAAACAGATTAAAAAATACAATACAAAATCTACAAAAATCAATAAAAAAATCACATTTATAGGATATTTTACAAAATTTACTCACATCTACAGTTGGTTTGTCAGGTGGAGGTGTCAAACGCCTGGTGCCATCCTCATCTTTAAGATCCTTGGGCCTCTTACCTTTAGAACTTTTATTTTTTGCATATTTCTTATTCTGACTTTCAAGAGAGGCCCTGCAAAGAGAAAAAACATGAATGTAGACTACAGAATATAACAAAGCAATTTACTAAGTAAATATTAATAAAATTTCAACAATTTCATTACAGTAAACATGGCTTATTCGAATATTTCCTTTGGTCCCTTGAAATTCCTATCAACAAAATGATAAAATATTGTCTAAAATTCAAATTTATTTTGCTAATTTGAAGCTGAACTTAAAAATTGCTTTTATTTCTGAATTATTTTCAGTAATTAAATACATCCCTACCTTATAAAACCATCTTGTCTATTTTATTCCATATGGTGTCAGTTGAGTGGCTGTATATTTTGAAGTTTTATTGCATAATTGTTATATTCAAAGTTTCAATTTATATCATGTATAAAATACTTATGAATTTCACTTTTATTTATTATATATAGATGTATTATTTATTAAAACTATTCAATATAAAAATAACTCATTACCATCATTTTTAGCTTAAAAATTGTAATTTTCTATTATGATCCATTCTAAGCTAATTTTTTATTAATTCAAATAATCAAATGTTTATTGTATGCGTTTTGAGTCAAATTTCAAAATGCATAATTTAAAATTTTTACACATTATAAATTTTATACATAATATTTAATTGCTCATTATATTCCAATAGAAACAAAGATTACCTCAAATCCCAATAGTAATTTTCACCTTTTTGCCAATCGGGAACTTCAAAGTCATCAGTTATTTTACCATCCTCCCAGGTGGTCAAATCATAAGGAAGATCTCTCCATTTGACTAAATACTTGGTTTTTCCATCTTTCCCAGTCCTGATAACAATTAAAAATAAATTAAAAACAAGTACTGATAAAAAGTTAATCCATTGTTATCACTTCAAGTCCTTCACTCACCTATGATTAATAATTTTATGTATTTGTAACCACTCAGGACGAATCCCATAACGATAGAATTTTTCCTCCAAATTTTGAAATGTTTCTCTAGACCGCCTATCTTCTTTCTTCCCAACATCTAAACTACTGCTACCATCATCTAATGCTGGTGGTTCATCCATATCGTTTTTGCGACAATAGCAGCGAAACAATCCAGGATGATAATACTCCAGCTGCAATTAACCATTAAATTACAAGAGAAGTTACATAAAATATACAACTAAACACAGTAAAAGTCAATATTTAATAGTTTTTTTTTTTTTTTTTGAACAAAATGTTCTGTGTGTGAAGAATATTAGAGAGCAATTTTTCACTTTCTAAGTATTCTTCATCTTATTCCTAATAAAGCATGATCTCTCCTTTAAATGATATCAGAGAAGATGCGTTTATGAATTTAAATATTTATTTTAGTAATTAAAATATAAATTATCATACAATACTTTCAAGCAGTCTACAAGAATTTAAAGAACTAAAACATCAAAGGCCTAAAAAAAAATTTGCTAAAATTTTGTATAACACAATGATTGCTGGTTTAAAAACATTCATAATTTTAATGTTAGAAGTAAAATCTTATTCCTCATCGAATAAAAAATTTTTACAAATGCAATGGTATGAACTAAAAGGGTTTTTTTTAAAATTATTAGGCTATTATTACAACACAATCACAAAGGCTAGCTTCATGACTAATAAATATTGTAAAACTAATTCAATCTTTAATCATAAGTACTATGGATAGTGAATATAAAAATTAAATTTACGCGTAACACACTAAATTGAGCCAGTAAAAATTATGTTAAAATAAAAGGATATATTATTGAAATTCTATTAATTACTTGAGCTTCAGAAATCCATGAACAATGCCAATATGACAAATCATGCCATTTGACAAAGAATTCCCTTTGTGGTTTTGGTTGAATTTTACTACTGGTAGATGGCTCAAGGGCAGGATCATCTTTATCATCTTCTTTCTTTGTATCTTCAGATTTGGGCACTTCACTCCATCTCCACGTTAAGATCTTTGCCACCTTTGCTTTCAGTGGTTCAACCTATAGCCAAAACATTAAACATTCACATTGAAAACTAATTATAAAATATAATATTTAAGCATTTAACCCACTTACAGAACAATTCTCAACTTAACTACTTTATTACACATTATTCAAAAATAAGACTTCATTACAAAGAGTAAATAAGCAAACGCAAGTCTTTCAATTTATATAAAATATTTCACGCATATATTATTTATTGTAAATTCTTAAAACATATTGATTGAGTATCTGTTGTTCAAAAGTTTTATTCCCTGTACCTTCCAGAGATACACCGATTTGTTGCGTCTTTTGAACACGATAGTAAAATATGGTCCAAACTGCTAATTTTATTGCATGCATTATATGTGGGTTATTCAAAAGATTAAATTTATTCAACAGTCCAGGTGTCATTAATGTTTTGATGAATATTCTAGCACAAATGCATATTCTCTTTTGCTTTTTATCTATTTGGAGATAATTCTGATTTCTGAGTATTCCGATTTCCCAAGTTTTTTTTTTAAATATTTGCTGTGTTCTTCATTGGAATTTTGTGTGTTGCAGGAAAAGATATCTTCTGATGGAATTCAATTAAAGTGGGCTGTTCCGTGATAAAATCCAGCTTTTCAATCCAAGTTCATGAGATACCAAACTACCAACTATATACACTAGTAGTCAAGTATTATGAAAAACAGCATACTGCATAACCCAAAATAACAAAACTGTTTAACCTCCCCTCGACTTTCTCGCATACTCCCACATAAAGATGTCCCTTAAATAGGAAAGGCCTTTCTTATGATGAATACTCAAATAACTGCATCTAGCTGCAATAAATAAAAACTAAATACTATTTTAATGAGATATTATTGTATGTTTTTATAATAATGAATAAAAATGCACAATGCAAATTGAATTATTGGTGCAGCGAAGTTGAAACAAAAGTAAATTGGAAGTCATGGCATGGAATATGTTCCATTTCTTGGAAAGATACTAACCAAAGTCATGTTATTAGCCAAGAGGGATATAATTTTAATTGACATCTATCTCACTTGTTCTGTTTTTAAATAGAAAAGGCTTGTTGTCACTCAAATATAAAAACAAGCAGATGCTAAATTTGGGATAGATTTAATGAAAGGGAAAACAGGGATGCATTTTAAACTTAATTATATAAAATTAGAGTGATCATTCCCCCCTTATTAAAATATAAGTATACAGCAAGCAAATTAATCTCAAACTTAATAGTTCAAACTATTCAAAGTTGTCTTAGTTTGTCTGTGTCTTCAGCTTTCATAATGAAGCAGAGAAGACTGTATAAAACAAATGAATCTTAGAGAGTGCCCATAAACTAAAAGTGATTAATAACCAAGTATATTAAAATTCCTTCAAAATACTGGAAAGCCTTATTAAGCTTCATCTGCTTAAAAAAATTCTAATATTACAGAATATGACAAAAATAGCATTAATACACTTTTAACACCAAATAACAAAGGATTAAAAACAAAACAAATGAACGGAAAATTAATGTATGCACAAGCATTGCATACAAATGAAAAAAAAATTCAGAAATGGGATTATTTAATCTGATACTTCATTTTTTTCAAAAACAAAAAAAAATTAAGCAATTTTTTCTCGCTAAGAACTAAAATTAAATATAATCATCCAAATAAACAAAAATTAAAGCTTACAAGCACACCAAATCCACATTCAAGGTTTTAGAATTCAAAGATAAATAACAAATAAGAATTGACTGATTTAAATTTAATGCACATAGTTACATCAATTGAATCCAAAGAGTTAACAGGAACATTTGTACAATCAAATTATTTACCAAGCATTGACTTTTTCAAAATGAAAGATTTATACATTAATCAAACAAATTGCCTAACTACTTTATCAAGGCATAAGTTACAAGGAAATAGTCAAAAACCAATTCCAAGCACCTATCCTATCAGTCTATGAACGAATTTCAAACACATACCTTTATTTCGTCTTCAACTTTCTTTTTGATTGCTACTTCTTTCGTAACAGCCCCTTCCTTAAAAGTCAAGATTCAAATACTATAAATTAATTCTCATAAAAGTAGCATATAGATGAGATATATTTTTTAAGCCATTGCTTCTAGCTTCTTATTTATTGTGCATGCCATGATAAATTGTTTTTCAAACTATTCAAATGAAAATATTCTGCATTATTACTTCAAGAATATGTAAAAATTGAAATCACATTTGTATCAAGATTAGTATATTTCAACGAAATGTTGAACTTTGGAAATTATGCATATGCAATTTTAGTTTATTAAACTTGAAAGGCAGCAAAACTTCAACAGACATTATTCTTTGATTTTTTTTTTTTTTTTGGTACTGATACGACATGCAAAACGAGTAACGAAACGCAGTGAAATCGCAGAACTGAAGAGGTCATTCATTTTACATGAGAACAATTCATAAAAGGAGGGGAGAAAACACAAGGCATGTTAAAGCATCTAATATTGAGAAGGAGAAAATGGAAAGTACACTTTTGAAGCAGAAACTTCAATCATAAAAATCAAAATTCACACAAATTTTTTTCCAAAAGACAGAGAAAATGCTGTTGTATTGAGGAAAAGAAAGAAAAGAAAAATAGTCTTAAAACTTAAGATTCTGCTGCATTTCAATAAAAACAATAAAAAATGAACACATGCACTACTGAAAAACAATTAAAAGCTGAGTTACATATAGAAAGGCAGCATTAATTGATTATGGCTATTTTGAATAAATATTGGCCAATCAAATCAATAAGAATTAGTAATGCAAAAAGTGTCAATTCTTTTATGTTAATGCAATGATTAAATTGAGAAGAAAAAATAATTACATTTAGCAAAAATTTTCAGCAGATAATTCGAAAATAAAAATAAATAGCAAAGAAGTTTTTCCAATTACGTTTACCCTTGTAGAAAAACAGACAAAAAAAAATGTAGGAAAACAAATTACTCTTACCGAACATCGCGGGCAATGCCATTCTCCATCAGGAATATTTTTTAGAGGGGGATTCAAGCAATGAGTGTGATAAGCAGATGGACAACTATCACAACATAGCAGCTCTCCACCATCTTTACAAATGCGACAGAATTCCATATGCTCGTCGTCTTCTTGCTCTTGAATACCTTCCCCTTCCTGCAAAATATTTTTTTGTCAGAAAGAGAATACATTTAGCTTCAGAGAAGCTTAATTTTTTTAAAGACGAGATAACGAATCTCGATCAAACTTCTGCAAACAATTTAGCCATTTTTTCAAAAGAAATAAATAATTCTAAGTTAAATGAGTTGGTAATTCTAAGTTAGATGAGGTAAGGAATTTTATAGCCTGTCTAACTATAGATTTTTTTTTTTTTTATAGAGCAATGGATGATGTCGAGCTATGGAAAGGAGAGTTGCTATGCTGCATACAATTAGTCAAGCATGCTTGACCTACTAACTGCCATTTAAGACAGTGGTGGTAACAGTACAAACTGCTCACCTGTCCGTATGCTTCATATACTCTACCTGAATAGCAGACATTGCATCCAGCTATGAAAAAGTAACATGTAAAAGGATAGAAAAGATGAAATATTTAAAACATTGCAGAAGGATAAAAACAGATAAGGGAATGATGAACAGAAAACTACACTACAAAGGTATTTACTACAAATGCTTTCAAATTGGCAAAAGGAGTTGGAAGTAAAGGGAAACTTTATAAGCCTCAAATGATGCAGTTTTAGGCTATTACACAGGCCACATTTATAGCGATACATTAAAAAAACTTAAAATACAACTAACTTGAGCAGAAATTTAATCCATATATTTTGAGAAGTCTACACAAAAAAAAAGTAATAGTACTTTAAAGTTAGAAATTCTATAACTTTAGATTTGCTCGTTTGTAAAATGTGAAGCAGAAGCTATGGCTCATTACAATAACATACAGAAAAACTCACACACAAAAAAGCAAAAAATTCAATGTTAGACACAAGAACATTTAATATATTTAACTGTGAAAGAAAACAAATTATTTCCTCTAAAAAGATCTATGATTTTTTTTTAAATTACAAATAAAATAATATACTAAAGAAAATGACATAATCCATATTTAAGTTATGAATTAATACAAAATGCATTTTTATTAAATTGAAAATTTAATAGTACCTATTTACCATGGCCTCTTCAAAATACAATATTTAATAAAATCTTAAAAGAAAATGTATTCCATACTATTTCATTCAATAAACATTGAAAAATCATTCTGCCATTCAGCAATTTTTTTTTTTTTAATTAAAGTATTTTAAAAGTAAATTATCATGAGTTGCTTGGAAGACATAATTTTTATATCTCTATCAAAAAGCTCAATATCCAGAACATCTAATGAAATTCTAGCCAGCATCTGTATGCTATACCGTTCTTTGATAAAATACAAAACCTGACTTTATTACTTAAATTTACTGACAATTATTCCAGATTTTAAACTAAAATTTTAACTTTTATAAGAATATTTTTAATAGTTAAAATTTTTTGTTTCGTTATTTTGAAATTAATTCAAAAGCAAAATAAGTTTTTCTACAAACTAAAAGATACTTAAATCAAAAGCCAGTTTCTTACCACTACAGAAATGCCAGAAAGCATTCCTATCCTAGAATCTAAATAGCTCAATTGGTTAAAACTAAATATAGTATTTAATGAACTTAATTGTAAATCATTTTATAAGATTTAGCATTAGTATCCAAATTATATTAACTATTAAATAAAAATGAATCAAAACAAATAATAAGTTTGACATACACAATGGGGACAGCTCCATTTCCCTTCTGGTGGTTCTTCAAGGTCGGGGTCTAGACAAACTAAATGATAAGCTCTAGGGCAAGTGTCACATAAAATGATCTCTCCTCCTTGCTGGCAGACTTCACAATAATCTTGATGGTCAGTCTGATTAAAAACAAATAATAAATAAAACAATTTTTCTTTTAGTGAAACGAAGTAGTTACAAATGCAGGTACTATTTTAATATTGGGGCCCCAATTTTCTGCAAGCTTAAAAGTTTCCGTTAATGCATAAGCAAATTATTGCTTTGTTTGCGGCTAATAAAACAGCACTCAAATACACTAAGATAATTACTACACTCAAATTGATTACTGCTTGGCATGCCCGAATCCTTGCATACATCAAATTAATTATTGAAGCTTCAATAAGCTCCAAACATTAAGTTCCTAAAATCATTCACTTGGAAGATAACCACTACTAATATTTTTTAAAAAGGCTTTTTTCAGTTAACAATTGAAAATCTTTCTATAATTTCACTGTCTATGCAAGTTTAAAGTGAGTGAAATTTTCAATAAAAACAAGTGGGAAATTAAAAATTTTAGCTTTCAATAGTATCTTATTGAATGCAAAGGATACCAGGCAAATATGATCACTTTTTCATAAGAAATAGTCTTTTTAAAATAATTATGGACGTTGTTGAATCTGAAATTTGTCATTTATGCAACAAGTCATTTTACTGTGATGACTCGATGCAAGAATTATTTATAGCTAAATACTTACTTCATAACCATCATTTTCTCCTTCTGACCCAGGGAAACTTGCTGTAGTTTTTGTTTTCTTCTTTTTCTTAGTTTTCTTTGTTTTGCTTTTCTTTTTAACAGGTGGAGGACTCATATTTTGTGCCTCTTCCAAAGCTGCCTCAAAATCAGCATCACTTTTATCACTATAACTCTCATCTTCCTCCTAAAAAGACAAACATTCATTTTTGAAGATACTATAGATTAAGAAATTAAAAGCTTTTAAAAGAAGTCATAATCAATAATACTTTCTGATTAAGAAAGAAATTTCATTAAATTTATAATAATTTGGAAAGTAATCCTAATGACTTACTGAACTATGCTTCTTTCTTTTACCAAAACCTCCAATCTTGATTTTTAACATAGGAACTGATTTCCGACTTTTTGACTTCTTGGGTTTTGAAGGTGCTTTTTCAAACTCTAGATAATATTAACAATTATATAACTAAAAATAAGTCAATATAGCTTGCATTAATTTACGAAAAAAAAAATGCAATACAAAAAGTACCTTCTTTGGGCTTTGGTTTGGGAACCACAACTCTGTCCTCCTCATCCAATATAGCTTCTCTATTTGGATTATTTTCTAGGAACTCGCGCCACTTGGCAGATATGAGAGTGACCATTTTTGAAATAGCAATTTTTGGATTGGCTTTTGCAATGATAGGCCTTATATGCTGAGAAAAAAGTTTATAATTTGTTAATGTTTCATAATCTTCATCTGTATAGTCAAGAACTACATCTTCCAAATTAAACTCTGCACAGATTTCAGCTGAACTCTTCTGACCCTGAAATGTTTAAGTTTTTAACAGTCTAAGAGCAATATAAAATAGATAACTGTTTTCACAAAATTAATAAGATGCAGATCGACTTCATAAAAAAAAATATACAATATAACTTGCCTTTTCTACTTTAGGCTTTTTGGGCTTGGGTCTTTCAGCAACAAAATCACTATCATTATCTGAAGCTGCACCTGCAGATTTACTATCACTATCCTAAAGTGAAAAGCAATGTATATCATCAATGCTATAGAAAATTAAGCTATTGGTTAATTTCAGATTTGATGCATTAAACATGCCAAAAGATCCATTTATGGCTCTATCAACAAAAAAAATTTTTAAAAAAATAACTGTTTTTTGCTAACAGCAAAATATCAGAAATACACTTAAAATATAAAAAAAATATTCCTGTTAAAATATAAAAAATTATAACTTAAGCCAAAGTTTACAATAAAATCATACCTCAGCACTGTCTGACATAGCCTTTTTCTTCTTTTTCTTTTTTCCTTTCTTTCTTTCACTATCCCCCCTGGCTTTTCGTTTTTTACCCTTCTCTCGCTTGGGCTTAGGGGGAGCTTCTGCCTCTTCCTCTACTTCTTCATCATCTTCATCACCTTCTTCCTCAGCTACAGGAGCTTCCACTTCTTCAACAGCACCATTTGATTCTTCCTCAGCTTGTGGAGTTCCAGCCCCATCTTCATCTACATCCTGATCATCAGGATCTTCTGGCAAAGTGTTTTCATCTTCACCATCATCCATTTCATCTTCTTCTGTACCTGAAATTCAATCATTTGTTACCATAAAATGAATGCTACAATATTGCACTACAATCCTTAGAAGCACGGTTGAAAATATAGCACAATCGAACTTGTCAATTCAAAGCAGACAGGAACAAAATAAAAATTCAAATTTAACAAAGCTAGATATTGTTAGCATTATGTTAAATAGGAAATTCAGGGGACCACACAAAAATTCAAATTATCAAAAAATTCAAATTTGCCAAGTTCCACTGTAGTACCAAAAGATCAAAAAATCAACCACTGAAGTTTCTGTACCCTTGAAACCTTATTTGCAACGTATGAAGTCAAGCTCCTCCAGTCCCTCTTTCATAATATATATTGGAGTCGATTACACTGAAGAAAACACAAATATAACACATATTTTGCAAATAATTAATATGCACCTAATATTCATTTAAATTCATTAAAATTTTTAATAGGCAAGGGAAAGAGACTAACATTCAGTAACACATGCACCTAATACAGACTGATCAAGACATTTAACAGATCTGCTAATAACTGAAATAGATTCATCTGCAATTGCAAATCAGAAAGGCAAGAATGATTAAGTAGAAGACTGCAAAAGTTTTCTTGATATAAAATTCACGATTATTTATGGATTTAAGAAACAAAAATAGATATATTTTAATAACTTTTTTAAATCATTATAAAAGATCAGTAATAATATTTCTGTGCTTCCTAAATACATTATCTAGATTCCTTCGATTGCTTAGTTCAAAACTGAAAAGAAAAAAAAAAAAAAAAGTTTTCTATAAAATTGAGAATTACTCTACAGCTCCGTAGCAGAAACTTTTGTATCAATCTGCAACACCCATCCAGAACGTTAACTGTATTTTTGTTGCAGACAAATTTTAGAGTTTGTTGTAGTGACACCGGTTTCAGTGACAATTCAGCTATAGGTTTTCTATGGTACAAACATTACTAGACTGATAATATAAATTCTGGTTACTACAAAACACTTATAATGAAACAATTTTTAATGTTATATCATAGCTAATGCTATTCTCATAAATACATCAACAAAGTGTAAAATCAGTATATAATTTTAGTAATTGTTATAAAATACATTTTTATAAATTACATTCCCATCAAAAAAGGCTTTAAGTCCCCTATTAATATGATGCACTGAAAAGGGAAATGTTAAAATAGAAAAGGGAAATGCCAAAATAATAACAAAAGAATGTTACATTATCAAGTTATATTTTTTATTCCCCATTTATCATTTCATTGAAAACATGGTAAACAATTTCTGGGCTCTTCTATAATTCTGCTTACAACTTTTGATGTTACAGAACATTTAAATTTAATATCCGGTGATACATGCTTAAAATTTTGGAAGTAAGACTTGCCATATTTTTCAATTAATGCAGTTTTAAGAAATTTGCGTGTGTTTTTGTAACCTAGGATCATTAAGTATTATAAAAACAAGCATGTCAGGAGTGACAATATCATCATAGTTCCCATCATTACATCATGGCCGTTTTTGCATAACATTACTTATAAGTGATCCCCAATTTTCACACACAGCTTTAGATACAGGGATGGAAATAGAGAATGTAAGTAACTTCATTATAAGTGGAAATTTATTTTTTAGTTCCAATACTGCTAATTTGAAAAGGGTTTTTAGATCACACAATACATTTTCTTCCTTGCTTTCAGATATTTTTGTTTAGAACCACAAACATAGTTGTTTATATTCAAAGAAGATATCTTTATCAACATTGGATTTTTGACTTATAAAAGCTACTAATAAAATTGAAATGAATTGATTTTTGCAAAGCCATGCTACTCACTCTCCAAGGTACATACGCTTTGAAGACACAGACAGGTGAAGTAGTCGTGCATTCACACATTTCATATAACATGTGAAAACTTGCATTGCAGACTAATTGGCCCTATAGTAGGGGTAGATCCAGCTCCCGATTTAGAGGGGGGAGGGGTCGTTTCATATCATTATCAATATTATAGTGTTTGAAAATTATAAAAGTGTTAATAGTAGAGTTATTTCAAAGATTAGAAGAAGCATAATCCAATGGCAAGTATTTCTTGAGACATGATTTCCCTACCATAGCTGAACTAGAATATAAACTCTTTTTGTCATGTAATAAAATGCAACATTTCAGGTTTTTATGTTATCTATCATCAATAGAAACTGTAAAATTCATTGCAAATAATTATGACACAAGCATACATAGCCAAATATTCAAGATTTTACTTCTCACTTCCTTATATGGTAAATTCTTTTAATAATTCCCTTTTATTTAAATTAACTGCATCGACATAAATTAGTTTAGATCTCTGTTAAAAGCTTTTTACCAAATTCGAAGCTAGAAAACCAATTACCCTCTATTAAACTAGCTCTACTAGTTTTTTAGATTGAAATTCACTGTAATATTTAATAAATATTTAAAAAATTAAACAAAGCAAAGTGCCAGAATTTCTCACACAAAACATAATAGTTGCTAAGAAAGTACTTTCTTAGCAACTTTCCTTTTTACACGTTTAGGCACTCGGGGTACACCTGCGCCCATGTCTCTTTGTGTTTTCGTATCTCCCATGCACTAACCTTTAGAACTTGAATGACTATGCCATATTGTTCCTGAGTTGGATCTCTGAACAATGAATACAATTTAAAGCGCAGTATTTTGAAAACTAATGGGGGACACCTGTACCCCGCGTGACTAACGGAGGGATAAAATTGTTTTCTATGCAAACTTACACAAGTAAATTAGACTGAACTGAAAAAAACAAAAATAAAATAAATAAAAATAAAATGCTTTTCACCCAGAAAAAATGTACAATTTTGAGCATTAAACTAAAGGCATTTTCAATTCTTTAAACTTGCTATTAATGCTCCAAAACCTCTTTTGAAGAGCCAATCTTATGCCAAAGATATCAAACATGAGTACACATGACACATTTGAAAAAGAGTACAAGAAATAGATGAAATTGAAAAAAAAATCAATATACAATTAAATTGGCAAGAAAAACAACAGTATTAGTCTGAAATTTGCAACTTGACTTTTAAGGCTGGAAAAACACGTCTGGAACCAATAAAAAAAACATGATATAGCACTGCACTTGGTGTTTAAAAATTTATAAACCGATTGATTAAAAAAAATTAAGAATTTGGTCCTTACTGTTCTTTACATCGACCGAATTTTAGATGCCTTTTTAAAGTAAAAATTTATAATTTGTGTATTAATATACTTCACTTAAATGAAAACTAATCTGCAAATAATACTGTGAAATTAAATCATAATAATTAAATGTCTGTAACATTCAAATATAAGATCTGTTCTACTTTCAAAACAAACAATCAACACATTAGCACTGCTTAAATAATTGATAAAAGATAACTAAAAAGATGTGCAACTGCATTCATTAACTAAATTTTAAAAAATTATTCATTAGAGCTACTGAACTTTATAGCACAAAGAAAATTTTTAAAATATCTAAAATAGTACTGCCACATCAAAGAAACAGTGAAAGATATTTAAAATATTTTAATTTATGATAAAATCTAAGAGCCATTGGAAAGTCCCATACATTTCAAACATGCAAATGAACAACTTGTTTGTAAATTTATATATATATTTCTTACTTTCATTCATTTCTGATTTAAAAAAAAAAATTAAGAATAGAACTTGCAGAGAGGAAACAGGTAGTATTATGTAAATGTCACAAATCTTAATCATTTATTTTTTTCTGTTTTAATGATGAGTGACAAAATTTAATTATTTGGCATAAAACTTGATTTACATTCAAATGAAAAAATGCAATCTAAATTTTGAGATAATGGATATCTGCTCGAATCGATGCTTAAGAAAAATTCCACTTAATGGCTCATATCTTATTTTAAAATTATATTTATACATTTTTGATTTGTGATAAACAAATTATTCAAATCACAATTTAAATTTCTTCACAGTATTAAACAGACACTCTAAAAAGTATATTAAATACTTTATTTAGAAAAAAAAAAGTAATCAATTTCAATCATTATTTATTTGAATATGACTTACTGTTTACCAAAAATATACAATCAAGCACAAAGCTAAACAATATTTAAGACTAATCATATGAAATGAATCTTTTATCCAATTATTGAATGCTATCGTTTTTATAATGTCATACATTTCCACGAAAATCATTTTTTAGAATAAAAAAAAAGAACACTAACTGGATGATAAGAATTTTAAAGATATCTTTTTATGAACTGTTTAAAATATTCTTCAGCAGAATAAATCACAATCGATAAAATATATATCGAAAAAGCTTACACTTAGTATAATTGTAAAAATAAAAAGCTCGGAAAATATTGCAGTTACAATTAAACAAAATTATTTGATCATGACATCAAAGAATTAAATGTATTTAATTATTTTCATTCACATGTCAAATGCAATCATAGCTAAAATTGTTTTAGTAAATTTGATAAAACAATTTTTAAAATCCATTGAGTAAACATGATTCACGACGCATTGATGTCACCCGATTTGCGCAAACGATAATGGTACAAACACAGAAATAATACGAAGCTATTTTATTTTCCTGAAACTACTTTCAAGTGAAAATGAAGTAATAATGATATGAAATGTAAATACTTGACTGAGACATCGTTTTCCACAAAAAGTTTTTTTAACAGAATGTAACAATTCTGGATTTGCTATTTAAGTTCATTGTATTAAAATAAAATCAATATGAAAGTTGACCCCTAGAGTCGATACGTCTTCCATAAAGATTACAATACTCTTGTTCCCTTCCCCCCCGTTTAAGGCTGCCCAAGAAACAGTGGACTCGCTCACAGCCTCGATCCGGACGCAACCAGCTACGCCATATTAATATGTTAATGAGTAATACTTATCCTAATATATATCCTCCCGTCCTTCTTCTACGGTAATACATAAAATCCATTGTTTTCAACCGCTTAAATTGGCATGTATATATAATTCTAAAATGATTAGGAGTAAGTTCTATGAACATTATAGCTCTCCTGACACAATCAAAACAAAACCCATGTGGTTTCGGGAGCCGGCAAGTGATTTACTATCAAACTACTAGACTTCACGTGTAGTGCAACGAACACAGAATTTCAAGAAAAATCGTAAGTTTTAAAACGATCTTTACATTAAATTTACTAATTTAATATGTTAAAAACACAACCTGTTTAAAATATTTACAACAAAAACATTCAGACAGCAAAAAAAGCTATTAAAAGTTGACTAACTTTCAGTTACCTATTAAACAACAAGCGATTTTTGTTAAGACAATAAAAAAATTCAGAGTTATATTTCAAAAACTTACCTGCTAAAGAATCATCGTCTTCATCATCAATTGCAACATCTTGATCTTCTGATAATTCCTCATCTCTTCGTAAAGGTGTCGGCATTTTAGTCCAAATAACGTAGACAACGTAAGCACTCCACACTCTTACACAGAAGACGTCTATGGGAAATGGTAATCCTCATTCCCCCGCGGAAGAGAAGAAAAAAACTGCGCATGCGTTACCTGGCTTCTCATTTCAGATTTTAAAATCTTATTTTTCGTTTTGAAAAACTACATTTACTGCTTTCCATCGCCAAAAAATTTTGCTTTTGCTATTGTCCATGCAAAGGCGAAATCGGCTAGTGATCCGTGCATGCCATAGCGGTAGTGTTAATTGATAAATTATTTTTATTTTTGCTTTTTCGTATAAAATCCGGCGATGAAAGAAAGTCGTCTCCCTCCCGTAGCCGCAAAGCAGTGGGTAGATTTAATAAATTTTCTCTCGATCAAATCATGTCTGCCACTGTGGGGTTCGTCTGCAGTGTATTCAATTTTTTTAAAGGGCTTTCTTAACATTTTTTTTTCTCTTAAATACATCAATTTAGGAAACAGTGACATATGTTATATTAGGTTTTCTTATTAGACATAATTTTTAAATATTTACTTAATGAAGTATTAATTTAAAGGAAGGTAAATGCACTTTAGAGCCATGTTTTAAAAAGTTATAAAATTTTTTATTTGAATTTAAATTTCTTTATTATTTCGTACTCGTCAATATTATTGATGATTGCTGACAAAAAAATTCAAAGTATTAGCTAGGAAAAAAAGCATTTTCTGTTATGCTAAAATTTCTTTTAAACAATAGTTTTAACAGTCAGTTATAAATAAAATTTTAAAATACCATTTTTTGCCTGATAAAAGTGGTATTATTTAAACTACCTTCATTCATCTCCAAATATAATATTAATTTTTAAAAATCCTACTGAATTTGTTCCAATCACAGTTTTTATTCTATAATTTATTTTTCCCACCTTTTTTTCTTCGAAATTAATTTGTAGTTGATTGTCTCTTAGATATAAATATAAATCCTTCATTTTTTCTTAATTTTTTAATTCATTAAAAAATTAATTTTTTTTTTTAATTCTATTAGACTAAAGTTTGTTTATTTAGTAAAGAACATAATTGATTCTAATCCACGCTTGCCATTATAAGCATAAAGACAAAGAAATTCAACCTGAAAAACTATATCTTTCCATTATAATATATATCTTGGCAAGAAAATGTTTATCATTTCACCAAGGGTATTGGAATTTCATAGAATTATCCTATTTATGAAAGTACTTAAAAATTCATTTTTTAAAATAATCGAAGTTCTGCCTTAAGACAAATTTGCATTCTTAAGACATATTGCCTGGATATAATTTAAAATTTTTTTTAGTGTTTATCCCAGTTTTGATTTGTTAAGCCTTGCTTTTAGTAAAATTTAATAAGATTTCACTTATTTTTGGAAATTAATATATATATATATATATTTATATATATATATATATATATATATATATATATATATATATATATATATATATATATATATATATATATATATATATATATATATATATATATATATATATATATATATATATATTACTGTGTGAAAAACAAGCTTATTATTAAATTATTAGTGGTTCGTGTCCTTCAGTCGAAATTTCAAAGCATTTCTCATTGTCTTCTTTGACACACAATATAGCTCTGGTTTTATGCAGTTTAGCTTTATGCATATCCAGAGAATTTTTTTTAATTTTCCAGTCTGAGCATAGGATTGTGAAGTGCTAGTACGTATTTGATCCAGTTCTCTATCTGCCAGATCGAAGCGAGACTGGACATATTATCCCAAACGCTTCAAGATACTTTGATTACAAATTGTTATGCTAAAATTCATTCATTATAAACTATTTTTATATAATTTTAGCCTTGCAGTTCCAGACTATTTATATAATATTTCGTTGTGGTATATTACAGGGGTGGGGAATCTTTTTGCACTAAAAGACCAGATTAAATTTCGGCATTTGGCAAAGGCCGTACGAGCAGTCTTAAAGATTATTGTTCTGTAATTATATAATATAAAAGTATATTATTTAAATGCAAACTGTAAATAAGGCCGCAGGTTCTCCACCTCTGGTATATTCGTTTTATTTTCAGTCTACACGTACCTCTAATTCACTTGCTGAAAATCATATTATGACACTTATTAATTGTATCAGCGACTAACATTAGGGTTGTTGTTTTTTTAGTTTAGTTATGTTAACGCCTCGTTTTGAAGTAACTCGAGGGCTGTTTGGGGACGGACCTCGTAATTTTGAACCATGTTCAGATAACGAGGACGACACCTGAGCAGACCCCTCCCTCTACAAACTTCCGCACCACACCATCGAAAAATCGTTTGATCCTCAACCCTTACATTCGTAGAATATTTAAATAGTCTAGGAATGTAATACGGTTTCAGTGCTTCACGTTTCGACTTCTTTTCTTTTGAAATACAAATTTAAACAAATTCTTTAAAAATCTGCTATTGTTGAAGATCAGTTAGTTTGAAATAATTATCTGCCTAATACATCACAAGAAGTATTGTTATCAACGAACTCAAAGATAGCTCTACTTTCACAAACAGTAAAAAGTGACATCATCTCTTAGATAAAAACTTTTTAAAAAAATTACTTCTCTCTTTGAAAGCTTTATCTGTTTAGTTTTATCTTTCTTATTTTTTTTTTTTTTGGAAGTAAAGGTTTATATGCTATCGAAATAAAAAAAACCAGTATACTAACGGAAAGTTTCCAATAAGATTAGCAGTGAATGCCGTAATATTTTTTGATAAAGTTAAAAATAATGTTTTGAATTCAATATTTTAACAAACAATATTGTTTAAAGTTAATCATATGGTGCATGACAAGAATGAGGTATGGCAATTTTGATGCTTGAATAAAAATGAAATTCCTAAAAGTTTTTAAAAATTAGAATTGGTTCCCTACTAATCTTATTTCACAACTTGCCAGTTAGATTTTTTACTATTTTTTTTTCTTTTTTTTGAAGCTTTGCAGTCTTAAAAAAATCGTTTGGTTCAGATAGAACCCGCACCGTCTTTTATACTAGTAAATTTATGAAAGAATTAAAAGACATGTAAATTAAAGTGAATGAAGTATGAAAATTCCATGAATTGAAAGTTGCGTTGTTTGGACGCTCTTTTTATAGTCATTGGTAATTCTGCACAGTTTTATCGTGAGAGAATTTTCATTTTCCTTCTCTATTCGTTCCAGGGCAGAAGCAACAAGGTTTGCCGCTCCGAACACAAGATATATTCAGTATCAGAGAGTTATATTTCTTAATCACTGTAGCTTTCAATTGTTCTCAATCTCTTACTGTTGATGTGACAATGACCTTAAATCTGCAAGCATTTTTTGATATATATAACTGGTTGCAATTTTTCAGCATTCTTACTTCCATAATAAGGCTATCTGTTTGAATAGTCTGCCTTAAAACAGAGCGAAACGAAAATATGCTATTCTTCGGCTCTCACAAAAAACGGCTGAGAAGAAAGCATCATGGGTTATCAGACGAGTCTATTTTGATAAGTTTCAATTGAATTAAAAAGTTATGGGATTTTAAGCAACAAAGGCTGTTATCCCCTATTTTGATAAGTTAGGAGACATGAACACAGTCGTATTTATTACAAACCTGTTATTTCAGTGAGCGTAACGCCTCTCCGTTTCGTACTTTTCCTCCTCTCTGCAAATGCCCGCGTCTATCTGAGGTCGAAGGTCAGCCGCCTTCTCGTGAGAGCAAGGGAATAGAATACTATTACTCAAGTATTGCACTACCTAAATTCTAAGAAATATTATTTAATTCTTTTGTGATGTTTAATTGAAATGTTAAGCATTATTATTGTATTCTCTTCGAAGAAACACAGGAAGTAACATAGAGAGAAAGAGATCCACTAGTTCCATGCTTAAGCCTCTTTCATTAGAAATTTCCGTTGTAACCGTCCTACACTCGCGAGATCGTCCAAAATATATTAAACAAGTGCATAATATTTATTCAAGAACTATACCACTTTCCCTCGAATATAGCTTTACAGGGCCTTCTTGACTTACGACCGAGTCCATTTCCGACTGACGGGTCGTAAGTAGATATATTTATATTTTTCGACACTATTTTCCTTCAAACTGATTATAAAAATTGTACATAATGCGAAAAATACATAATTTGTACTCTGTTGTACAACTCGAAAGTACAACCTGAAATTGCGCTTTATTTTGAGATTTATTTTTTGTAGTCGCAAGTCTTATAGATCTCAAATGAGGAGAAGGCGGCAGTGGTTTAGTCGAAAAATAAGCAGTACCGGGACGTTCTAAAAGCAGTGCCAGAACGCTCTAACCTGGGTAACAAAAATCTCGCTGTTTTGAGGACGTTTTCAAAATTTTTACTTGTTTATTTTTCTTGAAAAAAAAAAAAGTGCCGGAACACTGTTCCGGTGCGTCCCGGCTCCACTACACCCCTGAGAAGGCGTATTACGACTTATTTACATAGACCTTTCCGCGATGACTCGAATGAACACTTCACACGATAATGTATCTTAACAATTGATGGAATAAGGTGTGGACCGTGAATCAGAGGCTGATTTTACCTGCACTTCGATATCACATCTGAAATCATAATGAAATTATTGCTCTAAATTTTAAAGCTTTCTTTCCACTTTCAGACTTTGTTGGGAATAAAGGAAAACTGCAGATCCTTCAACCCCTAACACTCCGAGCCCCTTGCTTATAAACGAGGCTATTTTGCATACTACATAAGAATTTGTTGATGTCAAAACATTTTATCCAAGTACAGAAAAGTTAGTAAAGCGATGTTGCTCCGAAAATCTAAATTTGAAGAAGCTGTCAATTGATGGTAGAACTACTTTACTGTTTTTAAGTGGGTTTGGAATGATGATGTACAGCGAAATAATAAAATAAAAGCATATACAGTAAAACACCGTTTATACGTTTCTCATTTATACGTCGTTTCATCACAATCCCGATTCATTAGTATTCATTGTAATGATAAAATACTTCGTTTCTACGCCGCAAAGCTTCGGTTACACGTCGTTTTCTTCCGTTCTAAAATGTGAAAATTTCCTCCTTTCTAGTATGTGAACTGTGAAAAAGATATCATGACTTCGAAATTATTCGCAATTGATGAATTAATAGAAGACAAATTGTCTGGTGCTAATTTAAGCGATGATGAAGAAATTATTCCACCTTTCATTGAAGACGCAATGAACTCCATTGAAAAACTTCGAATTTTTTTCTTTTCTCAAAAGAACAGTGAAAAAACCAGTGGCGGCTTGTCCATAAGAGCTGCAGAAGAAAATAGTAGTCTATTGATCTAAACTATCAACATTTATGTTTTCAAATCTAAAAATTCATAGTTTGATTTTAGAACATTCTATAGGAAGGAAGGATGAAGGTGTGTTCACCGGCGTATGCTCCAGAACGGGGTTCCTAGCTTGTGCCGGGTACCAAAATTCAAATCTCGAATACCACACAATAAAACATTCTATAATTTTGTTTCGTTTAAATTCTGCTACGATTTCGAATGCGGAATAATCGAAAGAAGTCATCGCACACTGAGATGGTATTGATCCAAAAGGCAAAACAAAAACTTCGAAAAATACGAAACCCTTCGATATCTAAAGATGCAGAAATAAAAGCAGTTTAGAAATTAATGTATAATTTCAAGAATATTAATGAATATGACCATCATTTATTGTATTGTGAATCATTTTCTTAAGAATTAGCTAAACAACATGGTATGCTTTCAAATGGCAACTACTACTTCGTACTATATATATATATAAAATGTTTTCGTTGTTGCAGTCATAAAACAGCAGAGTTGTTAACCAATTTGCTTTATTAAAAAAAATATTTTGGAGAGTGACGGACATACCAACATCTTAGTTGAAGTTTTAAGTAAAAGTGTACAGAAAATCCTCGATTCTCTCAGATAAGGGAATAACAATATAACATGTGATCAAAGTTAAGGGAATATTGGCTATTTTTAATAAATTACGTAAGCGTTTTAGGGAAAAAGTCTAGCGCCAAGGAGACGCGTCATGATTTTCGGTGGGCACGTGAAAGCGATTAAAATATTCTTTTAATAATAAATATGCCAAAATGAGAGATTTAATATACCTCCAGTGCGGGAAATAGAACGAAACTGAAGTTTAAGAAAAGTGATTTTGGAATACATTAAGACTTTAAAATATATAATATTAGAATTTAAAGTAAAATTAAGTGAGATTATTACATACATATATATATATATATATATATAATGTTATTCCGTTATTTAAGTATAGAGGCAGTCGAAGAAGATTACAGTCGTTAAAGTCCAAAACATTTTATTACATTTCGAAAATAGGCAAAATTAAATTAGTTATAGAGTACTCAGTAATAGATTAAACTTTTAAAAGATTATGGGAATATTAAATCCATGACCATGAGTGGGGAATTACGCCTAAAACGGCGTGACTTGCTTAGAGCGTTACATGATTACGAAAGAGGAAATTACGCAGACGTGGAGAGTTTTTATAATACCAAAAAGGGAAAAGTACCGAAGTTAAGGCTCTAGAAACATTGCGAGTCTAGTTAAGAGTAGAAGTGTTTTTAAACATAGGATTGAAGTAGAAATAATTCGTTCGTAATTAAAAAATTAACTGTCGTTAAGAAGGATTTATTTTAAACATGAGAAAATTTCTTAGTCATTACATATATCTGTTTTTATACTATACCATAAAAATTCGGCATTCATAAAGATTTTGAATCATAATAATTGTTGCGATGTATACTTTATTCAAACATTGATTAAAAAATCATAAAGATTCATGAATTAAAGAATTGGGAATGTATTCTTCATTTCTTAGAATTTATTCTTAGTTTTAATACATTGTGCTCGGGATACGAATTAGATGCAAGCTCAAATAAAATGACAAACTGTAACTGTGCTTCGAGAAAAACTTCCAAAGTGTTAAGCAGCCACATAAGGCACTTTTAACTATAGGAAGCAAGATATTCCGTTTAATTTTACCGAATGACATTTATGTAACTGCTTCATCACTTCTTAAACCAAAACCTGTTGCCACACTTTATCAAATTAAAGAAAAGAAAAATAATTAAGATCACTGACTTTGCTACTACATTTGAAACAATAGAAATGGAATTTCGATCTAGCATAAAGATTACCTCATGGGTACTGGTTTTCACCTCAAACTGAGAAAAATCAGCATTCGAAATCATCTAATAAGTTTTGTTATTGGATTTCTGTCTGTGGAAGGATCTACTACATTCAGTCTGACGATTTTGCTTTCAAGCTGTTTCAGAGTTTTCATTTCTAATAAATCTTTTGGATCAGTTATTGAAATTTAACTATGTTATATGTGATTTTGTTTTTTAAAAGAAAATAATTGTTAAAAATGGCCTTCAGATGGTACAGAATATTTTTTGTAAATATGAAAATAATGGCGTATTCGAACTCCAATGTCTTCCCTAAAGTGACTTGGATTCTATTTCCACTTTTATGCCCAAAGAAACAAATTATTTTATTTTCATTTTAAGAACCGGATTCGACCGGATTCTTGAAAAAAAATCTTTTTCTTTTTTTTTCTCTAATGCAGCACAAGAAGCGATATTTATTCTACAGAAAGAATAAATTACTGTGTCTTCACTCTGCCAAGCAGTTTTAATGGAAGTAAGAAAGAATTTTGAAATTATATACAACAAAAGAAGTGTGAATAAAATTTAATAACGTTGATATCAAGAATTCATCAACAGTATAGGAAATATCCATGCCTTTTACAAGGTAATTGGCTATAACATTATGTGAAAAGTTAATGATATTGTGATAAATTTAAAATTAAACTAACCAATTTTGAAAAATGATATTGTAATAAATAAGCCTTCCTGTCTTTAGACTTGTTTTTCAAATTTTTGGAATAAAGAGAGTGCAGTACTTGTTTGATCACTTTGATTCAACATAATATTTCTAAATCTTATAGTTAATTCTCTGTTTTTTGCTATAAAATGCACATAACGTTTGAACAAACATTTCTCAGAAAACGCATAGTAACTGAAAACATAATTTTAAAAGATTTAGAGAAAAAAATAATAATAACTTTTTCTTAAGATATCCATTGGTATAAAATAAAACCAAATTATGCATTGATCTACAAATTGAATAAATCGATTGGAAACCATTGGGTGGATTTTGAATGGATCTTTACTCCACAGAGAACAACTAATTATGCTTGACATCTTCGCAACTCTCTACTGCGATTCACTCAATTAAAATTCTTCTTCTGATTCTCTGTGATTTTACTTTACTTCCTATTCATTAAAATAAATTTTTCTTTTACTTTTCTTCATACTTAAAATGTTAAATTTTAAATATTTGTAAAAATTTTTTATGATTCTAAGAAACAATTTGTTTTAATTATAATATTTTAAAACGGATTTTATTACGTGATCTTCTTGTTATGAAAAAGTTTAAAGAAGATTCTAACCCTCGAGTCTGAAACATTTTTCGGCTCGATTCGTGTATCTTTTCTTTATTTTTAATACTTACTCTTAATTATATAGCCACACAAAAAAATGAATTTAAAATATTCGCAATGCGCATGTATATAACTAAAACAAGGAAAAGTATTGTTGTAAATTATACTTAAAATATTTTTATTAAAATTAGAGAAAAAAATCGACGGGAGGTTGTCTCTGCGAAACGGCCGCTGGGATTGATGGGGACTTACCTTACTCAACTGCGACTTTCTGTGACTAAAGTAGCTCTATGTGACTATTAACTCTATAGTCTATAGTGACTATTAGCCTATGGTGACTATGTGACTCTATCTATGTAAAATTCTACGTGATTTTCACCAACTTTGCAACTCGTCTGTGACTAAACCGTAATTATAAATTCTAATATTATTTTTGCAATCTTCAATGTCTACCTTTCTCTGTTAAATGAAACTAAAACCAACTCTCTATGCTATTTGGTTGCGGAGCTATAAGCGTTTAACTTTAGCATGAAATTGGACGTAATTCAAGAATTCTTGAGTAATATTTCGCGCGATCGATGAATGAATTGCCTTAGTCTGCGTGCGCGCGCATCGGTCGCTGTGACGTCTCAAAATTTTTCGTGATTTTCAGAAACTTTGCGGCACGACTGTGACTAAACTGTAATTCCAAATTCTAAAATTCTTTTTGCAATCTTCAATGTGCATCTTTCTCTGTTAAGTGAAACTAAAACCAACTCTCTATGTTATTTGGTTGCGGAGCTAAAAGCGTTTAACTTTAGCGCGAAAAGTGTCATAATTTTTTCCTTTCCCGACTCACCATTAGACCACTATGGAGAGACATAAATCTATGTCAAAAATTATACGGAACTAAAATTGGTATCACCGAAAAACTATTTTTTTTAATTTTAAAGTGCTCTAAAAATGTTTTTTTTTGTGTGTGTGTGTGTGTGTGTGTGTGGAATAATATGCTCCGAAGGTAACGGGGAAAACGCTCAAATTTTGATTTAAAAATCTCATTAAAATTTCGAAAAAGCCTTTCTTAGTTAGCACCTGCTACCCCAGAAGTAACTACGTGCCAAATTTGGTAGCTCTAGGACAAACGGTCTATCCTCTAGAGCATTTTAAACGATTTTTGCATCACGCATGTCGCAATTGACAGATAGTATGCCGGCCTATAAACATTAGCATGTTAAAAAATTATTGGCAACCAGGTTGGTTCTACAGTGACTAATTAATCTAGTGTTCGCTGAATTAATCATCAGTATTATAGCATTATGAAATTTACTGAATGCTCTTTATCTTCCCCTCAACCCCTCCCCTCCGAAAAAAATCATAGAATACTTTCAAGGGTTTCGCTAATCACACTTCGAGAATCTGTTCGAAGAAGTTGTACTTTAACATGGGATAAATACATAACAGCAATTTTATTGCTTTAAGTTGTTGGGTCGGCCATACAAAACATGGCACTGTATTGCAGACGGAGATTGGACCGGATAAAGGGGGGAGGAGATGGAAATTCGAACGATCGGTTTTTTGCTTTTAAATAAAAGGCTATTGACTTGAGAGGAAAAGTTTAAATAGAAATTTATAGATAGTAAAAAAATCTATAAAATTAGTCATAGAACATTAAGGGGCCGTTCAAATATTACGTAAGCATGTTTTTGGTATTTTTTGATCCCCCCTCCCCCCTTGTCAGCAAAAATAAAGCAAATCATAGCCCCCCCTCTTATAATTACGTAAAGCAGAGCTCAACCCCCTCCCGTTTTTTTTTTTTTTTTTTTTTTTTTTTTTTTACAAAACGTATAACAGTAATAATCTAATTTTAAAAATTTTAGGACTTAATTCAAATACAAACATACAAACTTTCGGTTAATTTTAATTGAAATATCTTAAAACCAGCCAACTAGAAAATATTCTGAAATGATTAGTCTTTTATTTATATTCGCAATTCGAACATCGAGATCCTGAATTACTCACCCTTCATATGTTACCCGCATACGAGTAGGTGTGAAAAGTGTAGTTCAAGTTATCAAGGCAGAAGTTTCATTTGCCTTATGATTATTTGAATTTTGCAACATTAAAGAGTCAATTTACGTGACACCAAAGTCACATGACAAACGTAACTTTACTTGCCATCTAATATTTAAATTTGCTGTGCCACGACTTCACATCTTTTTACCTCCTTCTAGATGCGCAATGAATTTCAATGCATTTTTCGCTACCCATTTGATGCGCTTCAGGCAAGCGTGAATTTTCTCCATTTCAATTTGTGGTCTCACATACGAAGTGTAGAAAGAGAAAGTATTGCGATCGTCAAAGAATTAGACCTCGCGATTTTTATGAATCTCCGAGTTTTAGACTTCCCTGAGTACGAAAAACTGTTTTTGGAATTGTCTGTCTGTGAACACGATAACTCAAAAACACAACAAGCTAGGTGGGTGAAATTTAGTATTCGGTTTTAACACCAAAATTGTAATTTTCTGTTAAATTTCGAACGAAATTCATCTATGGAAAATCTGTCTGTTCATATGAACATGGTAATTCAAAAGCATTGCGAGCTAGATGGGTAGAATTTGAAGCTATGATTTTTATTACCAAATATGTGTTCAATTTTGGACCAAATTCCCCTCAACATGTTAATTATTTATTGTTATGTTTTTTACTCGAGTTTGTGAACGCAATAACTCAGAAAAGCAACAAGCTAGATTGGCGAATTTTGATTTATACTGTGCACACCAAAAGTTGAGAGCAAAGTTGGAATTGAATCCGTCAATGTGTGGTATACTCCCTACCTGTTCGTCTATCCGTGTACATGTGAACACAATAACCCCAAAACACGATAAGCAAGATGCATGAAGTCGCAGTATGTGGTCGCACTAAAATTCTTTATCAAATCCTTATCATCTTAATCAGATTTTGAACCCAGTCGGCGTGTTGGAAGAAGCCCAAAAATGCATACTCGATTCTTTTTCCTATACCACGATTCTATGAAGCTAAGCAATCGTACTCGTACAATTACAAAAAAATATCTCGCATTGTGTAATTGTACCAGAAAGTCGAGGTGAGAGCATTGTCACTGGTTTATTAGTGACTAGCAGTACGCGCACGGCGTTGCCCGTGGAATCAGGACTTCGACAAAATGTGAAAGAAAAAAAAAATGCCCACAATGACTCGAAAACATTTTGAAAACAAAATCAGAACAAAAGATACACATTATTGATTTTCCCGCTTATTTTTCCTTTCGACAATGAGGCGAATTTAATGACGTCACCGGAAGGAATCAGATTGCAGAAATGCAGTCTGGGAATGAAAGCATATTACGTTACCTCCTGCGAGGAAACAACAATGCACTCTGGGATCGTCCGGAAAAACTCTCGCTGTTAAATCTCACTAGCAAAAAAACTGTTTGAACTGATCAGGGAAAAATTAATTTAAAGAAGCGGAATAAGATATTTTAACCGTTCTTGTGTTTTAAATCCGACAGAAACGTTCCAGTTATAAGCTGGAAAAAAATGAAAATTATAGAGTTGTTAGAACATCAAAT
The DNA here is from genome assembly GCA_013235015.1 of Araneus ventricosus. Classification (NCBI taxonomy): domain Eukaryota; kingdom Metazoa; phylum Arthropoda; class Arachnida; order Araneae; family Araneidae; genus Araneus; species Araneus ventricosus. The sequence goes on from BGPR01000154.1 coordinate 556,580, forward strand.
GCGATAATTTCAGGAAATCCTTATAAAAAATTACCATAAAAATGACTATTATTTAAAAATTTCTCAAAATTCAGCAAATTATGTTGGAAATTCAAAACAAACTTCATTAGAACGAAAATTGTTTGTTCTGTCCGATGGTACATCGATTGTTTTTAAACGATCATTAGAAAAGATACTACAGCCGTAAACGTGCCCAAAATGACACAAAACAACACAAAACATTAAATAAAAAATTTTCTAGATTAAATTTTAAAATTCTGGCTTCGAGGTGCATTGAGTCACCATTGCGTCTACCTGTGTGCCAAATTTCATGGCTGTAAGTGCGATAGATTCGTCTTGACATCGCACACGCAAGCATTGCCTTTTACAAGTGTAGATTCCCAAACTGTATTTTAAACAGAAGCAGCCTGAAGTAACCTTACCAACCGGGCAATGCAATAGTATGGCGCCGACCCTCACTACCAATTTAATTTTTTAAATTCTATAGTGTCTGTATTCTAAATGTCAAACAAATTTTTACATAGAGATATGCATGTTTTACCTTCAAATATGACTTAATAATATGGTAAGAATTTTTAAACTTCGGTTATGATTATATTGTGGTCTTATTGAAACTGAAATAATAAGCAACAAATTTTTAAAATATGTCCTTATTTTTCAAATCTATTTTTTAAAAAATTTGCCCACTCGCCCTTTGGCTCCACGGACAGTTGCCCGGTTTATTCGGGCGACCTCTGATTCTGAAGCAATTGTTATGTTTGAAATTCTTGTCTATTAGTATTCATTCATAGTCACTTAACGAAAATACAAATATGGTAATCTGAGCTCCTTCATTTAAATACTTTTCTATCCGTAATTATGGTTCCTCGAGTCCGAATCACCAAAAATCGAGCATTTTTGATGAAATGAGTTTCTTAGAAAAAGAATGGATATGGATTTCGTTTTATTTATTTTTTGAGATTTATCAACAGTTTTTTTCTGCTGTTATTCTTTTAGTTGAGTATTTTTTTTTTTAATTAGTGAAACTTTGGGATTTGAGTTTCCTTTAATTAAAAAGAAAATAGTCTGGGCTCGTGACATGGTTTTTGCTATGTTTGTAAATTATTCTTTTTTTAGATTTTTCCCTCTTGCACTTTTGGATGTAATAAAATTTTGTACTAATTATTTCATGTATTTTTTATAAATTAATTTCACTTCTAATTGTATTTTGAACTTCAAGTTTTTCCGTCACAAACCGGTCTAAGTGGCCATTAAGATATTAAAATACGCTGAAACCGTCGAAAAATGAATCAAAATATATTGACTTTGAAAGAATTAAAAACATATTAGGAAAAGAGTAGATATTTCATTAAAAATTAATTTTACGGTATCCAGTTACTGATTGTTTTCTTATTTTGGTAAAATTTCTCCCGGCATACATTTGCGATTCTATGCAGTGTTTATACAGTTGAATACGAATCTTGATTGCCATAAAATGAGACAAATATATACGAAACATTGAAAAAAAGTTCTGCGTAGTCTTGTCGAAAAACAAATGGAAATTTCACGTAACATTTTTTTTTTAAGAGTGGCAATAGGGGAAGTTATGATTTGCTACAATCCTATTGCAATACTGTCAGCTCTTGTTTTTATATACTGCAAGACTTTCTCTGACTGTGTGTTTTTTGTTTATTTGCACCTACTAGCCTATGAGTGATATTTTAGTAGTTGTTTGTAAAATAAACTTGCAATACCCGGCTTTCTCCCGGCATACATTTGCAATTCTATTCAGTGTTTATACAGTTGAATACGAACCTTGATTGCCATAAAATGAGACAAATATATACGAAACATTGAAAAAAGTTCTGAGTAGTCTTGTCGGAAAACAAATGGAAATTTTACGTAACTTTTTTTTTTAGAGTGGCAATGAACCCATCTAACGGGGAAGTTATGATTTGCTACAATCCTATTGCAATACTGTTAGCTCTTGTTTTTATTTTCTACAAGAATTTCTCTGACTGTGTGTTTTTTGTTTATTTGCACCTACTATATGAATGATATTTTAGTAGCCGTTTGTAAAATAAACTTGCAACACCGATACATCAAATCACTGTTAAGTTTTACTTGCTTGTGCGATGTGCCTGTTTCAATAATTACGGCGCTTCAGGCTTCGATATTGAAATTTGTAGGGTGAATGGAAATAATGGTAATCAGTATTTCTATTCTGTCTACTATGCATGAAACACTTCTTTGTTTTAGTTTAGAAGGAAATTATGAGTTTGCGATTATTTATAAATTCTTGGATGACATGTTGAAGCGAGACAGCGATGAACTGATTTCAGAAAAGACCAAGAGTTCAAAGTGGTGCATTGACAGCTATCTGACCCAGCTCTCAACCCGGTTGTTATGGAAATGAATACCCTGTTAGTAATAGCTGAATTTAGGTTTAAATCAATTTCTTTTTAGTTCGGCCCAATGGTAAATAGTCATTAGTATCGGAGATTAAGGACCGCTGAGTCCAAGTGCTCCGAGTAAACCAATTCATCCCTGGAGCGGAAATGAATATGGAAACGGTCATTTAACTATGTGTGTGAAGTTTGTAATCAACAGGTCGATAGTTACATTAGTGCTGTTTTAAAAACAATTTCGAACTTCTAGTCCGAAATATCGCAGCGTGATAATGTTTTAGGCTTGATTCATCCGTCTCCTCTTCGTCAGGCTTTATTAAATCAGCCGTTGCATTCTGTGCGTAACGATTTTTACATAACGCAATTCACAGAAATAATGTCTGTCTGTCTCTGCAACTCTTCTATTACTACTTTCCTTTTTTTTCCCAATGAACGATTTTCTCACCACACTACTTACAAATAGTTTGCCAGCCTAAACACAGTATCATGTTAAAAGTATTCCAAACAAGCACACGAGGAGTCATTCTGTATTGTATAGCAACGGATTCGGAAACCTTCTGCGCTTTTGCACATGCGCCGGGCGGAGTTATTTTCATCAAAATGGGGGAGGGAAGTGAAGTATGAAAGGGTGATGTTTACATTTTACTGAGCGTGATCAAAGAACTACGGAAATGCGCTCATATGACTCATTGCCCGACACCCCTTTCCGGTTTAAAATCGTCTAAAAGTGGTAGTCTCGGAATCCCTGGTCAGACTATAGTGAATCATATGTTAGAAAGCTTCCTACATGCTAGTAGTACACCTTCTATGTTTAAAGACATGATTATTTTCAAAACCGGTGTTAGTGGCATAAGGTATTATTTTTACACATTACGTGTTTTAAAAGGTAAGTACGACAATTCATGCAATATTATTTTCATTTTCTTTGATAAATAAACCTTTGTCAACCAAATAGTATGTTTCTTGCACTCCTTTAAATTTGATAATGAATTTCCTAAATTGCTATTATTCCATCATCGCAAGAACTAGAAACAATAACAAGATTTTCACTGCTATTTCTATTTAACCCACTTTAGAGAGCGACTAGAAACAGCATGTTTTTATTTGTTATACATGAAATTACAACCCTGGACCTTAAGTTTATTATTAATTTAAAGGAAGGGCATAGACACATGACCGTATAATATTTTGAATAGTTCCTTTCTTTATTTTTTTAATTCATTGTAATTTTCACAATGGAGGTTGAAAATTAATTTATTCGCTCCTTTTTAAAGAAGTGTAAGATAGAGAATAATTATCACAGTAGTAGTAAATAATGACCATCAAAGAATTACTTACGCCACATTTCTTTTCAGTTGATTTATCTTGTTTATTAATAAGAAATAATGAAAACAAGCAAGTGTCCGGAAACTGCTATTAACCTTTTGCACTCTTATGTCGAGTCAGACTCGATGTTCTGAATGATGTATCTTTTACACGTTCTTGTTGGATAAAAGCAATATATATGTAATAGCAAAACCACACAGATCAATTTTTAGGAATTGAAACAAATAAATATTATTTTTCAGCTTCTTAAAGCTCTGAACCAATCCTTACACTTACACGTGTATAATTATGCATCTTGATATCTTTCGGAGTGCAAAAGGTTAAGAAAATAGTTAATATCAAATTATTAATTTCTGACCATGGATTTCTTAATCCATGACTATAATTTTTAGAAGTATGATAAGTAAAATAGTTATTAATATTGGAGATTTGGTTTTTTAAGTGTTTTTTTAATTAATTGAATAGTGTATTTCCTTGCCTTGTTGTTTATTACAGAAGTTAATCATTTACGGATGAAATTTTGAAACATTTATGTGAACTGTCTTTTTCATTCCAGCAAAGAAATGAAATTGAAATTATTTGCTGCATGTCTTCGATGTTGTATCAATAAAAGAAACTTGTTATCAAAAAAAAGTACACGCAGACGAGAAAAATAATAAAATAATATAAGACAAAATTATTAATTCTAATATTTTCTATGTTTAAATGGGATGAAAGTGTTTGAGCATTCATGATACTAATATTACTTTGTTCGAACGTTAAATGTAACTCATAAAATAGAAGACCATGTGCAATGTTTTCGCAAACAATAGCAGAAAAGATTCTATCTAATGCTGCAGTTTCCGAAATTAGATTTTTGCATTATAAGTAGCTGTTTTGCAGCAAATTTGAATTGTTTCACAATTTTGCATAAAAAATTACACTCTTTGAGGTACAATTAACAATAACGAATTCTAAATCCATATTTTTATAATTGTGTCGAATTTCCATTATGCTTTCCATGGATTAAAGATACACATATGTGTACATCTACACTTTCTTGGCAAAGACATTGCCTGTGAACTGTAGCTCAATTATCAGTTTTCTTTTTGATCGTCGAAAGTTTTATTTATTGGCTCATACATCTACCTTCAAACAACTTTCTATACGCAAATATCCTGCCTCTTCAAAATTGCTGTTTCCATTTTAAAATGGAAAAATTCCTAAAAACAATTCCAAAGTTCTCTGCAAATAAAGCTATTGTTTCATAAAGAATTTCTGCATTAAAAAAATATCTAACAATTAGGAGGAAAATTCGCTTCTAAGATGCCCATATAATTCATCTTGAAATAAGAAACTGAATTAAAAAAGAAATACTGAGAACGCCTTCAGATATCTTCTAATTTTAAAATCTACTGATAAAAACTTGTTTTACATCCACAAATGCTGCTGCCTTTATTCGCCGAGCTGTAATAATAATAATATGACAACTGGTGCGGAAAAACTTTTATTTTATTTTACTTTTTTATTTTAAAAACCAGTTTAACGCACTCGACTGCTTTCTTTCTTTTTTTTTTTAGGTTTAATGCAGTTTATTTCAACCGTCACTGCTGTCTCTTGATTTGCAGTATCACCTTGAACAATTCGGAACTGCTAAAAGGAAGAAAACGGAAGAGATTTCGGAGCTGATGTTTGCTTAAAATCATCTGTTATAACATTAGTTTTCAGGAAATTCTCCCGTTTCATTAAAAATGCAAATTCATACTTTTAGCAGTAGGTTTTGACATTTCACAAACTTTTGCGTCACTTGCGCCACGTACTAAAAAGGAAAATAATAATAATAAAGAATAATAAATTAAATAAAAACAGTTTTATTAATGTGTTAAAAGGTAGAGTTTTTTTAATTTTAATTATTTTCTACTTTCTAGTCCTTAACATATAATTTATTATCTTGAAATCTATTTTTTAATTCACTATCAGAAGGTGCCATGCGCATGGAATTAAATATTAATTAAATTAATCGATTAACTGATAATTAAGTTGTAGAAATATTAAAATAGTGTATTGTTATCGAGCATACATAAGTGCAAAAAATTTCACAACTCTAGCACATCTGAAAGAGAGTGGAAAATCGATTAAAAAATTCCATATTTACAAACATGAAACAAGTCAATTGGAATAAAAGTGTGCATAAAAAATATTTTTTAACTCTTTTTTCAGCTTTGGTGATAGATTTAGGTTAGAAATTGATAACACGTGCTTAGATTAGACATCCCTATAAAATTTTAAAGATTGTTGTCATCAACAATCTTAACGTACATCGAGATTAGATGACTGACAGATTTCACAGCAGTAGTTTTAAAATGATGACTTCATCTGTTTTTAATAACTCCTTTTTTTCTCTCGTTTACGAAATATGGATGAGTTTTGTTGTTTGTTTATTTACATTAAAATCCTCAATTTCAGCTTTGAAGGTTCCATTGACTTAGCATTACACTGAAATGACGTAGGCACGGCATTTTAATGTAAATAAACAATACAGAAAGCCCGTCCATACATGGAGAAATTGGCATGGATGGCATTCTAATATTCAAAAATATTCTACCTCTAAATTTTTATGTACGACGACATTTTGGGCCTCCCTGATTACGAAAAAACCCCACATTTTTGGAATTACGTCTGACCGTTTATTAATGACCACGATAACCCCAAAACACAATGTGCTAGATAAATTAAATTTGGCATGTGATCTTTACACCAAAACTGTAGATCTGTGGCAAATTTTGGAATAATTCCGTCCACGAGAAGAGATACTTTCCCCAAACATATATTCGAATTTCATCATTGTGCATTGAAACTATACAAACAAGAGCCATATTTAAAACGATTTTTTTTAACATTGCTATTTCATGTAGAATGAAAATTATGATTTACATTTTTAACCCCTTTGTAGCTTTTTGTACTATCTAATTATATGACTTTCCCTCTTCCCCTGTTTTGTGGATGCGTTGTCGTATTGACTCAACTATATATGCATAGAACACTTGATATGTTAAGGAATTACCAATCACTTTTGTATTGAGATATAACGTTCATGAATGACTTAATTTTAGCTTAGAACTTTAAAAATAGCATAAGTCGATACACGAATGGAGCTCGAGCAAAACAGTTAATTGACTCAACTTACCTACGCATTGCCCCCGCTCACGTCCATACAAGTTATTATAAACCTTTTTAGTTGCATTTATTTACAGTTGTATTGCCAGTCTGTCTAGTGAAAATATTAAATAGATTTGTGTACGAGTTATCGTGACTACAATTAAAACTATACATTTTAGAAAATTGTGGAAATCAAAGAAAACGTCAATCAGGCTCGCACTATTAAGTATATAAACTTTTGAATTTTAAATGACATAAAAGTCGTTTACTTTGGATTTATAGCTTCCTAAGACATTTCTGCCCGCGTCGCCCTTTGGATTTTTAGGTCCCGGATACAAATATGCAGTAGGGCCCCCATAAATGAATAAAAACTTTAATTTTAAATATAATAAAGGAAGATATACAACACTTATTCTTATCTAAATAGCAATACTTAACTGAAACACATTAATATTAATATTTAAAAAAATCATATACTGTATTTTCCTTGCTTAAACTCGGCAAATTTATCTATTCTCACTTAAATGTAAGTCTTTGCATAATTTATTTTGTATGTAATTATCGAACTTTAGGATTTCAAGTACTTGACCTCATTAGCTAAATGCTGTTCGAAGAATTATTGAATATTTTTATTATCGTTTGATAGTATTATTTCTCAACGAAGAAGAAAAGGCAGAAAATCAATGTAAGAATCATCCTTCCTAAGAGAGAAAATTATTTGTTGTATACTTGCAAAGCAAATATTCTTGCAAAAAGATAAAAATTAATGGGTCCACTGTTCTTCGCAGTTGGAATATTCCAAATAAGTAATGCATAAATAAATAATGCTTCATTCCAAACAAATAATGCTTAAATATATAATGCATAATTTTCCATGTTGAAATCTGTCGTTGTAATTAATAACTTAGTATTAATTTTTATTACAGGTAACTAGAAGTTATTATTATTTCTTCTCTGTATAAGGTTTTTGCGTGTGTTCTTGGAAACACAGGAAATAAATTTGGCTAGATTTCTTTTTCTGATTTACAAATAAAATAGCTCGGTGTGGAGTCCCCTAGCATACGTCCGGCTGACCGACCTTAGTAACGCTATTAATTGTCTGGAAACTTAAAGTTGCGAGATTATAAAACAACGGTGACAAATTAGATGTGAGAAAAGCAATTTTGGATACTTTTAGAGTATTTTTATTGATACCAATGGAGAACATTTGGTTGCATAACACCTACTCCATGTTATTTTTGATCATGCGTTATAAGTGGCATCCTCATGTTCAAGTATATGAGAAAGTTCAGAAGAGTTCTCTTAATTTTACACGTATTAGCACAAGACTAGGGCCGTATGGCTTAGTTTCAATTTCATTCAGTTCAGTTTTCTTTATCATAACCGTGGTTTCGATTTTTCCTTCCAGAAATTATCTGTAACTGGCATTTCATTAAAATCTCCGCAAACGTGCTGAAGGATGCAGGAACAAATATACCACGTTGAATTTTATATAAAGAAATGCTTAGGGTTCTTGAGACCCATGCTGTGGTCAAATGCCTGGGAATAACTTTTACTCGGAAGTTTGGACAGAGATGTATCCATTCAGGTACCCTCGCCATTTCATCTTGTTCCGAAATTAATTACACTTGATGCAATTTAAAAATGACAAGTTCGTCGAACACATCAATAACAGACTAGTAGCAAACATTTTTGTAATAGTTACTTATAACCAGATGCTGAAGAAGATAAAGCCACCTGTTTTTATTTACAAGCATGGATATTTAATGAAGAGATCTTATCATTAAAAGTTATAGCAGATAAGGAGATACAATAAAATCCTCAATACGCGCGCGAACTATATCTATCCATTTATGAGCTGCTCTCTTACTTTTTTCACAGCTCATTAGATAGATAAATTGAAAATAATCTGCCGCCATCTGTCGGTAATGTAACGATTCAATGCATAATTTATTTTTAAATCACTTCTCGTTAACTAATTCCATTTCTACAAATTTTGTTCATATTCAGTTGAAGTATCAGTGACGAATCCATGTGGGGGGGGGTGCTATGGGGCTGCAGCCACCCCCAGATCTAAACCAAAATTCTTGATTTTTTAAAATCACTACACCTGATTGTTCTCAACCTCTTAAAAAAAATTCCGTGCCAACATTGCTTTCTGGCTTTACAGGCTCGAAAATTTTCCCGCTAATGTAGTCATTCCACTCATGCTTGTAGCGTTAACGCGGTCGAAAACATTTTTTGGCTAGTTATTTCATTGTGTTTTTATTAAATTATCGAAAGTATTGCAGCGTCCTTTGTGATTCTTATTGTCAGGTGAGTCAAGTTAGTGTTTTGGCTTACATAATCCATGAGGCCACGACGATACAAAATTTTTGTTATCTCAGCCCTCCCCAGACCGAATTCCTAGATTTGCCACTGGGAAGGATGGATGCCTGACGAGTATGAATTGAAGAGTGAAATCGGCCCTTTCTTACTTGTAAATAAAATCTACTTTTAGTTCACATTTTTTATTCCTAATTATAAAATATTTCGTAGAAACCAATTAATTTTTACCAAAGTAAAAGAAAATACTTCAAGAGATCGAACGATATTATTCAAAATTATGAATCATACACAAGATTATGCAATATTCTTGAGCCTTATTGGTTATAAGAGTGTTCGAAAAATAAATATAAAATCTACACTGCGCAGCATTTTCCTAGATACAATTTCTATATCTTCAGCCTTCGTCACACAGTTACCTATAGAAGATAAAAAACAAGAAATAAGCAGATAAGAATAATCTATTGGAAAATATGCCGAATCATTTAATAGTTTTTGAGATTATTGATTTCAAACATGTGTGCTGGCAATAAAAATACAGTCAAACCCCGGTGTAACGACCTCGGCATATAACGAACCCTCGGTTTAACGAACTTTTCAAATGGCCCCAACCAGATATCTATGTAACTAATGTATTTTCAAATGCTTGTAACGAATTTCAAAAGCCAGGAATTAAGATATAGCGAACCAAAATTCCCACTTTTCCTTTCTGCCCGCTCTGTCTTTCGGAATCATCTGCTCCTCTCGTTCCTTGGGGCACTTTTTATCCACCAGCTGGGCCGCACTTAATTATTTCACCTGTCACCACGCATCACTACCTCAAGGAAAACAGCGACCACTCCGTGATGGTCATTTTTAATCCATCGCCCAGTGTGGGAATCGGCGGGTCGACAAAGGAATGGTTATTACTCAACCTCCTTCCTTTGTACTCCAGAGGGAATGCACCTCTGTTTTTCTTACGTCTGAAAAAACTGCCAAGAGATGAGGTACATATGTCACAACACATTCTTTCTTTTTCTTCAGTTCCGCTTGTTCAATATCTCTTAGTTGTTGATATCAAATAGATTTCATATGGATCGTGTTAGTAAACAGAAAGATTTTTTCATCGAGGATAAAGTGAAAATTAAAGAGAATAGAAAACGGTGAGAGTCAATCTGATGTTTCCAGAGAATTTTCTAATTCTAAATCTACAGTTGGGACCATTTGAAAAAATCTTTGTGTGGTAATCTCAGTCTACGAGAAACATCTAAACGGTGCCAAGAAGTTGCGAAATGTAAGCATAATTAATTTTACTCTTCAATTTTTAAAAAACAAATATTTATTTTAATTTATTATTATAGCCCATAAATAATTGTAAATCAGTGTAAGTAATTTGTTAAACACAAAAATGTGTTTAAGGATTATAGCAAATTTTGTGTAGCCAATAGTTTAAAATCGAACATAGCGAACTTCTGGACGGGTTCGCTGAACGTTCTTTAAAACGGGATTTGACTGTATTTTATTTTGTTCATCATGGGACTCAGAATGTCAGCTTAATCAATAACGTAGTTTTGAGAAAGATGCAGTGGCGTACCTGCAACTTTTGCCGGCCGGGGCGAACTTTCAGTAAGCCGCCCTTCCTTTACAAGTTATATAAACTTCAAAATAAAAATAAATAAATTCTAGACGAAAAAAAATTGATTTAATAACGTAATTCGTCGTTTGATGCCCTTGATCTCTGCAGATAGCTTGTGAAATCGTGCTTCCACCACCAGACTTTCTTTCACATGCCGGCAATTTACCGAAAAATACGAATTAATTACAGTAGATAGAATACGCTGCTGTTCTTAGATATAAAGTTGTTTCCCTATATGTCTAATTTTGCCGCCCTTTTCGAAGTGCCGCCTGGGGCGGATCTCCCCCTATAGATACGCCACTGGGAAGATGAATGCCCGCTGTTCCCCTGGGAAAAAAAGAAAGAAAGAAATTTGCCTCACTCCGGCCTAAGCAAGCCGTACGATGAACTTGAAAGCCCGGGTCGCTGCAGATACTAATACCGGTACTGCGAACCACTAAAAATAAACTCCATGAAGAGCGTCTAACCTTTACAAGCGGAACGTGTCTCGTCATCGCCGATGAAGCCTTTATCTAGCTACAACACATTGTTAGGCTTCCAGATAAACCAATAACCTGTTAATTAATGCTGCAACTTCTCATCCTCGGACTCGAAGTGCCCCACCCCAGCCGGGGAAAAGGAAGATATAAGGTCTCGAACACTATTACTGATTAGAATTGAACATGTTAAGCATTGCAAAGCGACTGAACAGTGAGCAATAAAATTATATTTGAGTTTTGATGTAGTTTTAAAATTAAGTATAAAAAGTTGATGTAACCTTTGATAAATTCAAGTATAGAAACTGTTTCTTAAAGAAGCTATGCACAAAAATTTAAAAGGATGCAACAAACACAAAATCATGCAATGGATTCAGGAACGAAATGATTCCAAAAACAAATTAAAACTTGATACTCTTTTTCAACACAAAGCTGTTTCTGACGAAAGAGCATTAGTTCTTACAGAGGCAATGGTATTTTTTTTTAGTGTCATAAATTATTGATCTTTTTTTCACCTCCTCTTAGAGAACTGTATCTATATTCAATCTAGAGGTAGCCTTGGGAAACCGAGTAACTGCCCGTGGCGCCAAAGTCCAGTTTGGCGCCCAGACTTGAGAAATAAAGTCATATATTTAAAAAATTTGTTAAATATGTTATTTTAGCTTCAATAAAACCACTATATAATCTTAAATAAAGTTTAAAAAATCTCCCCATAATGTTATTAAGTCATATTTACAGGTAAAGTATGCATATTTCTAAGTAAAAGTTTGTTTGACATTTAGAATACAGACATTATAGAATTTTAAAAATACGTTGGTTGGGGGTGGGGCGCCGTTTTGTTTCCTTGCCCGGCTAGTAAAGCTATTTCTGGTCGCTTCTTATCCAACCATTTAAGTTTGAGGTCAAAGAAATTACCAAATCAGTTATTCGAATTCTTATCTCTTTCAGACATAAAATTTTTCATGTATTAAAAAACAACAGTCAGAAGTAATTTTTAAACTTCTCTAAAAATTCTCCTACAAAATGCCTATGGGATCCCACCACAAAAACAGAAACCAGAAGATTGTCTGGTGATAAACTCAATCATCAGGTCTGCAGTTTCTTAAAAAAAAAAAAGCATATTCTTCTAAATAGCATTCACCACAAATAGAAGCTAAGAGATTCTTAAGATCTTAATCAACTTCATTCATTAACACCTTTTTACTTTTGTTAGACTACATTTTGAAATTTTTTTTACTATTAACACATGCGAAACTTCCGCACATTCAACCTCCCTTCCCCCGGAAATGATTTAGTCTTTTGTTGGATTGTTCAAATTAAATACTTAGAGAAGTATATGCTCGAAATACAGCAAAGACAGTTTATTGATGTAAACGTATTTACAATGCCTTTTTGTATATAATATTCGATGTATACAAATATGATGTATCCAATCACCCTGCTTTTTGTTGTTTGTCATGTTCGGTATCTAACTGATACAGAAGTATTGCTAGATTTAATTACTCTTGAAAAGGATATATAATAGGCGGGGAAAAAGTCGAAGTATCTTATATCTTTTTACGGTAGTGCGGAAAAGTTGCGAACTCCCATCATTAAAAAGTCTGCGAAATCTTATAAATCTGAATTGATATCTTCTGTCGCCGCAATGGGCAGAAAGTAGTGAAAATTGGACTAAAAATGGTCAAAATTCAAAAATTAATAAAAAATGACAGATTTTGTTGCTCGGTTTGCGGTAGTGCTTAAGAGTTACTATTTATTAACAACAACACCTTTACAAAATTTTAGAATTATAGGTTAATATCTTCTTCCGCCTCAACGGCACTGAATTTTGGAAATTTAAGGCGAATTTTTAAATAAATACAGGTTCTTGATTCAACATTTGAAACATACAAAATTACAAAAGCACCATATTTTGTGATCTTTTTTGGACTCAAATTATGACATTTGTTTTCTGGATTCTAGTGTAGCTCTGATAAATCCATCCCTGTTCTGCGGTCCACCTCTTTTTCTGGAGGCTTCAGCGACGAGTTTCACAATTCTCTCAACTGCTTTCGTGTGTGAAGGAAATTTAAAATAATCTCAGCCGTCCATTGACATATCGTGCTGTATCATCTTAGAAGTTCATGAGAGATATGTCTGAGAACTGTAGGCGGTGTGACATAAAAAGCTTGCCAGTCAATGAGATCTATATATTCTGCAGCTCTAAAGTTAACAGCAGGAATAACGAATCTACGAACACAATTTCCTTGTGGCACAATTTCAGAATGTATGAATATGTAACCAATGCACTATTGGATGAATTTAGCAACCTTATTTTTCTGGGATGTGACGGCAGAGTCGTGAACACTGAAGTGTTTAATGGTGTAATTCGCAGACTTAAATTGAAACGTCATCGACCAATCCAATGGATTATCTGCTCACTTAATTTCAACGAGTTTCCATTACGACACTTATTTGAGCGCAAGTCTTCTGGTCCCTCGTCTTACACCGGAGACATTGGACGAAACCTGAAAGGATGCGAGAAGCTGCCACTTGTTGCTTTTAATAGTACTGAATGTGAATTGCCAGGCGTAAACCTAACCTTTCTGCCACTAACCTAAGTTTTGATCAGAAATTCTTATTAGTTCTGGCGTTGGTTCTTCAGATATAGCGAAGAGTCAACCGGCACGTTGGATTTGGCCCGCTGGCTAACTAACCACTGCAAAATGAATTTTGATGCTTTATATATCAACAACAAACCCATCAAATTAGTTGATAACTTTGGATGTATTCATTCTAAGAGTTTACGCACCCTCATGGTTCCGAATTGAGGTTCATCATTCCATAAAGGATGTTGCTAGACACTTGTGGCATTTCATTAACTCATCTCGATACTTGCCTAAGAAGTATCGTGACATAATTGAACCAGTTATTTCTCGCAACGCTTACTTTGAGGCTCCAAAAAACATGCTTTTGGCTATGTTAACTGATGAGAGATGCCATATTAGAACCCTTGCAGCTCAGCGAATTATCAAAGCAAGGGAAATTGACCCAGATGGTAATTGGTCGTAGATTCGTTATTCCTGCTGTTAACATACCGAGCTACAGACAACGTAGATCTCATTGACTGGCAAGCTTGTAATGCCACACCGCCTACAGTTCTCAGACATATCAGTTCTCACGAACTTCTGAAGATGACACAGGACGATGTGCCAATGAACGGCTGGGACTTGATTAAATTTCCTTCACACACGAAAGCAGTTGAGCGAATTGTGAAACTCGGCACTAGCCTCCAGAAAAAGAGTTGGACCGCAGCGCAGGGATTTATTTATCAGAGCTACACTAGAATCCAGAAAACAAATCTCACAATTTGAGTCCAAAAAAGATTACAAAAAATAATGCTTTTGCAGTTTTGTATGTTTCAAAGGTTGAATCAAGTTTCTATTCGCATTATAATGATACAAGTAAAACGTGTATTTATTTAAAAATTCGCCTTAAATTTACAAAATTCACTGCCGTTGAAGCGGCAAAAATATTAACCTAAAATTCTAAAATTTTGTAAAGGTGTTGTTGTTAATAAATAGTAACTCTTAAGCACTACCGCAAACAAAGCAACAAAATCTGTCATTTTTTATTAATTTTTGAATTTTGACCATTTTTAGTCCAATTTTCACAACTTTCTGTCCATTGCGGCGACAGAAGATATCAATTCAGAGTTATAAGATTTCGCAGACTTTTTAATGATGGGAGTTCGCAACTTTTCCACACTACCGCAAAAAGATCTAAGAAACTTCGACTTTTTTGGCCCGCTCTACTATATAAGTTACATGATTTGTGTAGGTTTGCTTTGTAAAATAAAATAATGGTGTGCATTCATGATGTCTATAGTATTTATGAAAATGACAACTGGAAATTTCTTTATGGAAAATTGTAGATTTTATTATTAATACTCAATTTCAAAATACCCTTAATGGATAGCTGTAACATAACCATAAACAGACATCGTTGGTCTGAAAACGCGCGAATTATTGAAAAAGCGCGCCTTCGTATCCTTAGAAATAAATTGGTAAATGAAAGTTTAGAAGTAATGAGATCTCGTAATTAATACCTGAAATGTTGCAGGAAAGTGAGTACAAAAGAGATGGAGTAGTATGAAGGACATCTTCTTGAAAACTATTAAAGTGGGAAAAAGTGATGATGCAAAAAAAGCAAAGAAACCTTAATAAGTCAGTGGAGAATCCGGGGGAGGGCTATCGGGCTGCGCCCCCCCCCCCCCCCAGAGCTAAAGCAAAATTCCTGATTTTATTTAAAATCACTACAACTGCTTGCTCTTAATTCTCATTTAAAAAAGTAATAAAATCGTGGCATTTCTTTCTGGCTTGACAGGCTCGAAAATTTTCCTACTTTTCTAGTCGTTCCACTTGTACTTGTAGCGTTGACACGATCGAAAACATTTTTAGCTAGTTATTTCATTGTATTTTTTATTAAATTATCGAAGGTACTGTAGTGTTCTTTATGATTCTTATTGTCAGGTGAGGAAAGTCTGTAAAGTTAAAGTGTTTTGGTTTATATAAGCCATGAGGTTTGATATTCGTCACTACGATACAAATTTTTTATGACTTCAGCCCTCCCCCCCAGACCCGAATCCTGGATTCGCCACTGCTATAAGCAAACGGCCTTTCTTCAATCTGTTTATGAGCAAAGAGAGTAAGCACAATAACACACTCAGACTCTTCCTTTATAACAACAAAATACCCCCATCGCAACATCCCGATTAATTTCTAAGGGAACTGATCGTAAGAGTTTTGTCTCCTCTTTCTGTACAGAATGAATATAATGTTCTATAAGAATTCTAAAAAAAAAACTTCTTTCTGGAGTTTTTGGATGTATTTTAATCCTTTGGAGATTATTTGAATGTTTTTATTTATTTATTTATCAGGACTTTGGAAAACATGAATACGGATGCTGAAAAGACAAATATTGAAGAAAGTGAAGCACCAGCAGTAAAAACGATGAATCAGCTATTGTTGCTGCGCCGTGCTCACTTAAGACAAAAAAGAGACAGTCAGATCCTTTTGAAAGAGAAATTCTCAATATCCTGAAGGCAAATTTAGAACAACAGCCCACAAAAGTGATGCAGGACGACCCAGATGAAATGTTTCTGATGTCACATATCAAAAAGATGAAACCAAGTGACAAGCTTCAGTTTCAAATTCAATTCGTGCAAGTTATCCAGACGTACAGCAATCCGAATGCTAATTCTTACGAGAGTATTTCAATATCAATTCCATCCCCTGTTAACAGTAGTACCTGTCATCGACATCTACCATGCCAGGTCCACTATCAACAGCAGAATTGCATAAAGAAAATGAAGATTCAGTGTTGTTCTTTTCTTAATCTTTAAAATTAACTGATAACTGTAATTTTATGAAAAATAAACTGCATTGTAAAAAATTAGCACTCACCTTAAACTTACTCCTAGTTTTTCTTCTACACTTATACAGTCCCGTATTACAGTATCACGTTTTCTAATTGCATCTTGAACCTTAACTCAGGAAAGGTAATGTTAAATCAGTGCCCCTTGATTGCTAACGGGAAGAAGAGTCAATTTGATTACCATAGTGGAGGCGGAACGCATTGGAATGGCGTTGCCTTTTTTTCAAAAGAAATAAATAAGAAAAAATTGCGAAAACGTCCTTAAAACAGCGCGATTTTTATCTCCCAGGTTAGAGCGTTCCAGCACTGCTTATTTTGCGACTACACCACTGAATAATAGTGTAGCAGCTGGTACTCTCCCCCCCCCCTCCTCCATGCTTCCGCACTGCACCAGTGGGGTCGTTTAGATTATCATAGTATATGATGGCCATGGTATCAGATTTAACGTGCACCAGGGCCACATACACGGCTGATCTTCGATGGAATCGGTTTCGAACCTGGAACTCTCTGGCTCCTATATCTCACCACTAGGTCATCGCACCCTTTCCGTATTATTACACTGAAGAGCACAAACACACGACTGAACTCGTATAAAAAGAAGCGCGTATGGTCGGGCTGTAGGGTGGATTTTCGATTCCGACCTCAGCCATGGCAGAGAGAGGTCGCTCAAGGAGCTCTCTGAGCAGTTTAGCATCTTCCCAGAGAACTCTCAGTGCTGACTCAGGCTCTTCACGCCGCAACCCAGGTCATGCGACGGTGGAGTCGATCAGCGACTACACGACAGCATGGGTTCAAGACTCCCCACCTACACACCACCCCAAGCTTAGCACATGCGAGCATATCTCCTATTTGGAGAAGCTTATTGACAGCGCACAACAGGCTGCTGAGACTCACAGACTTATCGCTGCTAAAGGGCCCCCTGGGCGTGTCCCAGGGGCCAAAGAAGAAGAATACTATAGAGCATATCTTACAGAAATCGAGGAAGCCGAAAACGAACTGATGAAACTAGGACCGTGTCCTAACCCCAGCTGCTCCAGGCATCATGAGACAACAAAGAACACTGAAATGATTGAAGCTGGTCAGTATCCTCTCCCTAAAACTCCTACTCCTTCTCCTACTAATCTAACCTCCCTAGATGGATTCAGACAGGTCCCTCCTAAAAAAGCTGCTAGGATCCAGATTGAAAAACCAAATTCTCCCATTAAAACCAACAATCGTTTCGAAAACTTAATGGATATCTCTGAAAACCTTAATGCTGAAGATACACAAACTAAAATCTCTGTTCCTGACATTAACCTAAAGATTACTGACGATTACAACCTGACCATTCAGGAAATAGCCAGAAACTTCCCAGAAACCATCTGCAAATACCAACGTGGCTATATTAAGATTTCTCCCCACTCCCTCGAGGACAGGGATAAAATCATTGAAACCTTAGATAAAACTGAGAAAGAATACGTTCTCTCTGAGCCCCCAGAAAGCAGACCGATAAAAATAGTAATCAAAAATCTCCCCCCTGACCACAGTAAAGAGCGCATAGTCAGAGACCTAGAAGAAAATAAATACAAAGTAATAAGAATTAATCAGCTCCGCAACTTCCGTCTTAAAACCCTTCTTCCCATCTTTTTAGTTGAGCTAGCTAAAACACCTAATGCAAATAACATATTTCAAGTAGAAAAAATCAACAACTTCAGCGTTAAAATAGAGCACTATAGGAAAAAACAGCGTGCTACCATGTGTTACAGATGCTCTGGCTTTTTTCACAGCGCAAGAAATTGTAAATGTAAACCCCGCTGCATTAAATGCAACGGGACCCACGAAACGCGATTGTGCAGTATCAAATCTAAAATTGATAACCCAATTTGTATCAATTGCAAAGAAAACGGTCACCTTGCCTCGTGGAAAGGATGCCCTAAATACCCTGTTATCAGAAATAATACTCCCCCCACCTACGCACAGAAATTAAAATCGAACCTTCCGAAAACCAATAATTCTCCCACAACTAACATTAACAAACCCTCCCCGCAGATTGACACTGACTCTTATGACAAATTTGAAAAGAACATGAACGCGATTAAAATCATAAACGAAGCCTTTAATAGATTTCCTAATCTCATCGAAATCAGTGAAAAAATTAAGATTGCTAAAACTGACTTTGAAATAGTCAGTCTTCTGCTGAAAATTTTCAAGCACTAGCTCCGCCCATCACTGCACACCTCCTCTCCCTCTACATCTCTACTCTTCTCTGATTGGTTCACCGGCTAGCTTCATATACTGGCTCCTCCCTTGATCTTCTCAGTCTGCCACGACCACCAGCCTAATGCAGTCGATCTCTCGACATCCTGAGTTTAACATCAAACTCTTACCATCAACAAGCATTACGGCAATGTACTGACCGCAAGGCACTCCCATCTAGTAAGGACAGGAGGTAGCCCCCCTGCGGGGGGCGGGTACTCCCTTAATACGTTGACTAAACGGGCTGTAGGGTGGATTTTCAAGCTGCGTGAAAAGAAGCAGTGTTTGCAGCGTGAAAAACGCTCGTATGGCCGTGCTCTTAGTCATGGAGGGCGTGACTGTTTATACAAATTCAGATAAGCATAAAAATGCACTTTCTTTATCTGCAAAAAATATTAAGCAATATTTTTTTAGAAACGAATAAATGGTAGAAAAGAACAATTAGTTGCTGCTAAAAAGTGTGTTTGTTCATGTTGCTGCTCACAACAGGTTTTGATTAAGTGTTCTTAAAACCTTTTCTACTCACGATATCCTTTTTGTTGGAAAAACGTTTGCCGCGGCGTCAAAGCTGAAAAATAAATAAGAAAATGGCGCATTAGTTGATGATAATTAATAAGAATTATTTGGAATATTTTAATGATATTTTTGAAAGTCTTTTCTGAACTATTTCTGCTTTTTTTTATTTCTCCAGCAAACCCAGGTTACTCAAAAAGTGTAATCATGGCAAAAATACGAAAAATATTTCTATTGTCTATTTCTACTTTATATTATTTCCCACGCCGACTCAGTTTACCCATAGGGCAAGACTTACTTCTGCTTACGAATGTTGAAAAGTTTGAAAGAAACAATGCTGACAATTCAATGTTGGCCATCGCATATGAGGGTCATTTTGCGACCCTCATATGCGAAGGCCAATAATTCACGTGACGTCATAGACACGTATCAGACATAAGTGCACATGTCGTCTGAATAACTATTCGTTGGCTTCTTTTCCTCCAGCAAGATGCGCAATGGATTTAAAAAATAAATTACCGAGACAGATTTGAAATGTGCCATGGTAAGAATAAATTGATTCGGTTAAGAAACTATATACTCTAAAAATATAACTACATAAATTTTTAAATAACTGATGCGCAATATTTGGCCCAGAACGGATATTCTGTAAATAGAATTACTGATAGTTCCGTTTACTTACAATGATTAAGAATTTAACGCATTTTATGCCTCATCTGTTATGTGTAATATTAAAAAAGAGATACTTATACGCGAAAGCCGCTTCTGCCTGTGTGGGGGGTAATTAATATTTCATCGCACAATGAGTTAAAAAAGCGTGTTCCTCACAGAAATATTACCTTTTATCATCTACAGATATCCCGCATGATCGCCAGGGTGGTAAATGATAGTTGACGTACATACCTCACGAATGCCCTGACATTCCTCTTTCTCCGTGTATGGAAATGGCGACCCTTATTACTCAATGCTTCTTGGCCTGCTTTTTATTGGGGTGATGATCTGTCAAAGGTATTAACAGGTGATTCAGCGGCTGGTTAAAAGGGTTAAGCCAAACTCTATGAGTGATCGTCACTCCTACTGGCTTCTCAACAGGGCTGTTTCTCAGAATTATGAATTTCTTTGTTTCCATATATGAATTTAATGAGATTTCTATCTCTTTAAGAAATATTACGTAAAACATTTAGCTGTATTTTTACCTCAAAGAGATTCTATAGATACGCAGTGGCCTTTAAATCTAATCGAATACTAATATGATTATTTTATGTAACAACTTTTAGTTGATTAAATCAGAATCAACAATATTTACGGCTAACAGCATTTATTATTTTAAGTGCAACAAAAATATTAAAAGCACAAAGTTACTAATACAACTTTAAAAATAGAAAAATATTCACATGCTTATTTTTAATAACAGCAGCGTGAATCAGCCAGCAAGCGAAAGCAAAGAGGATGAAAGGACAAAACAAAAATGCTTGCAATCGCTTTTATACAATCTTCTGGCGATCACGTGAGAAAGATTTGCATAATCATTTGCATACAATGTGGTAGTTACGACTCGGAAACATAAATATCGGAATCTTATGCTAATTAGATGATCGCATCTAATTATAATTCAATCTTGCACAAAACTAATACAGCACGAGATTATAGACTTTAATTTATTATTTATAATACTGATATGTTTATAGATTAAGAGAAATGTGTTTAATGATTAATAAAAACAATTTCTCGGGAATGAACAGAAGCGAACTACGCTTTTGTTTATGTAGGCGTTTATCGCATACATTTGAAAACTTTAGGTCAGGAAAAACCGAGGAAAGGTAAATATAACATATTATAATTAATTTATCTTTTTCCCAACAGAATTTCTGACTAAAAATCTGGAACTGTCTGTCAATGTGCTGTCACAGTATTAGCGAACAGAAAAGATTTAACATACACTAGATTTTCTGAAAATCTTCCGATATGGTCAATTGGATATCCTTTATTCAGCAACAGGACTAGGGCATGTTTTTCTGCCTGACACACAGATTTTACTGTTCCGTTTCAGAAACCCCACCTTATCACTACTCCGCAGAAGAGTAATATGCAGTAAAAGCTCTTTTCAGGAGTTTCTTTGTTAGGCATGTTTTTCTTCAGCTATTCTTTTTCTATGCTGATATTCATTTTCTTTTTGAACCGTACTATTTGGTTTTAATTCGATAAGATTACACATCTTCCTATATATTGCCTAATAAATAAACATCTCCTCCATATCGCCCCTATTTTGATGAAATCAAAGCCGACTGGCATATGCAAAAACGCGCGGAGTTTCCGTATCTGAAAACAGACAGTACATGCATCTTTGCATTACAATTGCAAGCAATGCGATAGAAAAGATTTCGCCTAACCTTCTGTAGCAGGGTAAGGGAATATTTTAAAATAAAAGTTTCTGGGCAATTGACAGTGATGATTGCTATTCTACTCTTATCGAAATTTCTTATGTCTCGAATCTGTAACATCATTTTTTTTCCTTTTAAAACTTCCAATATGTATGGAAGTAAAAAGTACTGATTTTCACCTTTTCTGGTTCAAGACACAAAAAATTTGCAGCTCCCCCCCCCCCACCTCCAATATATTGAACACTAATAATGTAAAATTTTTTTAAAGTAGTCTTCTCATGCGATTCAAATCGTGGCTGAATTATCTGACATTTGGCTGGATTTAATTCCACTAATATAAAGGCGGTAGCACACTTGCTTATATTTCGTCACCAAGGGAGAGCAAAACCGCTTCTCAGACGTTTGAACCGGTTTTATTAGACCGCAAAGCGAAGATGGATCTTTTTCGTTTTGCTGGAAAGCTCCCATCAAAGTCCATGGGCGTGAATAACTAAACCAATCAGGTTCGACTCGCCAGTGACGTCACTGAAACCGCAATTTTCGGGCTACATAGAAGCCATTTCATAATGTGTTAACAACTTAATTTTTTATTGAAATAAGGTAAATGATCCAGTTTTTTCCACATTAAGAGAAAATTTGAATTGGAATTTTCACAGTGGGTGACTGGCTTAAGTTTTTTAAGTCGTACTAACACTATTCTTTAATAAATTTTATTGCCTGTTAATTAAAAAAACCTTTCTCTGGAAAAAAATTATATTTTGAATTAGGAATTTTTAAATCATATATCTTAATTTATACCAGTTTTGGCCACATAAATATCATACAATATAATAGACATTTTACTGAATATTAAGCAAAAATACCGCATTTTTATGTAGTATGTATTTTATTACATTTTCCTTCTATATAAGTCAGTTTTTCGTTGCATATAAAATAACTGAATATCAAATTTCTTACTTTTTAATCAATTTGTTGTGTGTCAAAGTTTTACATTATTTGTTTGAGATTTTTCTTGTTTATATTTCATAAACATTCAGTAAATTTCTAATTCTTATATTATGGCTATATTAAGCAAAAATTAAATAAAATAATATGATTCTTGGAAAAAATTAATGTACCTATTAGTTTGTATCTATGGATATTATACATAAATTAAGTCTTAAATGATATAAAATTTATTAAAAAAGAGGCTAGTACTGTCCCATGAAAGCATTTCTATAGATGACCAATCTTTTGTAAATGTTCAAGACATTATGATGAAGTTACATTTTCACAAAAAACAGGAGACTTTCAGTGACACAGAAATAATTTGTGTTGTTTAAATTATTAATCTTGCATTATAAGTATGCATTGAAGCCATGGATAAACAAATATGATGTATTCTATGTTTTATGCAATTAAAAAATTCTTTGTCACTTGTTACTTAAAAAATGAATATTAAAAAAGTATAGATAATTAATAGATTTAGAGTGAGTGTAATATAAATCTTAATATGTAGAGAATATGTACGCATTTTTTTAAGCGAAAAAAAAAAGTTCTTTGAGAATAAACATTCAAAATCTACAAAAGTGGTCCATTGCACCCTGGTCTCCCCTACACATGATGTATACACTTGTACAATTTTTTTAAAAAGGGCTGAATTTATATGCAAATACTTAAAGCATCCCTTTAGGAAATAAGAAAAGATAATTAATAATAATGATAATCCCTAAAGATAATTAATTTTAGAATCAACAGTTATTTCTGACAGTCTGACGATGAAAGATTGCAACACTTGTGAGTACTTGATAATACATGTTCATGCATTTATTTTTCTTACAAGTCGCATGTTAAGGAAAAATGTACGAATCATATTGTAAATTACTAAAGAAGAGTTTGTTTAAGGTGTAGGAATGCATCTTATTGGTTAATATCAAATCAGTGGCTAATTTCTGGACAAATAGATGCGTTTTGTCCAAAACTGGTACAGTTTCCAAAAGTTGGAGCATCTAACCTTTATCTTTTTATTTACCATGTATACATTTCTTTAGGGATTTTTTTTCTTTTAATTATGTTGGTAAACTATATAAATAAAGCTGAAACACCAATTTTTTTGCATGCTGTAGAAATCAAAACAATTGAAAATATTTTCTTGGATTTTGTTCGCAAATACTATGCACATTCAGGATAATTAATTCTTGAGCGTTTTTAATTTTTTAGAAAGTTTCAGACGGCGAGAGGATTTTTGTGAATTATAATATTTTATATACGTCAGTTTTACATTAAGGATTTTCCTTCTTTTTTGTTCCTTCTGTTTTAACATCACCCCATCATCATCACCACTAAAGCTGCCTCAGCGTAAACCAAAGTATATTGGTATCCATGAAGACAAAAGCAATAAACGACAAGTGCGAAGTCCAACGCGGAAGTGAAAGGACATCGAAAATACAAACGCAAAAAAAAAAACTATTTGCATCGCCTAAAAGGCAATTACACATTGCAAATGTCATCCCTTTTTTTGGGGTTGTCAGATCGTAAAGAAGGGGCGTCCAACCCCCTTCGGTCAAGGACACATTGAAGGAGAAACCGTCCATCGAATACTTGTTCTCCCTTGGTGACGAAATATAAGCAAATGTGCTACCCCCTTAAAGATCACTTTTGAGTGACACCACTTTCTTACCATTCTGAACAAAGGTGTTGGGGAGCCGGTAAGTCGTTCCGGCAATTTTTTTTCCCAAGAGAAATAAATATGAAAAAATTGTGAAAACGTCCTTAAAACAGTGCGATTTTTGTCACCCAGGTTAGAGCGTTTCTATACTGCTTATTTTGCGGCTACACCACTGATTCTGAAGGCAACTAATCCATTTAAGAGGACAACTCATGTGCAGACACAGCGTAGAATAGCTATTTTTACCAACATGTGCATTTAGTTTAAAATGTCTGTTAATTGCATGCCACAATGAGGAACTTGCACCCGTGAGGAAAATGCTAATTTCTGTGTTTTATCAACAGATTGATCGTCAAAATGTTCGAAAACGATAATTAAAACCCATAAAATGGACGTAATTAATTAAAATTTAAGTTTTAAATTACCGAAAAGTACGGCAAAAGCACATGACCTCAAAACGCTACGTGATTGGTTTGACGTCATTACTCACTACGCTGTAATGTTTACGTTTGGCTAGCGGCGTTCGCATTCTATTGACATCCAAATTTATTTCAACTCCGATCTTTATAATAATTCATCCTCTCATTCTCACTGTTGATTTATTTTTAAATGTTTATTCATTTTTACGAATAATGCCCATAATACCTGGATTTGCCAAAGGACAGTCGGACAATTTGCCGAAAATTGACAGCATGACGATGTTTCGTTTTTAGGAAGAAACCAGGATTTCATGGGAGCGGAAATACGAGGAATTAAAACAAAAATTTATTTCTGCAAGTATGACCACACACACACACGAAGGAAGAACAAAAGAAATAATCGAAAAACATCAGAAATTGAGGAAATGCGAGAGTTTAATGTGAAACGAAAAAAAAAAAAAAAAAAAAAGGGGTGGTAAGTCAGGTATAGGAAAAATAAACTATATCCCGGAAATACCACACCTACAGGAAAGATAGGCAAGAGAAACGATGTTTGCAGCAAAAATAATCCAAAATTATAAAAAAATTAAGGGAATGTGGAGAGGTAAGACGATACAGGAAAAAAAGGGGGGGGTGTAGGAACCAAGTACAAGAAAAATACAATTTAGGCAGAAATCACTACTCCCCCACAATAAACAGGCATCAAAGACAACGTATGCTGCAAAAATCATTAAAAAATATAAATAATTAAAGAAATAAATGGGAGAGGTTAAAAAAATTTACTGCAAGCTAGTAACGAAAGGGTTACAGGCCGATTGCATCATTTTTTGGAAAGGCGCTAAAAATGCCAGAAATTGAATTTGGGCGGATAAAACCACTTTCCCACTAAATAAATACATTGGGAGCATCATTTACAAGTGAAAATAATCCGATACAGTTAAAATTAGCCAAATGCCAGACGTGTTTAATCTGATAAAGTGAAGGATGTCAAACGTAAATAACGATTACCAAAACAGAAAATGATTCATAAAAAATTAACTAATTGTCCAAATTACATAAATGATGTGTCGAAGCACTCAGGAGGAGATAGAGAATAATAATAATTATGTTTAAACAGTTGGCAGGAAGATTTTCCGCACTCGAAAAAAGCTATTGACCAAAGGGTTATAGCCGATTGCATCATATTTTGGAAAGTCACAAAATAAATGAAAAATGATATTTGGACGGGAAAACCCACTCTCCCACTAATTAAACACATGAGCAACATCGTATGCAGGTGAAATTAATTGAATACAATTAAAATTAACGAAATGCCAGACGTATTCTATCTGACGAATGTAAACAAACCGATTGCTGAAGACAAAGTGATCCATAAAAAATGAACTAATGGTGCTATTTACAAAAATTATATATCAAAACACTCAGGAAAACATACTAAACAAAAAGCATTTCGAAATCTTATTCTGTTTTATAAAAATCCTTTATAGATCAACAAGAAACATATGCCTCTGGCTATTTTAACGGCGCCATCCAAGTGAACAAACCGTCATGATGAGGTGTGACGTCACAAGTGGCGGCGTAGGAAAACTGGCGTTTTTGAGATGAAGTAAATAGTGCGCACTTGAAATTGTTTTATTTTACCTTTTCGGGCTGTAAAAGTAAAAAAGAAAGATACTATACATCATACTTTTTCATTTTCTATATTAAAAAAATATAAACAAAAAACGTGTAAGTTCCTCATTCTGCATCTTCTCCAAGATAATCAATCTTCACTGATATGCGAGAATACTATTTCACACATTTATATAAAAAAACAATCGATTATAGCTGGCTTCTTAAAAAAACCAATCTGCATTGTAGCAACTGATTTTGTTAATAAACTTCTCACAATTTAAAATTACGCAAAAAATTTTATTAACTATCCAGTGAAACATCCTAAGTATATTTCTTCACAACTGTTAGTTGAAATTAAATAACTCGCCTTTCTAATTGTTTTGCCCACAAGTTGTACCTCATTTTTTTTCACTAAAAAATACGAATGGGAAAAACCTACCGGTTTAAACTGAAAATCTTTTTTTTTTGTTTCAGTTCTTTATTTTAAATCCAATAACCGAGTAAAAAACCCGGGAAAATCAGCTATCAAAAGATAGGCTCGATTTTAGGTTTGAGTTACGAAGTTTTGAATTTCATCACCTTACGTCAATTCTCGACCACTGCTTCCTCCTTGAGGCGGCCATGAAATGTTCTAAAATAGTCATAGTCAAGCTTTCATAACTCGATTTCTTTTAGTCGCAGAAGAGTGGAACATTTTGCTTGAAATTTTAGTGTGCCAAAAATATTTTTATAAATATGATTAATAGGACCGGGGGAATGTATAAAAATTTAGACATAGTTATTTTTTTTTAATATTATACATTATGGACGCAAACAACACAAAATACGATTATTTACATCTGCACTCTCCAATTTCTTTTTTTTCCTACAATACTTGAAATTTTTTCTACAATACTTATTGCATTAATTACACATTTATTATTACTTATTGTATTAATACTTACTTGTTGCGTAATTATTACTAATAAAAAATTTTTGTCTGCAAACGTTGTTTCTTTTTTCTAAAAAACCGAATATTTTGAGAAGTTTTAACCACCAAGTTAAACCGGTTGTTTTTTAAATAACCACCAACTCTACTAAAAAATACTAAACATGCTATTTAAACCCAATCCAAAATTACAGTCAATCCATTCTAAGGATTACTGAATACAAGTTCTTTAGTTGTAACTAACAAGCAAATTAGACCTAAATTTGGCCGAGACGGAAATAATTATTATAAAGCTAATTCTTTCTGAAATAGGTTTCTTTTGTCCCCCTGTACTTCCCCAGAAAAATCCCAAAAAATCAACCTTGGGCAACACCCCCAAATTTTGAGTAAACGTCAGTCATTTTGGATTCCGCCCCCCCCAAACGCCATAACTCAGCAATGGACAATCATAGAGAGGTGCTGTTGGTATCAAACGTTTCTGGTTTGCAAGTAGAACTCATTACTGTAATAAAAAGGGTGAAATAGAGAGTTTATATAATTTTATTAACATAAAAATGTTTAAAAACATACAAAAAAACAGCATTTTTTCACAAAAAGATTAATTTGTTTGAAAAAATAAAACTTGATGAAAATAATTTAAAAATCAAAATATTCACGCATAAATAAACACGTAGTGTTCAATATCGTTCACTAAAATCGTCTTCAATTTGAATACTCCTCTCTGGTTGAAGCGCTGGTAGGTTTGACTTGGACATGGCCCTCGGTATCGCGTTCATCATTGGATTCCGGAATACTCCGATTGAAGCAGGACTCTCCTGCACATTCGCTGCCAGTACCTGCTGTCGAACCTTAAGGAGATGCTCTTGCATTTCAGTACTGGGATCGACAAGTTGCAGTGGCAAATACAGGGGGGGGCTATCGGGCTACAGCCCCCCCCCCAGAGCTAAGCCAGAATTCCTAATTTAATTCAACATCATTACAACTGTTTTTTATTAATTTCTCTCTTTAAAAAAATAATAAAAACGTTTTAACACTGCTTTCTGGCTTGAAAGGCTCGAAAATTTTGCTGCTTTTGTAGTCATTCCACTTGTACTTGTATCATTGACGCGGTCGAAGGCATTTTTTGACTAGTTATTTCATTGTAATTTTTATTAAATTATCGAAAGTATTGCAGTGTTCTTTGTGATTCTTTTTGTCAAGTGAGTAAAGTCTGTAAAGTGAAAGAGTTTTGGTTTACTTTAGCCTTGAAGTTTGACATTAATCACGACGATACAAAGTTTTATGACTTCAGCCCCCCCCCCCCCAGACAGGAATCCTAGATTCGCCACTGACAAGTTGTATAGTGAAAAGCGTCTGCGTGAGCTTTCATCAGGGCACTACGGCAGTGCCTTTCTTATTTCAGCCAGCACGAAATGTTTGGGACTGTTGTTTATTTAGGCCAGTTGCCTAGAAGATTTTAACGGACAATTGGTACGCCGACCGAAAAAAGACACCGTTGATGGAAAAAAAAGATTATAGATGCAGCTATTAGCATCCTCTATTTCCTACAGCGAGATCTGTAAGTATGAAACTTCCATGACAATGAACACTTAAGTGAAGTTCAGGACAATGGATTTGTTCAGTTTGTCTTCGACAATGCAGATTACAACACTCGAATTGTGGATGGACATGGAACTTTTCATATGATGGGAGGAGTGCAGTGTATTACGCCTGTTTCAGCTGTTCAGACATGTTATTGTATTCCAATGTGGATTGGCGCTAGACTTTGCCCGAAGGGGGGGGGGGCGATTTGCCCGACAAGGGGGCACGACCTGCTGTATGGGGCGGCGAGTGTAATGAAATTGGTCTCAAATTATAGCTAGATTATTATTTATAAATTACAGTTGAATACTCCGTACAAAAATTTTCCCCGACGTGGGGCCTGGCCTCCCGTTGCCCACTCTGGCGCCACCCCTGATTCCACGACAAAAGATTATACCAACGGCAAATATTGTTGGAAAGTTTGGATTCATCCCAATCCTTACTCACGACTGGTCCAAGAACCATGGATTGAATTACCTTGTAATGGAAGGCGTCCTCTCCCTGAAATTTCAACCGATGGATGCCAAAATTGGAATCATAGGCCACTGGATTTGGACGGCGCGCCGTCCAAATTCAGTGACTTGGCGGGTCCCAAGTCAGTTGAAGAACCTCATACGGGATGGAGTGGTTTCATGAAGAATGTCGCAGGAAAAGAGATGATTTAAAAAATCAGCAGTGATACCCTTGCCCTTCGTCAATCTTCAACCTTCTAACCCCACATCAGTTAATACCTGTTTTTGTTCCGCTGATGAAGAATGCAGGAAGAAGCAACAAAGGTGTATTATGACATTTGTTCAGCCGCCTTTCATTAAAGCTATGTATATTGTTTCTCAGGCGGACGATACTGATGAGCTGTCCAAGGTAATAGTGCTAACATACTATAAACAATACTGTTAATTTGGCGATATTTTTCTTACAAAAACAAAAGTATTAAAACAATCATCTGTTAAAACTACTCTACCGGTCATCTATAACCAAGATTACTGAAAACATAAAGAAGGGTACTATTCACAAAATCATTAATTAAAAATATGTAACATAATTTAGCACATGATTAAATTTCACACTTATTATTAAGGATAAGGTTTAAACAAAAATTGGTAACGATGAAGGTGCTTAATCAAAAGTCTTAACTTTTTCCTTGCGCCTTGATTACTTGCTGCACTTTTAAATCATCCTTTTTCATTTTCACTGGCCGGAGAAACCATGTGCCAGGATGATATTAGAATACACCTTGTAGCATAATGAATTGTTGAGTCCATTTCTCTGCAACTGCAGTATAGAGCAGGTGCCAGAAGGAATCTATATAGATATTCTGCGAATAGGCCATGAACTGCAAAGAAAAGGATCCCCTCTCTGTACCAGCCTATTGAAGCTTGTTTAACTGTTGGAATTATATTGAACGTTATATTATGTCCAAGGTAATAGTGATGTTTGGATTTCATCTGCTCAGGCAGCAATCGGTCTTTTGATTGTGGAGCATTGCGAGGAAAACGGATTTTTAAGCGGTTCTGACGTCGAAACTCTCAGAGGAATTCACAATGAGTTGATAAGCTTGTCTTCCTTCAAAAAATCTTTTCTATCAAAAGACAAACCTTTACTAAGTGCTGTATCTAGCGTGGTGAAGACACTAGAAGAAAGAAGCCGTAAAGCTAAATTATGTTTGCAGTATTTTAAGGAAATTTCTGTAATGCATTATTTCGTGAGAGTGGAAAGAACAGGTGACTGAAATCTTCATCTCTACTCCGTCTAACGCATGTTAGTTCACCTCCATGCAGCTGGGAATATTCATTACGCTAAATCAGCTCACCTGTATCTTCAAAATATGTCTAATCTTAAGACTAGTTTGTTGGATCAAGAGTTTGCACGTTTCGTGAGTAAGGGTTATTTTACAGTTTAGCGATCGGAAAAGTTTTGGTGCGGCGTTTGGACGTACATAACTAGAGAGCAGGTCAAATGGGATCTATGAAAGTTAGCGGTGGCTTGACCCAAGGCCGAAATATGTCTGATGGCGTCGTAGCGCGTTGGATTTGCACCACGCCGGGAAGTCTTCAGGTGACGGAACAGTGGAAGCTTTCTCTAAAGTGACGGATGAATCTTCTGCCCAATACATCCTTTATCGAAATCGTGGCAGACTCGAGATTTGAAGAAATTTTTAATTTGGCTGAAACAGCATTCACCCTTCAACAATCCGAAGAGCTCATTTTCCTGTCTTGAGGAATTGTTGCCGATGATAGAGTTAATTCTGACTCAACAGAGGAGCTAGGCGAAAATGCTGCCAAAGGAATCGTGGGAAAAAGATTTGCTGACGTGACTTTGAAGAGGAAAGTGCCAGTGTTCACAATGGCCGCTATGGAAAATACTAAATTAATTGATACAGATCCTGTAGTTTTTAACCCTAACCAACTGTTCCACCGCATCGCGTGTGTTTTAAGAAGTGCGAACGACCTAGAAGGCTGTCTACAGTATGAATGGGCACCTTACCTTCATTCTTTATTCAACGACGTTGCTCTTCGCGCGGGACGAAGACGATTTTAATGAAAGATATTGAACATTACCTGTTTATTTATGCGTGAATATTTTGATTTTTAAATGAGTTCCATCAAGCTGTATGTTTTCAAAAAAATTATTTTTTGTGAAAAATGCTGTTTTGTATGTTTTTAAATTTGTTTTATGTTAATAAAATTATATCAACTCTTTATTTCAAACTTTTTATTGCAGAAATGAGTTCTACTTCCAAAATAGAAATGTTTGACACCGACAGCACCTCTCTATGATTGTCCATTGCTGAGTTATGCTTTTTGGGGAAAATCCAAGATGGCGGACATTTATTCAAAATTTAAGGGTTGTGCCCAAGGAGGATTTTTCTGGGGAAGTACAGGGGGACGTAAAGAATCTATTTCAGAAAGAATTAGCTTTATAATAATTATTTCCGTCTCCAACCTTAATTTGCCTATACTATAAATACACAAAGATTAATTTATTCCTTCTTCCTCTACATATCAAAACAATCGTCACCAAAGCTCAAATGATGAGCTTTAATCCAAGTAAATTTAATGCTTGTGATAAAACTAGTTAATCAAATACAAGCATTTTTAGTCCTTGTATCCATTTCCAGGTCAGCCATTCTTTACAAATATCTGGTTTGGATTATTATAAAAAGCTCGAAGAATCTAAGTATTTCAAAACTGACAGCTTATGAAAATCATTAAAGTGCGTTAACGCATGTTAGACACGAGTTCTTACAATTTATTCTACCCTTTCCGGACCTGTGATGCCATTTCACATCACTGGAGTGACATTCTTTCTTCAATTTTAATTTAGGCTGGATTGGGTTTGAGGGCAAGATGACTTGCATGCAAATGAATGAATAATTTTAATTAAGTTAGGAAAGTAATTAATCAGTAATAAATGAAAAATTTTAAATATGAAGTATTTCTTAATTTTTTTTACTAACAAATGAGAAGGGATAACCCAGAAAGGGCTTAATAAACTTCGGAATATATTTAAAAGCATTGTGGTAAAATTCCGCACATTCATATAAAACCACTGCAAGTTCCTACAGCATATGAACCAGTTGTACTAAGTACCGTGAAAAAGATTTGCACTGTTTTTGAAAGCATGTAAACTTTCCTTCTGTTAAGAGAAAAAATACCGACTCTTTAAATTGTGCCTCTATTTACTGCAACACCTAAAAATGGGATATGTTTTAATGATATAATTATTTATGAGATCTCACCTATTTACTGCAGTGTTTGTACCCAATAAATTAAATTCAGCTTGGACTAATGATAAATTATCTTTCTTCAGGCAATTATGTAACTTACACCAAACTCTTGGACAGGTCGTCTGAGAAATGCCTTTAGTCAACAAGGTCTTTTTGGAAGAATACACTTTCACTCAATCGATTCCTTCTTAAATATGCATATTTAATAAAGTAGAATGTCTGTCTGTCGGCGATCTATAGAACAGACCTTTAAACACAAGCTACCAAATTTGGCACAAGTATACTTTGGAGGGTAGGAATGTGCACCTCGGAGCCAGTTTTTTTCAAATTCTAATTACCGTCGACGCTCGTTATAACGACCACACATTATAAAGACCATACCATTATAACGACCAGTGATAAAATCCCCAACTGCGTTTCCCTATGCACTCTATGTTATTTTACTTCCGGTACAACGACCGTCCAGTGTCGTCTAATCCCAATACAACGTCCGAATTCAGAGGACACTCTTCCCGGTATTTTTCCAAAAAGAACATGTTTCTGAATGTGTAACTTGAAATGACCTTGATTATTGTATTGCCAAGCTTCGTAGATGTTGAGTCTTCAATGTTACAATTCAAAAATTACCCCCCAATTACCACTCACCACAGCGCGGAAATTAAAATAGCCTAGAATAAAAAATGTTTCAAGTGCTATTCAGACTTTAAAATGTTTTTTTGAAAGGCAAGAAAATACAGAACATTATTTATCATGTTTAACTGAAATGGAAAATTATGTTTTGCAAAAATCACATATGCAGAAAAGACGAACAACCATTTCTGATCTTGTCTTTAGAAAATAAATGTTTTGTAAGTATATAACACCCTTTATTTTCTACTTTAAAATCTGTTTCAGAAATATATTTTAAATTGATAAAATGTTATTTTTAATACCAATCATAAAAAATATTATTATTATTTAATTGGAATCTCTTTAAAAATCGCCTATTTTTACGGAACTGCTGAGCGTGCATGTGTACATTTTTTAATTATATCCGCTATAGCGACCACTTGTTATAAAGACCTTTTGCTGTGGGACGCAGAGGATCGTTATAACGAGCGTCGACTGTATATAAAAAGTAAACAAAATTTCGGTGTTTTCAATCACTTTTTCGTCAATAACTTCCAAAAGAATTATTATACGAAAATGATTTTTACACCATTTTAAAGTGCAAACAATTATCTTTCAAATGATATTAGTTTATGTATGTACGATACAGGGATGAGATTGGCAAAAAGACCGATATACGAGCAAAAAATTTGTACCATAATTTATACGCGAAAGATGTTTTAAGAAGTAAAACATCAGAACATGCAACCTGATGAAAATATTACACTATAATAATTAATAACTTAATTATTTATAATTCAGTATGTATAAATAAGAAAAAGAATATAAAATTATTGTTAAATCATTCACATTAAAAGTTAACCAACAAGTTTACCACATCATCAGAAAATACAAAATTAAGACATTAAAACATATTTACCACCTGTACATCACTGAGATGCAACACTCACACAACAGAAGTCTGAGAAGAATTATATTTAATAGTCTTTTGATAAAAGTTAGCTAAAAAATAAATAAAAATAAGGACAAATAATTTCTTTTGCTTCATGCAATTGTGTAAAGTGCTCTTTATACACTTGGTGCTTTTGTGTAAAGTAAGCTCTTTATAAATTATAATAATGTATCATATACTGAATTCTATTTCTTTTATTTTTATACTTTTTTGCAAAAGTAACAGCACAATGATTTTGCACCTTATAAAGTGAGAGGGGTCGTGAAATTGTACAGTTACAATGACAGATTCATTTAGCATTATTGTTATTTAAAACATTTCCTTAATTGTTAAACAAAAGGTTTTCTTTCATTTTTTTTTGTGAGGCTTTTGTTGGCAACAGATCTCCATTAACACGCTTCACCCCTTGTTTTGGAGGGCTCCTATCTTTGACAGATTTTTCTCCAATAAAGGATGTGTTTACATCCTCTGCAAGTTTATTTTCAGTAGAGGCTAGTCTTTGCACAGTCTTCATTATTATCTCTTTGTCAGGGATGAGATTGGCAAAAAAGCAAAAAGACTGAAATCATATGCGAAAGATGTTTTAAGAAGTAAAACATCAGAACACGCAATATGATGAAAATATTACACTATAATAATTAATAACTTAATTATTTATAATTCAGTATGTATAAATAAGAAAAGGAATATTAAATTATTATTAAATCATTCACATTAAAAGTTAACAAACAAGTTTAACACATCATCAGGTGCATCAGAAAATACAAAATTAGACATTAAAACATTTGCCACCTGTACATCACTGCGATTCAACATACATCCAATAGAAGTCTGAGAAGAAATATATTTAATAGCCTTTCGATAAAAGTTAGCTCAAAAAATAGATAAAAATAAGGACAAATAATTTCTTTTGCTTCATGCAATTGTGTAAAGTGTATTAGCTCTTTATAAATTATAATAATGTATCATATACTGATTTCTGTTTTATTTCTTTTATTTTTATAAATTTTTGCAAAAGTAACAGCACAATGATTTCGCACCTTATAAAGCAAGAGGGGGTCGAGATATTGTACAGTTACAATGACAGATTCATTTAGCATTATTGCTATTTGAAACATTTCCTTAGTTGTTAAAGAAGTGGTTTTCTTCCGTTTTTTTAATTGTGTGGCTTTTGTTGGTAACAGATCTCCATTAACACGCATCACCCCTTGTTTTGGAGGCCTCCTATCTTTGATAAATTTTTCTTCAATAAAGGATGTGTTTGCATCCTCTGCAACTTTATTTTCAGTAGAGGCTAAAGTTTTTGCACAGTCTTCATTAGTATCTCTCAGCTTAATTACTGGCATAGTTGACGGGACTACACTATCTCTAGAATACCTAGGTAAATCATGTTTTATTTTTTTTTATTTATGTCTTATTCTCTGCTTTTTTGTTGCATTTGCACACGGCTTTTTAGCTGCCTCTTTTGACAGGAGTTTCTTTTTTTGATGTAGTTTATTTATTTGCTCCATTTTTTTAAATTTATTTCTTCAACTAGGTACGCCCTACAAGATTACCTTAAGTTTCCTACTAATTTTTTTTTCAACATGTTCATGCAAAAAAAAAAAAAAAAAAAAACTTTTTTCTTTGCAAAATATGCCAGAGGTTTTATTTTCTGCAAAAAGGTGGTATTTAATACTTTGAATGGCACTGAATGTTGGAATGTTCATCCTTGTAATGATATAATGTTGATTAGTCAGTAGAAGATGAATCAGCTGGTTTCCTAGCCGGTGGAGTTAAGCCGCATGGCCGAGCATATTTTCCCAGAATTTTCTTTCGAAAACGGAAGATTTCTTTTCTTTGTGTGAAAGCGGAATTTTCGGAAGAAAAAGCAAATTTTTGCGGTAAAAAAAAAAAAAAAAAAAAACGGAATTTCGAGAGAAAAAAAGCGGAAGAATCTCATCCCTGCTTTGTTTAATTACTTGCATAATTGTCGGGACTACATTATCTCTTAGAATGCCTAGGTAAATCATCGGTTTTATTTTTATTTTGAAAAGATTTTTTTTTTATGTCTTATTCTCTGCTTTTTTGCTGCCTCTTTTGACAGGAGTTTTTTTATGTTGTTTATTTACTTGTTTTTGTTCCATTTTTTTAATGTATTTATTTCATCTTGGTATGCCCTACAAGATGATCTAAGTTTTCAACTAAATTTTTTTCAACATATTCATGCAAAATATTCTACAGAGGTTTTGTTTTTTGCAAAAATGTGGTACTTAATACTTTGAAAGGCACAGAATATGTTGTAATGTTCATCCTTGTAGAGCTTGATGATATAATGTTGATTCGTCAGTAGATGAATCAGCTAGTTTCCTAGCCGGTGGAATTAAGCTGCATGGTCGACCATATTTTCCCAGAATTTTTTTTCAAAAATGGAGGATATAAAGGTTTATTTTCCTTGTGTAAAAGCGGAATTTTCGGAAGAAAAAGCAAATTTTTGCATCGGAAACCCGGAATTTTGAGAGAAAAAAGTGAAATTTCTCCAAAATAAAAAAAAAGTGGAAGAATCTCATCCCTTACGATATTTAGTTTAATTTTTTTAAAAAAAATATCATGACCTGTGGTCAAAGTCTCTATTTGGGAATGTCTGTGCTTTCTCCTAACCTGGAGGAAAGGGTGAAGGTAGGGAACAAACAGGTTATATACGGGACGTCCGGAAAGGGAAAATTTTGTGGTTCTCTACCGATAAAACCCCCCCCCCCCCAATTTTTGGTTTTAACCCTTTGCACTCAGGCAAGTTAAAAGTTATAATTAGATGCATAATTATTTTACTGGTTTACAAGAGGTATTATTTTTGGAATGTAAAAAATATGATTAAGTTCATTTTTCCAGAAAAAACATTCTACAATTTCGTAGGTAGTTTTTTTAGCCATCGAAATCAAGAAACGTCAACATGATACACCATTTAGAATAGTGACCGAGCGTAACCTTTTGAGTGCAAAGGGTTAATGAATTATGGTTAGCAGATCTTTAAAAAATAATCAAACCTTCAATGCATTTTATGCATAACGCTTTTTAAACTGCAAAAAATAAATCTTTCTAATGCAGGGATGAGATTGGTAAAAAAGCAAAAAGACTGAAATCATTCGCGAGCAAAACATTTGTACCATAATTTATACGCAAAAGATGTTTTAAGAAGTAAAACATCAGAACACGCAATATGATGAAAATATTACACTATAATAATTAATAACTTAATTATTTATAATTCAGTATGTATAAATAAGAAAAAGAATATTAAATTATTATTAAATCATTCACATTAAAAGTTAACAAACAAGTTTAACACATCATCAGGTGCATCAGAAAATACAAAAATTAGACATTAAAACATATTTACCACCTGTACATCACTGCGATTCAACATACACCCAACAGAAGTCTGAGAAGAATTATATTTAATAGCCTTTTCATAAAAGTTAGCTCAAAAAATAAATAAAAATAAGGACAAATAATTTCTTTTGCTTCATGTAAAGTGTATTAGTTCTTTATAAATTATAATAACGTATCATATACTGATTTCTGTTTTATTTCTTTTATTTTTATAAATTTTTGCAAAAGTAACAGCACAATGATTTTGCAGCTTATAAAGCAAGAGGGGTCGAGATATTGTACAGTTACAATGACAAATTCATTTAGCACTATTGCTATTTGAAACCCTTTGGGAAACATTTCCTTAATTGTGTGTAGCTTTTGTTGGTAACAGATCCCTATTAACACGCTTCACCCTTTGTTTTGGAGGCCTCCTTTCTTTGACAGATTTTTCTTCAATAAAGGATGTGTTTACATCCTCTGCAAGTTTATTTTCAGTAGAGGCTAAAGTTTTTGCACAGCCTTCATTAGTATCTCTCTGTTTAATTACTGGCATAGTTGTCGGGACTACACTATCTCTAGAATGCCTAGGTAAATCATGTTTTATTTGTGTCTTATTCTCTGCTTTTTTGTTGCATTTGCACAGCTTTTTAGCTGCCTCTTTTGACAGGAGTTTTTTTTATGTAGTTTATTTATTTGTTTTTGTTCCATTTTTTTTTTTATTTCTTCATCTTGGTACGCCCTACAAAATGACCTTAAGTTTCGAACTAATTTTTTTTCAACATGTTCATGCAAAAAAAAAAAAAACTTTTTTTATTTACAAAATATGCCACAGAGGCTTTGTTTTCTGCAAAAAGGTGGTATTTAATACTTTGAATGGCACTGAATGTTGGAATGTTCATCCTTGTAGAGCTTGCCGATATAATGTTGATTCGTCAGTAGAAAATGAATCGGCTAGTTTCCTAGCTGGTGGAGTTAAGCCACACGGTCGATCATATTTTCTTTCGAAAACGTAAGATAGGAAGGTTTCTTTCCTTTGTGTGAAAGCGGAATTTTCGGAAGTAAAAACAAATTTTTGCGGGGGAGGGGGGGTGGAGAAATTTTGAGAGAAAAAAAGCGGAATTTCTTCAATATAACAAAAAAGCGGAAGAATCTCATCCCTGCTAATGATATTCAACTTAATGACATGCATCTTTGAGAAATTCTATCAAATTTTTAGTCCCGATTCTAGTTATAATTCAAGATAATCTTTCAACAAACTCGCTTAGAATATCACAAACAGAACAGATTATGGAATATTCAATACATAAAATCAAATACTTTTTTTGTTCAAATAAATGTTATCTGATTGCACATAAATCTTTTTAATAACCTTGAATATTTGGTTGATTTACAAGGCTTACTACATTTTTTATTTCATATAATACTTTTTATTTTTACCTCGTATTTACTTGAAATTAAAATACAAATTGTTTCAATAATGCAAGAACAAATTAATATTTGAGAAGCGACAGCGGGCAATTGCATTCATTCACAATTCTGTCACTATTAGATTCAATTTACCTACTGACACACTTTGAATTGATGCAACTGAAAATGATCTCTTTTATTCTGGAAGCATTTGAATTTCATTTTTGATATTGGAACTACTTCATTGAAATATTCACAATTTTAAACATGTTACTTGGTTTATAATAGATGTTTGCTGAAATGTTCAGTTTTATCTATCATCTTTCAAGATATAATAAAACACTTTATTATTTCAGAAACTTCAATTAGAAATTATTTCATCAGATAGTTTCAATTCTATATTATTAATTTAAAATACAGAAATTACAACTTGCTAATTTTAAATTTTACTTATATAACTGAATCATTATAACTTGGGCAAACCAGCTGGTTGCCATAGACAGCTAGTATGAACTATAATTTGCATGCAAGTTTATAAATTCAGATGGATTTGTAAAATCAAAACATCCTTTACCCAAGAAACAGGACAAACTGTTTTCAGTAAATTGAGCTAGACATAGTTTCAGGGGTGATCAACTATAAAATATGAAAATCTACGATGTGATACACCCAACATAATTTCAAACAATTCATGACATAAATGTGATAAAAAGAATTATCACATGTATGTATAACAATGCATAATTTTTACTTCCTGATAACATGTGCACAATCCTAACAATGGTCACGAAGCGGAAGCATCTAAAAGTTTCTGTTCACCAACTTTCACCTTAAGATTTTAACAATGACTTTAAGACAGCAATAACAATTTTTGTATTTTACTACAATTCTCTACTTCTTGAAGATGTCGACTGTATTCAACAGTAACTTTAGTTGCTCATCTTTTTGGTTTCTAATTTATTTTTTGCAGGGATGGATGTTTAAGTTCTGGGAATGGCTATATTTAACAGATGAAAGTTCAGTATGATCAGCAAGACATTTTGATGGAGACGATGGCTTTTTACCCTTCAAGTATTTATTTCGTACAGTTTTATGGTACAAGAGTCAGCAATGGCTAAGCTACACCAATCAGAAGGCTTTTACAATGCAGTTATTAATACTAATAATTAACTAAACTATGCAGATATATACCATGAAAAAGTTTGCAAAGACAAAAATTTAAGCTATGGTATGCACCATTAAAAATATAAAACAGTTCTTTCTCTTCTTTTGAGGTTTCTTAGTTTCCTTTCAGTATTAGATTTGAAACTGATGTACTTTTTACAACTCTGATAGAGGGTGAAGGAATCGGTTTTAACCGCTTGCCTGATTATTCCGAGTTCGTATATATTGCAGTTAATTATTATCCCGAGAAAACTCCGAGAATTTTATTGGTTTTGCGGTTCTTTTGGCGGGACTGGTCACGTGTTTCCCTAGATAACTCGGGATAGTAAACTAATATTAAAACTAAATCCTTTTACACCTGTAAAAAATTAAAAATTCAACTTAAAACCAACATATTTTGTTTCCTTGTATTTAATAATAAAATAAAGAAATGTGATGATTTTTTGCAATTTTTTTCAAAAAAAAAAAAAAAAGTGTAAGGGAAGCGGTTAAGTAATCCACCGATTCAAGGAGAACCTTGCTATGAGAGATGAAGAAATACTTGCAGAAAGATAAAAGCTCATGGAACAAGGAAAGTGGTTAATTATGTTTGGAAATTAGTAAGCTGCACAGCTATTCAATAAATTAGTTCTATCATAGGTAAAATCCTTCTTATAGGGTTTTGTAAGGGATTCTCAGAAAAAAACCTTTACAACACAAGAATGAAAATGTTTCACAAGTCTCCACAGTATTTATCAATAATCTCTCTGCTATAATATCCATATAAATAATTACTCTGAAACTAAATTTGATGAAGATAATGCATAAATTTCACAAAACAATATTTGAGGAAGTTAAAAAAAATCTAGAACAATCACTGCGGAATTTTATGAACACTGATTTAATAAGTGCCGTTATCTAATATAAGACAGCTAAAACACTTTTGATTTACTCTGGTTCTGAAAGAAAGCACGAAACATATTAGGCTATTCTTATTAAATATTTAAGACAATTATATGGTGTTCTATTTGTTATCAAACCCATTTTAATAATCTAATCTACATTGTTGAAATATCCCACATATATGAAATTAGAAATGAATGCAAATCTGTAATACACTCTTGATTTGAGCATTGAAAGCAAGAAATGGCTATGTCACATTTAAACATGCAGGTTTTTAAAATCTGGATTGTTTTGAATGCCTTTTTCTACTATTTTCTTTTATAAATATTAAGGCATTTTACAATCCTCAAAAAATAAAAAATTAGGTACATGACAAGTGAATACAACTAATATCAATATAAATAATAAAAAGAGACGATTTTTATTTTTCTATACAACTAATTTATTGTTCCTTCATTTCACGAAGACGTCTTACAGCACTCCTTACTGTTGCAGCAGCTGTTGTGCTATAAAGAAAAAGTAAATATATGTACTCATTTATACATATCTAAATATACACAAAGTGAAAATAAATACATAATGAAGTTAAAAATCTGATTAATAATCCCTTAATTAACATTCCCAATACACATATATGTAATAATATAGAATTCCCCCCATATTTAAAATAAACCCTTTTAGCACCCAACGATGATATACTGCCGTTCACAACACTTTCGTTGTGTATGCGATGGTGCCCTTGCTATTTGCATGGCGAGAGAACTATAAAAATAAATTTATAAAATGTTATAAATGGTTTTATTAAAATTTTCAATTTATTAATAACATTATATTAAAATTATAAGTTAATATTCCATTTGTTTTCATGTTTTATATTTACAGTATTTGTTGATTTTCAACACATATGAAATACAATTGGCATTATTTTATTCCCCATTCCATAATATGCTCCTTTTGAATTTTGTAAACATTCTCATTTTGTTTACGAGCTTTTTCCCAAATGTTAGCAAATTCGTGAAATTGGTCTGGCATTATTCACATAAGCATGATACTTTCAGTCAGCATTAAAAGGGTCAATACTGCTTAATTTTTAATCACTAAAATGCATTTTTACTTGACGAGTTGCTAGAATCTGCACTTTTAATAAAGCCCTGTTTTTTGGGGACTCCCCCTTTCCAACAGCATTCAACTGCTTAAAAAACGAATA
Organism: Araneus ventricosus; assembly: GCA_013235015.1. Classification (NCBI taxonomy): domain Eukaryota; kingdom Metazoa; phylum Arthropoda; class Arachnida; order Araneae; family Araneidae; genus Araneus; species Araneus ventricosus. The sequence goes on from BGPR01000154.1 coordinate 598,879, forward strand.
CTTTGAAAACTAAGGTATTTAGAACAAGTTAACTTGGGCTATGTCCTTTTAAGCAGTAAGACACGACACCTTTCTGCTTTGAACGTCACCAGTGACTTGCGTGTACCATTTATCGACTTGCATCATGGCTTGGTTGCTTCTTTAAATTTCTTAAAATAACCCACACCACTTCCGCCAACTTCATTTGATATGCCTATACATCATGCAACAGATTTACTGTTTCATATCTTAGTTAAATCAAAATTCCATTTATCTTAATTCCCGTATTACTCGGTCCAACTTGGTATATTACGAAAATGTAAATCATATCTAAACATTAACAATAATTCCCTCTAGATGCAGTCAATTTTTAAGTAACATTAATTTCTGTATGCTTCCAAAATGTATATTAATAATGCTACAAAAAAGTCATCACAAGAAAACTCGACACTGGAAAGGCCCCAAACTCTTATTTCACTAAATATGTTAAAACTTATCATTTTTATCTAGAAAGGAAAAGTTAATTACAGTAAAACCAATAAACTGTCAGTTTATGTCATATCTCATCGTCCAAAAAGTAATGTAGGTTTATTGTATTACAACACATTTCTATGAATTACTACTCTTATATTGATCATTTTGTACAATGAAATACAACATGTCTGTATTATTCGCTTTTAAAGGACCCTACTTTTGCCCCAAGCCAATGTTGAAATCCCATTTTTGTACATATGTATCTAGATTTCAGTTATCCTTCACAGCCCTAGTTCATAAGGTGACAGTTTATCAAAATTTTACTGTACTGAAAACAGGACACTGGAACATACAAAAAAATTCTCATTCATATATGTATCGAAAGCTGGGTAGCAAATTCAACACTCACCTGTACACATATGCTCCACCTGCTACAGTCTTCTGACAGGCTTTGCATTTCCAGATTCCAACACATGTCCTTTTCATGGTTTCCTGCAATTTAAATTAATGGTAAGAAAACAATACATAGGTATTCTTAGAACATAATTCCTGCTCTAAGAAACACGAGATACCATTCATAAAAATAAATTCTCGTGAGAAAAGAGAGCAATTAATTTATGAGCATAAATTAGAATAAAATGCTAGCACATCACTTATAATTTGCCCATTTTATTAAAATATAGTTGGTATCTAAAAGTTGTAATGCAAGCAATTTCGTCGCCAACCAGAGGAAGTCCAATGGCGATCCATATTATTACATATTTCTCCGATCACATAATAGAGAGAATTATTCTTTGCCTTAATAAAATCATTTGCATGGAATTTGTGGAAGTTGCTTGTTCATATTTTGAAATGCTGTCTTCACCTGCGTGATGGTTTCCTTTATGTGCCGCATTGTTCATTTTTTTCTCTCTTTTTGATGTATTTAGAATGTTTCCTTCCACGTGCAAATGTTAGAACTGAGTAAGTCTTTTTTACTATTACTTGTTCTGAAGAACATTTGCCCTTAGTAGCAAAGCTACTAAGGGCAAATATTCTGCTGCTTCATTAGAGTAATTAAAAAAAGCCGATTCCATACATTCACTAAGCTAGCGAAGCTACTAGGTTCCTACTTTGCTGAAAGTGAAGCCGTTGATGTTTTTTTTAACTTAAGAAACAGCTTCCTTACATTCATTGAAGTAGGAAAGCTACTAGCTCTGTTGAAATTTTACATTTGAAATGGGAGCTAGTGCAACGACAATTCGCAAACACAATGGATTCAAAAAAAGATTAAATGATTAACTGTGACCAATGCACATTTGTTTACCACTAGCACCCATTTTGCTTTGACGACGTTTTAATAAGTGTGTTCCAACTTCTAGATTTCAACCAAAAATATACACACATTACAGATTTAATTTTTAAGATTCCCACCTACACAACTGCCAACACATATATACACTAGAAACAGTTCGACTACAATTTGTTTTTTAAATTAGCATGTTTATTTCAGGTTTATGTGTAAAAATGTCTGACATAAATGATTAATTTCTGCGATTAACAACAAGACAAGGAAATATACCATTCAATTTAAAAAAAACCCTAAAAAACCAAATCTCCAATATTAGCAAGTATTTTACTTATCACACTTCCACAAATTACAGTCATGGATTAAGAAACCCCTCCTGATCAGAAATTAATAATTTGATATTAATTATTTTCTTAACCTTTTGCACTCTGAAAGATAACAAGATGCATATTTATACACGTATGAGTGTAAGGATTTACTCAGAGCTTTAAGAAGTTGAAAAATATTATTTATTTGTTTCAATTTCTAAAAATTGATCTGTATGATATTGCTATTGCATATATGGCTTTTATCCAACAAGAATGTGTAAGATTGCAAAGGGTTAATGATGCTGAATAGATACAGTTTGTTAAAATATGATCCATGTACGACACTGTTCAAAAAACAATCTTGAAGTTATAACTTTAAAATGCCAATATTTTGAAATAGTTAAGAAAATACCCCCTCTGCACATTCTTATCATTAAATGTCATAAAACAAAACCAGAAGAATTTAAACCATTACATACACAATGTATTTACACTAAAAAAAGTGATAAAAATGCACACTTCAAGTGGCAACTCGAACGATAAAATAATGATTTGAAATATCTACAATACTTTTATTTAACAGGAACAGCAACACTAAATAAAAAGATCAATTATTAAATTTTTTCCTTAGGCTTCACAGTATTTGCGAGCAAAATTTGAAGAAAATCTTGCATGCCTGTAGTATACAAACTATTTACACGTTTCACTTTTATTTCCATAGAAGATAGGATTAATATTTTGACTCGTGATCATCAGTCACAGCAGAATAAATTTTTAACATGATCATGATAATTATGCCAAGAACAATTCGAATTTAAACAGCTCTTAACTGAGGTCACTATCACATAAGGTTTGTTTACTGTAAATTCTAGTCTTTAAAGCATAATTTCATAATCTGTCCCCTATGGGATTAAATCAACTTGTTTCGCTTATGATGAGATAAAATTCTTAGTTTTAAATCTTTACTGTGTTAAATGTCTAATGAAGATTCGCCTGTTAAGCTTCGAATGTAGCTTTTTCAACCTTCAAACTATGATATTATATAATTATTTTTAAATTACAAATTTATATTCATGAATAAATTAACTTATATTTAATTACTTACTTTTCCACAAAATACACATGTGTATTTAGCATGTTGTGTGATTTCCATTTTTTTCACCATTTTTCTCAAAGAAGCACCATAACGGGTACCATACTTTCCAACAACTCCAACCTTCTTGGTACGTTTGGCCTGCAAATTGTATGAGTTAGTTGCAAGTTAATAAGTTTACCATTTCAATTCTTACAACAAAACTTCTTCATTGAACCTATAAACAAACTGAATTCTGTAATCAATGCAAATTTCCTAAGCATCCGTTTCAAAAACAATTTCTTGAGAATACAATTTTTAAAGAAATCAATACACAATAAGATTTTTCTACTTTAACCATCTTATCGAGTAACGGAATTCATTTTTTTAAAAAATGACATCTTATTTCTTCAAGAAACATTTTCCGAAAATTTCGAGGAATTACACGGTTTTAAGCATGAAGACTTACAGCGAACTCAATATTGGCAGCATCAATAGCAGCTATTAAGTGCCCATTTTACAATGACGGAAAACGAAATCACTTTAGGAATCGATAACATGATTTCTAATTTATAGTAGCATCACGAGAAATTAACACATTTATTCAAAACTAAATAATAATAGTTGAATTTCCAAAAATGATCAGAAATATTCTGCGGTAAAATCTAAGGAACTTAAATAACCAAAAGGATATTAAACGAGAAAAGTTAAAATGGAGTTTCATAAGCCTAACTGTCTATTACATTATCGCCAACCGAAGGAGCCTAAAAATCATCAAGAATTACAATTATTAAAATAAAATTCACTTAAAAGCAATCAAATTTTTTCAATTTTTAAAGAAAGTAATATTTATAAAAAAACAATAAGACATTTTAAAGCATTATTTCTAATGAACTACCACGTGGACATACAAAAGATGTATAAAAGTTTTAGATGAAAATAAGCAATACATTCATTACGAAATCAACTAAATTCGCAAAATAATAACAAATAATTGTTTCCAAAACTTACCATTTTAATTTAAGTTAATATAATGTGCAATTGGAAATTTACACAATTTACGCGATGAACGCGGTACCAATAATTCCTTCGTCACGGTTATAGTAGAAGTAGATAGATAATCAGAAAATATCTCACTTCAAGTGTACAGCGCCCTCTTTTACAACTTTCTTTTTTTTTTATGAAAAGGTGAATTTTTTCTAGGATACGTCTTATATTTCAAAGTCAATTGATTTTTGCAAATTTATTCATTGTTAATGAAGAATAAAGAATTCAGACCTGTTCTTGGTAAACAAACGGGCAGATTTTCAAATATATTATTGCTATAATAGAAAAAAATACATAAATACTAGTTTAGAATAATCAGCAGCTACTCATCAAATGCATCGTGTTATTAATTTTAAAAAATTGTTTTATATTGTTATTCATTTTAAAAATATCAAATAAAATTAATATCCATTTTAATCAGTCATAATAAGTCACTGTTGCTATTTTGTAATTTCTCTACATTTCAATGGTTATCTTTTAAAAGCCCTCCTTTCTTTTGGATTCTAGGGACGAGTGTCTGGTTTGTTTACTTGCATGTAATACATATTTCCGGTGTAGTGCTAAGTCAATGGATCTTCAAAGCGAATATCCAACACACATGCAGATAAAGTCAATGGTATTAACGGGTCTATTTTGGTACCCCCGGTTGAGTTGGGAGACTTCACTTTTTCCGCACGTTAACAACGGGAAAAGTGACATCTCCCAACCCAACCGGGGGAACCAGAATAGACCCCTTAATGTAGTTAAACAAACCAGAAATTTCATCCATTACATTTATTAGGGAATGATGACACCGCCTATGCCACCTTCAAAAATGCATCACGATTTTTTTAAAGGCATAGAAGTGGTTAATTGATTGAAAAACTAATATGTCTGTCAGTTTAAGCCTGTTTAGGAGACTCGTATCCTAATGTAATAGTTTGAATGCTTATAATTTGAGTTTTCTGGCTTTACTTTGTACTTGCAAATCTCCACTTGTCTAATATGGCTCATGAATTTAAATGTTCGTTGGTTTTCTTGTATGTTCTTTCTTTTGTATGTAGTAAATGCATGCCTACTTGAAATGCGCAGCACCAGTTTAATTTTGAATAGCAATTAAACAAAATTGTTCGTTTTGCAAGAGGAAAATGAACTTGACGTCAGATGACATTCTAAGAAGACAACACACTTAGATACAACATGAATAGTTACATTTATCACGTGATTTTACGTCATAGGAATTTACTTGATTGGTCTGAGTACCAACCAATCATTTGCCTCTTTGATGTTGACATCCGTTTTCTATTTCGTTTCGTAGCTCGTACCCTCCCTCCCCTACCACCTCTCCGACATGTAACGTAAATAATTTGTTTTTCTTTAGGTTGCATTGGGAGCTTACGTCAAACGCGGTGTAAATTATATGTAAAGTAAATTAATGATTGAGTAGCATTTCGCTACTGTCTCTTAACTTTTTTGAAAAGTCCGAGTGTTATTTAAATGTGAAACATGTTTGTGAATCAAAAATCAGAGTTGGACTCAAATAAAATGTTAAATCAAGCAGCTTTAGAAGCGATGTATTCTGCTATTTATATTGAAGATTACATGGATTTCATTGATAATGTGCCGGACGATATTCAACGAAATATAACTCAATTAAGAGAGCTAGATCTCCGGTATCAAGGTAATTCATGTGAAATATATTCTTTTAATAACAATCTAAAATGTATAATAATTTCGAAAATTCCGATTCTTATCTTCCCAAAACGCTAAATAGCAAAAATGGCTTTATAAATAAGTTTGAAAAGTAACGATCTTTTGTGCTAATATCTATGTTGTGCTTTTATCGTTCAATTTCTTTTCCCTCTGTTTTGATTGCTATTAAATGTAGACTGTTAAAGTTTGTTCACGAGTCGAAATAGACTGTCGGCCATTTTTTGTGCATTTTTTTTTTTCTATCGGTACTAGGAATACTATTTTAAGAAATGAAAGTAACTACAAAGCGTAATGTTTTAAAAAACATTATCGACATATCTGAATGATATAATACTTTATAATCATAGAAGATTTTGTGATCCAGACTAACCCTTTCAAGGATTTCTTGATTTGTTAAAATTATTAGTTTCAAATGTGCGCTTATTTATGTATAAATATTACGTAGAAGTTTCAATATTATATTTTTCTTTTTGTATTGTTGAAAAGTATACATTTACATTATCATTTTATCCCTTATCAATAGCAAGTAAGTCACAAATTTTGTTTAGAAGGCAGCCAGTTTTGGATTAGTTGAAATAAAAGTTTTAAATGTTAAGATTTAACCAGTACTTCATATATTTACATATTTTTTGTGTTTCATTTACAAATCTAGTTTATTTTTGTTTTCATATTTTTGGTGATAGTATTTTCAGCTTTTAATTTCTTTTTCTTTCAATGCTATAAATTTAAAAAGTCAATGAAAAACAAGTGAAACCTGTGAATTCATTTAAGTTTTCATGATATACATGATTTAAAATGTAAATCTAATGATTTTTTGAAAAGTACTAATAACAGTTATAAATTTTTAAAAATATTGCTGTTGTGAATGTTATAAATTCTTCTGTTCTGCATGTTTTTTAATGATTGTGGAACTTCATCAATAAAAAATATGCAAGACGTTATTTAATTATTTTAAATTTTTTATTTATTTTCTAATTTATGCATTCAAAGAAAAAGTTTTTTGAAGAAAAAATCCTATTCCTCATATTAAAGCAATGTGTTTAATTCAAATTTTAACAAGTAACATTTTCTTGAACGAGTAGCTTCTCCTACTCTATGTTTAATAGTACCTCCAAGACCATCTATAGCACCTTTGCCATGACTGGTAGCAGTAAAATGCCACTGAAAATTTGCATGCATTATAGTTCCTAAGCACAATGAAAATTTTTGTTTAAAATGTTTTCCAGTACCATCAGATTGGTAGATAACATTTTTCATATTAAATTTAGCATGGCTTTAAATGGTTTCAATAATGACATCAGTGAAAGTGGCAACAGCATACTTATCTTATTGCATATAATTTGAAACAACAGGAATAGACAGCAGCTCCATTTGGTAATTTATGTATACCATAGTTGTGAAAATTTTGCAGGAATTTGTAGCCCAATATGCTAACTGAGTTTGATCTCAGCTAGTGTTTTGCCATCATTACTTGTAAATAAAATATAATTTTTTATAGTTAGTGTAAACAACTTTGAGGGAATGATGAGTCAAAAAATATTACTCTAAGACAATCTGGGAAGAAATTTTTGTTTTTAGATAAATATTGACAATTATTTATTAATATTTTAAAACTTAAGCATATTTCTTACATTCAAGTTTTCAACATTTTTTATAGTAAAAAATCATCAATTTAATCATCGTTATATAATGTGGATAGCAAATTAAGTACTGCTTCTAATTTTCTTAGGTACACAGGAAACTTTTTTTTTTAGAAATCCAAATAAAGGATTCTGCAGGGTTTTATCTTTAGATAATTAATAATAATAAATTTAGGTCATAATTCAATTCTGTTTTTCTGAATAATTCTTATAATTATAAGCTTTTTCTTCAATATGTTTTTGTGACAGCAATAAGACATTTTTAGCTGACTACAGTTACATCATAGTCAAAATTATATAACTTTTGCATCACTAACATGACATTTTCACTTGTACTATTATCCAGTTTATAAGTCTTGGAGTCTTGCAAAAATCTCCATTTTAGAAGCATAGAATGTTCTTGAGTCCACATGTTCACTTAGGGAAACTTAAATAGGGAGACAGCATTATCAGCCTATCCATAACACATTCACTCTGGTGAACAAAGAAATTTAATACGAGGATTCACAAGGGGTTGTTTGACACCCCATAAGCTCAATTCTGATTTTTTAAAAATTAATAAATTAAGGAATTTTTTCTGGAACACGTTTTGTCTGTTGAATGTCACTTTAAAGGCAGCTGGCATGCATTTGACTAATTTCAACTAAAAAGTAGTCAGTATTTTTAACATTTCATGTGAAGTGGGGTGTTGAACACCCCTGTGCACATCCTCATGGGTTAAGAATTACCTACTTCTTAAACTAAGGACCCTGACCTTCAGCAATTTTGAGGAATTTTTTTAATATTAGTAAGTAAAATCAATGCAAGAAACTTTCATAATTTGAAGCATTTCATTAAAATTTTACAAGTTCACATATTCAATTAAATATTTTTCAATTAGAAACAAAACAAACAAAGTAGCTAAGTGTTCTTGTGTTCAACTTGTATTTTGTGATTCATCAAATGTATGCATTTCACTGTAAATAGATAGTAAAATAAAAATAATTGACAATATAATCAAAGGTTTCTTTTTTTAAATATTTATAAACCTTTAAGCAAAATTTTTATGTTATAAGTAGAATCGTCTGGTATTGCCTTTTTTTTTTAAAAAAAAAATATTAATTTTTTTGTATCCTTCTTTACAAAAGATATTGGAATGATAACAGTTATTAAACATGTTTTGAACATTACTATCATAAATTTCAGTAAGAATACTTTCTAGTTTGGAATTTGAGAAATATTTTGATTTTAATATTTGAGTACCTCTTGGATACTTTAAATTTTTAACAACTTGTTTCAAAGACCAAAATAAAATTGAAAACTTATTTCTTGTAATGTGTTAGGAATTTTTTTAATGCTTAATTTTCAAATTATGTTTTTCAAAAGCATTTTTCCACATGGCCAAAAGTAAATTGACTTTAAATGCTAACCTCTGAAGCATCCGATATTTATTGTATTAAAGGTGCTTAATAATTATACTTTGCTAATGAATATTTATTATTTTAATCTGTAGCTTATGTAATTTGCCTTTTTTTCCTCATTTAATTTTTTACCCCTGTTATAAACAAAAATGGTGCATTCTTTGTTTTGCTATTCCTTTTCTTTTAGTACTTTTGATTGATAGATTTTACATTAAAGCATTTGTACATTAATTCTCTGTAAAGCTTTGATTCTTCGATGTGCTTTGGAACTATATTACTACATTAAGAAGTTATTCAAGTTCTAGTTTTTCTTTTAAGTTTACCTTTTCATCTTTATAAATTTGAATATATTTGAAACTGGCATAACGTTCTATGTTAGTTTCTATGTCAGGTTCCATTGTAAATTTTGTTACTTTTATGATATTAATTTTATTTTTTATGGCAACTTACTTTAAAACAGGAAGTTTTTCAAAGTGTTTCTTTTTAGGAATTTATTGGTGGTTTTAAAGTATGGGTATCCTATTTAGAATTGGGAAAATATTGACACACTGTATCCCCCAAACAAATTCTTCAGTATTTGTAATTGAACATATTGTATTAACTACCACACTAAAAATTGCACTACACAACACATTTCAGTTAATATGTTATAACAATCATCTAAATATTGAGATATTTCATTGATATTTACCATACAACATGGAATGAAGCTTTTTGTTTCTCATTAACTAATGTCTTATTTGTTTCATTTTCTTTTCTGTGTACATTTAGTCCATTTTTTTAAAAAAAATTTCTAGAATAAAGTTGCTGTTGGAGAAAAAAATTATGATAAAAATAGTTTTGTATTAGTAAGTGAATCAGCAAATTTGTTTAAAAAGGTATTTTTCCAAGGCTTGTATTTTATATATATTTATATTTTTGTTGCAGTCATTTAAGGCTGTATATTTTCTTGTTTTTTATTTTTTAAGTGCAGAATTTTTATATATATATTTTATTCATAAAATACTGGGCAGTCATGTTTTATTTAAAACATTTTTGTTACTTTATTGAAGTTTTAAAGAAAGGCCTGAGTATTTAAAAAATTGTGTAAGTTTTCTTATTTTGGGCTGCTTTTTTTTTACAGAAATACTTCAAGATCTTGACACTTATGAAAATGCCTTAAGAAAAGATTTGGATGCTGCAAGTCGAAAAAGGACCTTATTGCAAATTCAGAGAGCACTTATTCAATCTCAAGATCTTGGAGATCGAAAACTGCAAATTGTGCAAGTTATACAAGATATCATTGACAACAAGTCACGGCAACTGGAAACAGATAGGAAGAAATTAGGTGAGTATAATATTACTTGTAATGTTCTTAATATATGAGGCCAATGATAATTCTTTCTTAAGTATTTTAGTGTTGTATATGATCCACATGGAAAATTCTGTCATCCTTGGTAATATTTCAAAGTGCTACCCATATTTTCTCTTACAGTTTTTAAAAATTCAATGAAAGAAAACCTACAGTCATCGACAAAAACTTAGTCACCCCTAAAGAAATCATGAAAAGCATCATTTAATACCGTGTAACTCCGCTTTTGGGCTTGATAACCGCCTGGATTTGGTTAGGAAGCGAGTCCACAAGGTTTTGCAGGTATGTCTCATCCAGTTTAAGCCACTCGCTGTGGATTTGATCATGCAAATCCACCAAATTGCGAGGATGCTGATTTCGGCGTTTTACCCGCTGTTCCAACATGTCCCACAGATTTTCTATGGCGTTTAGGTCAGGTGATTTTGCAGTCCATTCGGATGCAATAGGGTGTGTAAGTGTTCATCAAACCAGTCGCATATTCTTCCAGCCCGATGAACTGGGCTGTTATCATCTTGAAAAATAGGGGTAACAAGAGCATACTCATCATGCAAATGTTGACTGAAAGGCAACACCTGATCATCCAGAATGTTAAAATAAACATGCTGGTTCATGTTCATGGTCACTGCAGTGAGCGGGGCCCAAGAAAAACACCCCCAAAACATCACAGACCCACCTCCGGCTTGAACCTGACCTTCCACACGTTCAGGATGAAATGCTTCATTTGTCCTTCAGTGCACTCGATGATGTGTGTCATTTGAATAAAGGCAAAAACTTCATTCGTCAGACCACATTACATTCCGCCAGTTAGCTACTGTCCACATTCGGTGATTTCTAGCTCATTGAAGATGCTCCGCTTTATGTGCCTGTGTAGCAATGTCCTCTTACGAGGTACCAGAGTCCAAATGTTTATTGCATGCAGTTCCCATTGCAATGTTCTCTCGCTAATAGGTTGGGATGGACCTTCATTCACTGACTACAGCAATTTCTGTCGGTTTGGAATCGATTTTGATTCACAAGCCGTGAAACTCTTCTTTGGTCCTCAGTCAGGATCTTTTTCTGACCACAATTCTGGTGTCGTGTTTCGTGGCCACGTGTATTACATCACTGCTTGTAGACACATTGAACAGTCCGCTGCAAAACACCAACAAATCCAGAAACTTTACTCACTGTATGGCCATAGGCATGGCCAAACATGATTGCCACTCTGTCACATCCTTACATTTACCCTCCTTTACGAACAATTTCCGCTTGAAACAAACATGTCTCGCTGAATGCTACTGCCTTATGATCAAGTAGAGGCAGTATGCGCACAGTTGAGCACGTGACTAAACCACTGCGCCATCTGTAAAGGCTTAACAATGCATCTGTGCTTGCTCACTAGGGTGACTAATTTTTTGTCTGGTGACTGTAATTCTTTTTTATTAGTTTAACCCTCTGAGCGGCGCAAACGTCTTTTTACATTCATCATGTTCAGTTCAAAAGCAGATAGTTCGTATTTATATGTATATTTTCTTAAACAATCATGGATAAAGTATTCTTAAGATTTCAGAGATATAATTAAATACAAAAAAGATCGATTCATTTACTTTAAAAGCTAAGTTTTCTAACTTCTAGCTAAAAGTTCAAAATAATTGGCGCTCAGAGGGTTAATAAACAGCTAAAATATGCATAAATGGTCAAAATACAGTTACTTATGCTGCTAAGTTGAAGGAAAAATGCTTGTTTCACAGCTTAAAATTGCTTTTTGAGTTCATTTCTACATTATTGGGCAGCTGCGTCACTGACAGACAAGTGACATGTTGAGCTTTTAGTTAGGTTTGGTGAAAATCTTTGTCAGTCTAATGGAAAAATACTCAAAACTTTTATATTAACCTTCATGAAAATAATTTTTTAAATACAATTCAATTGCATTGAAGGTTCACTTTAAAGAGTATATTTTTTTGATTGGCTGCTAGTGGATTAAGACAATGCTGTTGAAGATTAGCAATGAAGAGGGGAGAAATGTCTGCCATGTTAACTTGAAGTGAAAGAGAAGTTTTTATTTTTAAAAAAAATATGTTTTCCATAGTTTTAGTTGACCTGTAGTTCATTTAATTAAAATGATGTGCAATTCAGTCATATTTCAAGCACTTTTTTCTTTGATTTTTTTAAAGTTTTGATTCTTTGTCTCCTTTGGGTAATAATATTTTTATTTTCAGCTTTATTAGATGCTAGCAGTACGCGCACAGTGTTGCCTGTGGAATCAGGATTTCAACAAAATGGGGGGGGGGGGGAACCGCCCACAATGGTATGAAAAAGTTCTGAAAACAAAACAAAACATACACATTATTGATTTTCCCGCTTACTTTTCTTCACGATAATGACATTTCAACTGTAGAAAATACAGAGTACGTTAATCAGAAACAATATTAAAAAATTGCAACATGAAAATGATTATTATAAAGCAAATAAAATATGTGAGACATAAACACGTTAATACACTGCCTGAAAATAATAATCAAAGTCATACAGTCGAAGGTTATGACGTGATCTGCGCTCTGAACCGTCAGCCAATCAAATTGCCAGCAACGTTCCGAAAAAGTGTCGCGGGAGGGAGCTCGGTAGATAAAAATTTCTTTCAACTGACGAGGAAAAAATTAATTAAAAAAAAAAAACGGGAAAAGATATTTTAACCGTTCTTGTTTTAAATACGACAGAACCATTCCAGTTATAAGCTGAAAAAAAATGAAAATGATAGTGTTATTAGAAAGTTGGATGCAGCAAATTTAAAATAAAAAATTAAACTTCGATGGCAAAACTGACTATTTTTTAGAAATATATCAAAATTCAGTAAATTACGTTTGAAGCTCAAAACAAACTTCATTAGAACGAAAATTGTTTGTTCTATCCGATGGTGCATTGATTGTTTTCCAACGATCATTAGAAAAGATACTGCAGCCGTAAATGTTCCATAAATGCCCCCAAACAACACAAAACATTAAATAAAAATTCTAGATTGAATTTTAAAATTCCGGCTTCGAGGTGCATTGAGTCACCTTTACAACTGCATGTGTGCCAAATTTCATGGCTGTGAGGTCGATAGATTCATCTGGACATCGAGTGCAAGCACGCATGCACACAAACATTGACTTTTAAAAAATATAGATGATATTCTGTTATTTTCATAAATATTTTGAAAGATAGTGTTTGATTTGCAAATGACCAAAAAATTTGTAGAAGTTTAACTTGCATTTAATAAGTGAGAAATTTTTCATCAAAATTCAGTTTCATTTGCTTAATAATTTGAAATACTTTTATTAGTGTATTTTGCTTGTTTCTCACTGATGCTGGTAGATATAAGGAAATTACTGATTTTGATTTAATCAGTGAATGACCAAATATAAAAGTGGACTTAAATTTTATGAAATGAAAAATATTTGACTTTGTAGCGATATAATGCTTGTCATTATTACTTTTGCAAGCAACAAGATACAAGTAATCAACAGAAGGCAAGGAAAAAATGCCTGAAAAGTAATGCAGAATTGAAGTGGGGGTGCTATAATTTTTGTTGTCTCCATATATGGTTAGGTCTAGAGTGAGGCTGAAATAGGTTTACTTCAGATTTCTATGAATTAGAACTGGAATTAGTTCTAAAAGTGTTTACAACTTTATTTGTACTTGTCTAAATATTAAAAATAACTCAGAAAGCATTGTATTTGAAAGCATTAAGAGAAAAAAGTTAAATGCAAGTAACTATCCAAGAGATGTTAATTATTGTGTATAAGCAAACTTTCTTTTTATTGCAGTGAAAGAATGGTACTTGCAACTTTTTGAGATAAGAATTTCTTTTTCTTCCTGGTTAGGCAATTCATTCCAATTTGGGAATGTGGTATTTTAGAAGCAAATAAGAACACAGAGCATATATGATATGTTCAAGTCTTTCATGTCTTTCGGAATTTAAATTAATTTCTGTTTCTAGTTAGCCAAAGTTTTCAATTGCCAAAATCTGATAATTGAATAAACCTGCCTGGACTGATTAACTGTCAAAAGTTAATTGCAATTCTATAAATGTTGTGTTATAATTATTGAAAGTAATTCAATCACAATTTTATAGCAGCTAGACCTTTATATAAGTGCTAAACAGATTATTTTTTTTCGAATGAGAATTAATATTAGCCCAAAAAAGTTTGAATGGTCATTTAACAAATACATTGACTGGAATGTTGGAGATGCATAGTCATAGACTAAAATATGTGCAGGAATAATGTATCTTATTGTGTAATTTTTGATCTTCAAAAGATAAAACTATTGGAGATTTACTTTGTAAATAATATTTTATGAGCTAGCAGTGAAAACAATTCAGCAAAACTTCTGTTCATGGGAGTGCAAAATTGAGTAATACTCATTCTTGCTGCCAATGCAATCTTCTAAACTTGCTGTAACCAGTGAATTGACAGTTTATTGAAATATTGCTAAAAGAAACCTAGGCATTTTGGTGTAGCTGTAACAGCTTATTTGCTGTTTAAATTTTGCTTGAGATGGAATGGGAAAATTAGGAAAGAGACGGAAGGTTAATGAGGTGATGTAATGCTAGATTAATTTTATTTCAGTTTATAGAGTAGTTCTTGGCTTATCACCAATTGAAAAGAGTGTACACACATTGTTATCTTTTAATATTAAACAGCAAGATAAATATTGTAAGGAAAACATCATATTAGATTTATCTGGCAAATATAAATTTATTTTATATTTATTCTGTCATCTCTGCCATGTTGTAATGATCTTCAGTTTATATACATAACAGAATTTCATAAATCAATAATATCAATAAATCAAATAAGTATCAATAAATTAAATTTTCATATTTCTGCTTTATTTAATCCTTTGAATTCAACTCCATCTGAATTGTTATTAACTTTTAAATTCTAATATACGTAGAAGGATGACTTCTGTGGATATTTTTTTTATTTAAATAAATCTCTTGACAACTTGTCTTTTTGATTTGTAAATATTTCTAATTTTTCTCTTTTCTCTAACAGTTACTCTGATCTTTCATTATGATGAACATAGATTTAGAATTTCACACTGAATTTTATTTATCCTATTCTTCGTGAAGGAACTTTCTATTCTGTTTTCCTGCTGTATGGCATTTTCTTTGAAGCATAGAAATAATTTTTGATAACCTATTCACAAATCCTTTTACACAATTATTAAATAACTTAATCGTTGTGGGAAAGAATCCATATATGATGGATATTTCTTTTCAATTTGACGAATTTCTAATCTTCATAGAAAATCAGAGTAAAAAATGTTTCAGAATGAATTTCATTCAAATTGATATCTGGAATGTGGTACTCAATGGCCATTAAGACTAAAGAAGAACTTCCAATTTTTTAAAAATTGAAATTTCTTTTTTGGAACACTGATAATCTTTGAGCAATTTGTTAATTTTCCAAAAAAATCTTTTTTTCTATCTTAAAATTCTTTAATTTTGAATTAATTATTTTCAACATATAAATTCTAAGTTTATATGCTGGATGTGTCTGCAAGTTCAGTTACAAATGTCAAAATCATATTATTGTGCAAGTTGTTGTATAAAAAGTCATTTTAAATGCATATGATTCTTTACTGTAGTGCTGATGTCTTTGATTAACTGAAAGTATGAAAAGAATATCAAGTAAGAAGGTTGCAACTTGTCATTTTATTTTAACTTTTCTCTTGAGAAATGTTGTGGTAAGTAAATGAAAAATGATGAAGCTCTGCTTATTTTAAAGTGCATGATATTTATTGTATCTTCATTAAAAAAAAAAAAACATTGATTAGTTTTCCAGGAAATTTTTTACTTTCTCATGACAATCAAATCAACAAAACCAATTACATTTATGTTGATAATTTACTCATTTTTGTATTGTCATGTTAAAAAGTAGAAGTTTGATGAATTCTAGTAATTAAAACTTTTTTTTTGTTCTTGGTAATACATTTGACACATTTATAATTAAAAAAAAATATTTGAAATAGTATACCAAGTTCTAAGCTTTTCCTGCCAAGAATTGTGTACTAAAATAAGAAAGGACAGCAACAAGAAAAAAATTACTGCTTTTTTTGTGTGTTGCATTCTGCATGGGTGCCACTCTTCAATCCTGAGGACGGAATTCCGTCTTGTTAAAAATTCGGCGGACTGAATTCCATCTCAGTAAGAAATCAGTGAACAAAATTCCGTTTTCCAAAAAAAAATTTCATGGATTTTTATTTCCTTGCGTTTCGTGATCGTGTGAAATAAGCCAGTAATGACGTCACATCCCGATGAAAGCTGAACTCCGACGTCTGCAAATAGCATCTTCAGATAACCAGGGCATAATCTTTTGCGCATGCGCCAGGACTAAGGGGAAATCCCCCTATTATCGGGAGATGCTAATGCACTGCACAACGTTACCGAATGGAGGTGAATGGGAAATTGTATCTTCGAATCTGGCTTCCGCTTCGAATGTATTTGTTTAACGTTTTTTCTTTGCGTTCAAATTTTTACATGTCTACTAATTGCTATGATTAAAATATTTTATGGAATTAAAATGGACTTTATCGAGATAGGTCAACAATTTAATGATGCTGGAGTTAGAAATAAATGGCACTTTGAGTGGCTCAAAGAAAAAGATCAGAATGAAGTATCTTTTAGTGAATGGTGTAAGATAAATGAGGTTGGCCATTGTTTTTGTTTCGTTTGCCGTAAGGAAATAATGGTAAGCAGGCATTAAAAAAGCATGCAGATGTCAAAGTTCACCAGAGGAATTTTCATGGACTTCAATGCGCATATCTTTTTCCAGGCTCAAAACAAGTAAGTGAAAATACAACTCTTTCCTTAAATGATAGAAGGGCAAATCAAAAAGCTGTTCTTGCTTATTTGGTGCTGAGAATTCCTTGCCGTTTTCTCTCGCGCCCAAGCTAGTAGAACTTTGTCAAACATTGGCAAAAGATAGGCCAGCTTTGTCAAAGCTTAAGATGGAGAGGACTGCTGCAGCATATATAACTGGACATGGTGCGGCAAAAACTATGAGAGAAAAATTAGTTGCCAAGTTGAATAAAAATTACTTCTCCATGAATCTAGATGAAGCTACTAATAATAATGGTGATAAAATCATCAATGTTCTTGTCAGTTTATGATGATGAAAAAGAAAAAATCATAACTGCTCATCTAGGTTCAAGGAAAGAAAACATATCCACTACAAACCATATATTTTTGCATTTGAAAGAATTGCTGGATAGCAATGAAATTAGTTTTTATAAAGTAATAAGTTGCTGACTTGATAATTGTCATACCATGAGAAGCTGCAAAAAGGGTGTTGAAAATTTGTTGAGGGATGGAAACAAGAATTTGTTATACATTGATGGTGACTTAGCACATAAATTTCATAACACTGCTAAACTGTTTTTCAGTTTTGATAGATTCATTGAATATTTTGCTAATAATGTTTTCAATGATATAAATGAATTCCCCAAAGCCACTAGCCACTGAACTGTTTGTTGGACTTCAGCAGAATATGAACTTGAAATATAATTTGAAACTTATAAGGCCAATTGACAACCGGTTTTTACAGATGCTTATTATATGTAATAGACTATTTTCCTTAAAAGAATCCTTAAAATGGAAGAAAATGGCTGCCAAAAATATAAAATTCTGTCTCGTTTTATTAAAGCCGTAATGAGCGTTTTTTCTGGTCCTTTGGTTGAAGGCTCATTTAACATCATGGACAATATCATTACAAATGACAGAACATCCCTAACTATTCAAAACTATGAAGCTTCCAGCTTGATCAAATATTATTTGAGGAGTCGGGGCAAAAAAAGAACTACACTAATTCCTGGACATAAGATGAGGCAGAATATTTTTTTCTGCCAGAAGAATATACCATGAGAATTTGAAGAAAAAAAAATAAAACAGAATCTTCAAAGTAAGCACTCACTAGCAGCACTCCGAAACAGGCAGAAACTTCAACTCATTCTGAGCCAGAAGGATTAAATAAAAGAAAAGCCCTCTCTCTTATACAAGATAAAAATAGTAAAAAAGTTTGCCCAAACCCCAAATCTGACCACAAAGTGTAAGAAAATCTTAAGGCTACAAAAATAACAAACTTTTTTATGAAGAAATAGAAAATATAAACTGGAAAAGAAATTTTTTCTTCGTCTCTAAATATTATTGACTAGAAAATCACCTGTCATGGTATGACGGGTGCAAATTGCGTCTTCATTCAAGAGATTTCCCGTCAAATCTGACGTGTTTAAATAGATATATATGCGAGAGAAATGTTTAACATTGATTGAAAACAAATAAAATAAACATGTATTATGACAGGAAATATTTTTTTTATTTACATATTATTTACATATTTCTTTATTCAAATAACCTCTTGGTAAACAACATTCAGTGTGTAGTATTTTTCGTTGTTTAACAATTTTCCTTGTATTTCAGAGTCTTTGTGTAAATTTTAATGTTGCCAAATAATATTATTAAATTATATTGTCACGGTTGCACTAAATAATCAGTTGCATCGTGGCATCCAAACTATATCATTCGCATGATATACCACTGACGAAATTTACTATTTTCTATTGAAAAACAGAAATTAATTTGAAATATATGATTAATATAATTTAAAATTTCTCGGGAACTATTGATCATAGCAAGATAAATTTTATATCAATGAATAGCAAATTTTATTTCACTATTGAGCTATTCAATTTGAAATTAGAATGACAATTACGCTTTTAAATTTAAAATTACTGAAATTTAGGTTCTCTAACAATGAAATAATTTTGTTTAACATCTCACAGTGCTATGGTGCGAGTTATATTGTTGGTGACGTCAGAGCGTTACCGAGATATCTGGACTATTATATTAATAATAATAATAATAAGTAAACCTTTATTTGGGTGTAAATATCTAGTCCAGTATAATCAAGAAATACCTAACAAGAGTGTGTGTAAATATAGAGTCGAGTATAATCAAGACCTAACCAAGAGTGTGTATAAATATCTAGTCGATTATAATTGAGAGTGTGTGTAAATATCTGTTCTAATATAATCAAAAAGTCCCTAATCAAAAGTGTGTTTAAATATTGGTTTAGAAACAATTGAAAGATTGATTTTTTTAAGTATGCATATATTTTCTTCCTTTTTTTATATTGAATTAATAATATTTATTTAATTGCCTTATTATTGAATATATTTTTTTGGTTTATGGGATAACATTTGTAGAGTTTTTTCTTTTAATTCTGGTAAAGAATGCTAGACTGTGTAATTTTTTTTAAAAAAAAAGTTCAGTCTTTCAAATTTTGAAGAGTGGCACCCATGCATTTTGTTAACACTGTTATTTAATTGAGCTGAGGTACAAATCATCTGAAACTTCAAAATTAAAATCATTGATTTTTTTTAATTATGAAATTTCTTGAACACCCAATAGAAGAATCTGATTGAGAAAAATAAATATTTTTTTAGTATAAATTCCTTATATTTATGTCATTCTCTTCAGTGTTTTGAATAATTTATCAATCATTTTTGTGACTAAAAGTAACCATTTTTGGATTGATTTTACCAACGTTGTTTATTTTGCCCAGTTTTGACTATCCTAATTTAATGTACTTGAAAAATCTTCATTACAGGGGCATTATTTCTTTGTTTCTAAATAGCTTCTTGTTGTTTTTTTATCTTAACCCTTTTGCATTCCTTGAGCATTTGAGCACACATTGAGCATTTTTTTACTGCGCATGGGAGAAATGTAGCGTAATTTTTCTGTCATAACTTCAGAGCCAGATATATAGGCCATCTTATATAAAAATTCCCGTTCAGTACCGTTAGTATTCAGAAAGATATCAGCATTGAAAGAGCTGAATTGCTTTGGATCTCTAAGAGAAACAAAATGACGAGGGTTCTTGCACAAATTGATATTTTTTAAAATTGAATTTTCGAAAGTAATATTGAATTTTATGAAAGTTGAATATCCTTAATACTCACGTATACTTATAAATTAAAAACATAATTTAAATTCCATATCGATGATAACTTATTTGGAGGAAAAATACCCATTTACCACTCATCGGTTTCACTGTGAAACCACAAATTTCTTGAAAATAAAAAAATTCTGATTTTTTTCCTTTATATATTTATGATCAGCTACATGTCTGATACTCATTTTTGAAATAAATTTAGTAATTTTCAAAACAAAACAAAAAGTGAGCTTGAAAGGGTTAAAAGAAAAACAAATTTAGTTATAGATAAATATGCTGGATAATATGTCTGATTGATATGTTTCTGTTAAACTGAATATACAATAATATGTTGCCTAAATCTGGCATTGTTCTTTTTTTTTCCATCTTCATTAAATTATACTAATGAAGAGAGATTTAAAGATATTTGTTTGTTATCCAAATTCTATTGCAATTAGCTATCAGTGATTGAAACTAGTTATAAAATGGATGACATTAGTAATAATGAGTAAAGGAAGCAACTTTTCATGTTAGTATTATTCACTGAACTATATCCACTTATTTTTCTTCAGGTGTTTAATTAAATATTGTAGGTATTGCTAGAGAACTAGAACTACATTGCAAATGTAACACTTTAAGGCTAGACAAAATCTCAAGATACTTCTGAAAACCAGCCATTGGATAAAGGAAAGTGATTTCTACTTGATGAAAGAAAACATCTGTTGTTCCTTCTGGTTGCTCATGAGATAACTAGTTCTGGTCTTCCTTGATTAATAAGAAATAAAGGTATTGTAAATGTGGTGGTAAAACTTTTTCCCACTGTGACATATGCACTGCCCATAAAAGAAAGGGTTTAGATGCTATTTGTTTAACTATTTGTTTGTATTATCATTAATAATAAAATTTCAAACGCAATGTAAAATGCATTTCTTTTGAGTAGAAAAGAGCAAAAATTTGCGTACAGCTTATTTTAGCAGTTTCTTCCCTAATTCTTGTAAGTTTCAAAATTCTTAAAGGTGTTTTTCAGGGGGGGGAGGGTGAATGTTTCTTTTATCTGCAGCAAAATATCTACAGATGATTATAAATTAAGTACAGTAGAACCTCGATTATCTGGGCATTAGTTAACCAAGACGGTGCCAGAAAATCAAACTTTTTTTTTAAATATGAATAAACAAATATTTCAAAACAGGGTGTCAAAATTAACATTGGGGCCCATTTTCACTCGGTTTGTAAAATATCATTATTGGGTTATCATTTATAACTTAAAAAGTTATTTAGAGGGGGAAAAAAAACACAATTTATTCTTAAGCACTCGATTTCGACAGCAATATGTGCAAATTCCATGCATTTTCATGAAAAAATTTCACTGTAAATGTTGTCGGAAAGTTTCGCGTTATTGAGCAGGGTAAAATATTCTTTTGAGAACATTCTCAAAGAATTGAGAAAATATGAAGAAAACAATGAAAATCAGTGGCATTCACAAATCTGCTTATCAAAATTGTTTCAAAAACTGTTGGTAAGAATGTCAAAGAAATCTGCGTGTTGGAAGTTTGATAACTGATAAAAGAGTCGGACATGACACATTTCCGCGGATTTCTGATTTTTCGGCATCGAATTTAATCATTCTTGGGATTGATGCAAATCTGCATTAAAAATTTTTTTAATGTGTTGGGGGGGGGGGGGGGCTGACGCAAACAAAAGTTGTGCACCATGTGAAAATTTTGTTTATCGCTCTAAGGCGAAAGAGTTTTGAATTCATAAGATATTGCGTAATCCTGCCGAAAGTTATGTTTCAGCGTTGTGCCATGCTTTGGGGTCAAAGTTTAGCATTGGGAGGAATGCCTGAAAAGGTTGAATTCTTTTCTTTCTAGTTTCGTCCAATCATCTTTCATTTCATCCGATCACAATTCATTCCGAATTTTGATTGGATGAAAGAAAATCACCCATGAATTTCTTCCTATCCGAATTTCGTGAGAAAAAAAGATCGCTAGCTCGTCATGAAGGAAGCCATTTTATTTTCGCGTACTTTTTAACATTCTTTTCTTCGTTTTTGTTAGTTATTTCGATTTCATTTTTGTTAGTTTTCGTTCCCTAACGTTTGCCTATCAACACAGACATAACACATTTGTGTGAAAACGCGGATTTCAGCGTTTTCGACATCGAATTTTGTCATTCTTGGGATCAATGCAAATCTCCATTAAAATTTTTGGTAATGCATTGGGAGAGGGAGTTGCGCACACAAAAGACTTGAAAAGCACGCGAACAAAAGCTGCACGCCATGTGCACATTCAAATAATGTTAGATTTGATAGATAAAAGATCAGGAAGAATATATATATTGAAACATATTCTTCAATTTAGGGTGTTAAATACAAAATGATGAGCAAAGAGCAGTCTGGTGTTGAATATTTTAGAAAAAAGATTTTTTACGTGATGCTATTGATAGTAAGTAACGTGCAAAAATTTTAGGTCATCAGACAAATGGTACTAAGAGGAACTTGATTAAGAAAATAGCAATGAGAAAAAAATAAAGAAAAAACCCCAATCAAAGAAAGCAAAATTTAGAAAATGGAGGAAAATAGCAGACTGAAGCATAAAAAAAAACCTTGAACTGTCAGCTCAAAAAATGAGAAATAAAAATTTTAATAATTATGTATAATCAAAAAAAGTTTTTACATGGCCGTATTTTTTAGAGAAATAATTTTTACCATAGTTTTTATTTTAACAAATTTTTTGCGAATTCATTCTTCATCCATTGATTTTCTTTTAAATAATAATTCTACAATATTTTTAATATCTCAAGCACTTTTTGTTTAAATTTATTCATTTATTGTTCAATTAATAATACTTATTTTACTTCTCGGTGTTTACGTTTGACACGATACCATATTTATGAAGTTCAGCTTTTTTTGCTCCAAGCCTGTGTCATGTCTGAAGAGTCTATTAAAATGTTCATACGTAGTAGTACTTGCAGACTTATTTTTATAATTTCAGATAAAGAATTTTTGAAAGCCTTGTCGAAAGAAAATAAGTCAAGATAGTCTCTATTTAAATGAGTTTTTTATTATCTGAGATGAATATGATCTCAATCAGCTCAGATAATTGAGATGCTACTGTAATTTGAGGCTTCTGTATCACCAATATTGGCCATTTTAAGCTCTATAACATGATTTAATGAATATTGATTGAATTTTTTTTAATACATTACATGAATGTAAGTCAGTTTCCATTAAAAGTCACCCCCTCTCTATTTTTGGAGTAGCAATATCAGCAGTAGGTGTCTCTGAAAAATGCTGCCTTCTGTCTTTTTTCAACCAATAGCCAGCACAATGATCAAAACATTATAGAAAAATCTGTCTGCCCTCTTCTTTGCTTCGATAAAGGATAGTTATCCTTTACCCCGGATAGACGACACCCTGGATGCTTTGAACGGAAGCCAATGGTTCTCGACATTAGACTTGAAAAGTGGATACTGGCAAGTCGAGATCCAACCTGAAGATAAAGAAAAGACAGCCTTCACCACCGGACAAGGACTCTGGCAATTTAAGGTAATGCCTTTCGGACTTTGTAACGCCCCTGCCACATTCGAACGATTAATGGAGACAGTATTGCGTGGACTTACGTCTGAAGCCTGCTTAGTTTATCTTGATGACATTATTATAGTAGGACGAACATTTCAAGAACATCTTAATAATATTCGTAAAGTATTCCAGAGACTGCAAAAAGCTAACCTCAAGCTAAGTCCAAAGAAATGTAGATTCTTCCGAAAGGAAGTTTCTTATCTTGGACACATAATTTCAGCAGACGGAGTTAAAACTGACCCAGAAAAGACTAAGGCAGTAGTTGATTGGCCTCGTTCAGAGACAGTACACGATCTCCGAAGTTTCCTTGGCCTTTGCACCTATTACCGTCGTTTTGTAAGGAATTTCTCTGCAATAGCAAGACCCCTATATTAACTAACTGAAGCTAGATCAAACTTTAATTGGACTGAAGAATGCGAGAAATCTTTCAATAGTCTAAAACAGGCTTTGATAACGTTCCCTGTCTTGACCTATCCCCGGACTGACAAGGAATTTATCTTGGATACGGATGCTAGTAATGAGGGAATAGGAGCCGTGCTCTCTCAGAAGATTGGAAACGAAGAGTGTGTCATCGCTTACTTTAGCAAGAGCTTGGGTAAGCCAGAAAGAAATTATTGTGTCACGCGTAAAGAATTACTAGCCATCGTGAAATCTATAGAGCATTTCCATCACTACCTCTACGGACGTAAATTTCTTCTCCAGACTGATCATGCATCCCTTAGATGGCTTTTGAATTTTAGGGAACCTGAACGCCAGATAGCTCGCTGGATCCAAAGACTGCAAGAATATGACTTCGAAATCCAGCATCGCAAGGGAACCTCTCACGGAAATGCAGATGCGCTCTCTCGAAGACCCTGTAAAGAGAGTTGCAAACATTGCACGAATGCAGAGAAAAAGTTCGGAATGGAAACGGCCATTTCCGTGAAAGTTTTAATAACTGAGGATGCCTGGTCTTCAAGTAAGGTCCAAAAGGCACAGCTAGAAGATCCTGCTATTAGGCCAATTCTGGAGAAGAAACTAAATTCGGAAGATCGACCATCTTGGCAAGAAATTGCTCCGTAAAGCCCTGCAACAAAACGATATTGGGCTCTTTGGGACTCCTTACACCTTAAGGATGGTGTTTTATATCGTAAGTGGGAGAGTGACGATGGAAGCTATTGCCACTGGCAACTAATTCTCCCGAAAAGCAGGATTCAAGAAGTTCTGCAAGAGACTCATGACAGCGCAAGTGGAGGCCATTTTGGAGTTATGAAAACTTTGAGCAAAACCCGAGAGCGATTCTATTGGGATAGACTTCGCGCCGACATCGAAAAATGGTGCAGAGAATGCCATGCTTGCGGAGCCTGAAAAGGACCCAAAACAAGAACTAAAGGCCGTTTACAGCTCTATAATGTGGGCGCATCTTTCGAAAGAATGGCTTTGGATATTTTAGGACCTCTTCCTGTAACGACAAAGGGCAATCGGTATGTACTGGTATTGATGGACTATTTTACCAAATGGCCAGAGGTAATCCCCATTCCAGATCAGGAAGCCTCGACTCTGGCTGAAGAACTTGTTCGAGCATGGATTTCGCGGTATGGCGTACCTATGATATTACATTCGGATCAAGGTACAAATTTTAATTCCGCTCTCTTTACTGAGCTCTGCAAACTTTTAGGAATTCTGAAGACTCTAACGACGGCGTTACATCCTGAGTCTGATGGCATGGTCGAGAGGTTTAATCGAACGATTTTAAACCATCTATCTTTATTTGTATCGAAGAATCAGACTGACTGGGATACACATTTACCACTCTTTCTCTGGCCTATAGGAGCGCAGACTGTGAAGCGACTGGATGCACTCCAGCAGATATGCTTTTTGGTCGAACACTGCGATTGCCATGTGATATCCTATTTGGACGACCGAGTGATACGCCTCCTCGCCGAATGAATACCTGAATAATTTAGAGGCACGTTTGGAAAGCGTACATGCGTTTGCCAGAGAGCGAATTAAATTGGCCAGTGAATGAATGAAGACTCGCTACGATTCCGGAGCAACCGGCCATCATTTTAAGGAGGGAGACCAAGTCTTTATGTATAACCCGAAGCGACAAAGAGGTCTGAGCCCGAAATTACGGCAGAACTGGGAAGGACCTTATACTATCGTCAAGAAACTGCACGATGTCATCTACAGAGTTCAGAGGTCACCTAACGCCAAGCCAAAAGTAATTCACATCAATCGGCTAACCCCCTACCGGGCTACTGATCACAGTTCGGTGTAATGAGACTGCCGGGACGTCAGTCTTTGAAGAGGGGAGCAATGTTACAATCATGGAAAGTCGCTTCCCAGCAATGCAAGTCTTATGGTTGGGAAGAGAGTTTTACAAGGTTAAGCATGGAGTAACCTCAGCGACTCTTATGGCACGCATGACCTTGGCGACAAATTTGGCGACCTTGACGACAAATAGGTTATTCCCGAAAATGCAACCCTTTTCTCGATATTTCTACTAGAAAAAGAATACGCAAGAAAACACCATGTGACGTCACGGCCTGTCGGAGAGAATGTTTAAGGATTGTACCTAGTTCAGCAGAGCATCTTCGATCGACTGGGATCACCTTGGAGCGCGAATGCCTTTGGAGTTCCACCCGCAGTGCGAGCTGGTGAGCTGAGTGCTGTTGAAGGTATAGTTATGGTCTACTAGTCATTAGTTATTTGCTTACTGTTTGTGTTGTTAGATAACAAAGTGCTGAACTGTTACTACCTGCGAATTGTTGTCTGTTTGCATTGGTAATCTGTGCAAGAACTATTGTTTCCTGTACCTGTGCTACGTGTTTTCCTGTATATTTGTAAATAAATCTTCATTCTCCATTATCCTGCCTGTTGGACTGTTTACACCATACACCTACAGTAAGACTTTGTGCAACAGTATCTATCATAACATTTCTTTTTATATCGTGTGTATGTGCAGATTTTTGAATGAAATGAATAGCATTGAGTTTCCACTCATTTTGGGTCTGAAAATTGTCTGTTCAGGTGAATCATACTGTCAAATGAGTCTCCTGTTGGAGAGTTTTTTGTGTGATTGATATTTTAATATACTTGCAATTTCAAATTATAGTTTAAATTATTGATGTAATGAATATTCAGCAACGATTCGGTAATTGCCTACTCGACCCTTTTACCGAATATTTGGCCTGGCTGAATTGGTCAGCTGAATAAAACTCAGGATAATAATTTAAAAAAAAATATATGCCTTTAATTATATTTAACAAAGAATATTGCAGAATTACATTTCAGTACATTTATTATCAAAAAATCTCCCTAACAGTTAGTTAATTTTAAGTTGCATAGTAGGTTCATAAGAGTATTTAATAAAATTGCATATAATTTATCATTGTAAAGCCTGAAATTATGATGCAAGAATAATAATTTTTGAGCATTTTCAGGAAAAATTCTATTTCATTTGGTTTCATATATATTACCAGTTTTGAAAAAGAAACATTTGCTATATTACTGTGTTTGCAGGAGCTGAAAGATATTTTCTTGCCAAATTTGCAAGTCTTGGAAATTTTTCTGCATATTTTACTCCACCAATTAAGTGGACTAACGGTTCTAGCTATTAGAAATTCTTTATCAATATAGAAATTTACTTCTAATAATTTTAATTTATCCACTGAATTTTCTTCTGTGTTTTTTATTGTCAAATTCTGCAGTGATGATTCTTTTTTTATATCTATGAAGCAATCACAAATTAAAAAAAGGGTTTTTCATTCCTTATTACTGGAATTATTATTGGAATTCAGGTATTTAAAATATTATAAAAACACACGATGGTGTTAAATTTTTAAATTATGTAATAAAAAAAATCAGTTTTATTAATCTTTTATTTTCTCATTTAAAATTTGAGAAATATTTTATTTAGAATAAAAAGTGAAATGTTTTTTTTTTTTTTTAAAGTATGTTTTTGGCCTGAAATTTTGCAGGTTATTCGGCTATTTGGCCAAATCACTATTTGTTACATCCCTAGCTTAAATCATATTTTTACCAAACTATAAAAAAATATTATTTTGAACAAATATGCCAATAAAAAAAAATTATCAAGTGAAGCTTGATAATTTGCCAATTCAGATATGTTTTTATTATTATTTTAAGTTTTTGATGGTTGATAATTTTTAATTAATCGATTATCTTTTGGCCACATTCCATCCATTAATAGATTTCAAAATATATAAAATGTAGACTAATTTTAAATGAATGTCCAGTTTTAACACTTGATATGTATGAATTATTATTATTATTATACAGCTTGTCTTAATTTCAGTAGATCAATAAATGTAATTTTCTAATTCTACAATTAAAAAATAAAATTTGAGTGCGCAATACACATGTTTATTTGTTTTGGTTATACTTTTAAAAATTTTTAAAACTGCTTTACCAAGAAATTAATTGTGTGAAATCTCTCTTTTGTAGATTTAAGACGAGAAAATGAAACTCAAAATGAGAATAATAAGACTGAACAACCTGAAAGGCCTACTAAGCGTTCTCGAAGGCAACGCCATGTGGATATGACTTTAAGAGACGACTCTGGCCATGAAAGACATGAGAAAGAAATCCCTGCACCCACTACCAGTAAGAACAAGAAGAAAAAGAAAAGGAAAACAAAAACTGAGAAAGAGCATGAAGCACCTCCCATAGACCCTCCTATTGATCCCAATGAGCCAACATATTGCTTGTGTGATCAAGTCTCTTTTGGTGAAATGATTGGCTGTGACAATGATGGTTGTGATCGAGAGTGGTTTCATTTCTCTTGTGTTGGACTTACCACCAAACCCAAAGGGAAATGGTACTGCCCCTCATGCCGTGGAGATCGTAGCAATCAGATGAGGCCAAAAGCTGTATAGGTATCATATTTATAATCTCAAATCACTGTAAAGTTGCCATTGTTCATTTTTAGTAATTTTAGTGGGGAAAAAAAACTTCTGTAAATTGATCTCTGTCTTCTCTGTGTATTTGTTTACTTTTTAGCACAAGAAAAAGGTGATGATATTTTTAAAAATTTTGATGAAAAGTAGTATTTTTATTGGAAGAGTTGATAGTTTTTTTTCTTAACAACATACTTTTAAAGAAATCTTTCTTTAATTGTATTCAATTCTCATTTTTTTTAACTTGACATTTTGCTTTCTAATTAAAAAAAAAAAACAGTAATAAAGTTATGTTCATTGAATCGTTTTATATTAAAAGCAGTAATATGAATTGCATTGAAAATTATATCTGTTTGAATGGATAAAATAATTTGAAACTTGATTAACAATGTGTGTGGGGGAGGGGGAGTTGAACTCAACAGCTTTCTGGCTGATTAACCTTCAGTTGTTACTGTTGCCAGAAAATAGATGGCATTGCAAAATTCTATCGCCTAATAAACTTAGAATGTGCTATATTGATTTTTAGGATCAATTTCTCAATAGAGCTTGCATGATTAAATTTATTGACAAGAGAAAAAAAAAAAAAATTAAAATATGTAACTACATTGCAAAAAGTAATATCTGAAATGCAACTTATTTTTAATAATTATGTTAAAAAATATAGGATAATGTAGAATACATAAAACATTGTCATTGCAGTGAATTTGAAAACATGACAGTGCAATTAATGAAAATTATCTTGATGGAGAATAATGAAATTAATCTTAGACACTGAATTTCTGCTCCAGATTAACTCCTTCCCCTATGATATTGCGTGCAAATTTCATTTTTTAAATAAAACATGCACTTCAGGCATTTATATGGTGAAATCCTTTATAATTTAAGAATATTTTCTATTCAGTTACAGTTTGACTAAGATGGTAACATTTGATTTGTTTTTAAAATGAGCAATTCAGTAATTATTAATATATTAGAAAATCACTCGTCATGGTATGACAGGTCTCTTCATTCGAGAGATTTCCTGTCAAATTTGACGTGCTTAAATAGATATGTATGCGAGAGAAATGTTTAACATTGATGGAAAACAAATAAAATAAACATGTTTTATGACAGGAAATATTTTTATTTACATATTTCTTTATTCAAAAAACCTCTTGATAAACAACATTCCATGTGAAGTATTTTTCATTGTTTAACAATTTTATTATAATTCAAAAACCATGAAATTCTCAGCTTGTCAAAGTTAAGTCAAAATTTTAAATTTCAAAGGAATTCTTTTTCGAAATTCTAATCAAAACAAAGCACTTCTCTGTTTGTCAAATGCTGCCAAAAAATATTATTAAATTATATTGTCACGATTGCAATAAATAATCAGATGCATTGTAGCATCCAAACTATATCACGTGCATGATATACCACTGACGTAATTTACTACTTTTTATTAAAAAATGGAAATTAATTTGAAATATATGATTAATATAAATTAAAATTCCTCTGGAACTATTGATCATAGTGAGATAAATTTTATATCAATCAATGGAAAATTTTATTTCACTACTTTAGAGCTATTAAATTTGAAATTAGAACGACAATTACTCTTTTAAATTTAAAATTACTGAAATTTAGGTTCTCTAACAATGAAATAATGCTGTTTAAAGTCTTGCAGTGCTATGGCTCGAGTTTTATTGTTAATGACATTGGAGCATTACCGAGAGACAGATTTGGCCTATTATATTAATAATTTTCAAAATTGGATTTTATACTGCATTTTTGTTCAGTATTGCAGGAAACATTTCTTCAAGATGAATTTTTAATTCAAATTCAAAGTTCTTCCAAATTTGTGTTGTGTAATTCAAATTGTTTTTTTCACTACTCTAAAGTAAGGCTTATGCCCAATTTAATTAAAGCTAATGTTATCTTAATTTATTTATCTTCATGCGAGATATTATTTTCAAAAAGTTGAAAACTTAAATAAAGTAATTAGCGATCTATTGTTCTTATGTTTTTCAAAGCTTAGGCAGACAAAGGTTTTTTTTTTTTTTTATATAAATAATTATATATTTAAAACAAAGATGAATTCTAACTATCTCTTTTATTCTTTGTTAAATTTTAACTAATTTAAAAAGGAATAAACATGTTAATTTGAAAATGCAAACTATTATACAAAAATGTGATAAAAAGTATACAAGCTTTTATTGAATTTTATACATTTTTTTCTTTGGCTTAATTTTTGTCATATTGTTTAGACTCAAGAACATGGTGTTATTTACCAAACTTGGATTTGTTCAAGCGATAACTTGCCAAATTTGGTATTAGATTTTCTTGGCATTAGAATTAAATTCTTCCCAACTTCAAGATAAATGGGCTGATGCTATCTTGCACAGTGGGAAAATGTAAATAAGCTTTTGATAGCAATATGATGCTGTTATAATGTCATTGGACGAACAGCCAATCAGATTCTCTTTCTGTAGTTTCCAGTGTGCGGAATGGCATCGGTAATATGCAAATCGCCCAGAAAGGGTGCATATAAGTGCATATTCTTTTTCTGCATTTCAGTCTGCGTCTGTGTGAGTGTACGTGTGTACTTTTGCAGTGAGACTGTGAAAGTTTCACAGTTTGTTCATATCGTTTTTCATCTGTATATATCATCAATAAATGTCTGTCTTTGTAATGTTTGTTGTCTTCTGAAAAGTCTTCCACACCAGTGTCTTTAATATTCCACTGGCGCACTTAATGGCTACTGTGCTAAACCTTAAACGTCATTTGATGATCAAAAGGCCATCAATTGGTTATGGGCCCAGATAGCTTTCTTCTAACAGTGGTTCATGGTGTGGAAGTGAAGATATTTTCTTTTCTAAATTTGGAGCTTTGTTTCTGAGACGAGTGAACTTTATTTCTGACTTCCGTGTCTTCCTGAAGATACCAATACGGGGGCCGATTGTGGAGTTTTCGAATATAACCCTACTAACGGCAAACAACCGGGAGCAGTGGAAAGTTGAGATGCGAGTTCTACTACTTCATTATGGAGTTTATTGAAGAGTCCAAGACAGAAACGGCAGAAACATCACTGAAAGATTCTAAGACGAAAGTATCCGAAATATTGGAGGTCGCTTCCGGTAAACAAGTCCTAAGCTGGAGAGAAGAATACAATCTTAAATTAAGAAAAGATCGTTCCTACACCTTAATATATCAATCCTTGAGTCCAAGCCCCTAATTTCTCAAACAACAGATGACGCAGAAGCCTGGTGTATTCTGAAGAACCATTTCGAGCCAACCACAAGAGCGAGGGTGATTCAACTTTTAGACGAATTCTTTAATACAAGATTCGAAACCAGAGAGGCTTTGGGATTGTTTCTTTATCGTGTCAAGCAAGGTGCCAAACGTCTACGGGAAGTTGGTCATCAACTACAGTCACTATATCAAGGATATCAGATGATTCGAAGTTTACAAGCCGAATATCAGTCTATAGTGCGGACTATTTATCGGTGGACAGATGCCAAGTGACCTGACAAGATTGAAGGCGAGCTTTTGTTGGGAGAAAATCGTCTCTGATTAATGAGAAAGGACTTGGATATTGTAAGTAGCATTGCTTTTTCTAATGAGATGCATCGGAAGGAAGCAGTTAATTGTTTTAAGCAAAATGAAAAATTAAAAACTAGAAGGTCTGAAGTGAAAAGGTTTGAAACTAAGATTTCAAATGTGAAAATTAAACAAATTGGTCCTTGTTATTTTTGTAAATCATATGGTCAGTTAATAGCTAATTGTAAACATAAAGCTGCTCTTCCCAATCCTAAAACTAGTGAATCCAGTAATACTGAATTCAAAGTAAAAAGTGCTTTTTCTGAGCTTGAGAGTAATCTAATAGAAACATCCCCAGATAGTCATGAGGCAAATTCATCTGATTTCGGTTAAAATACAAGCTGGGTCTTTGACACAGCTGCTTCTGCACATTTTTGCAGTAATAAAAGTTTATATTATAGTTTTGAATCAATTAGTAATATGGAGATGTTGCTTGCTGTTGGGGAAAAAGAAAGCCCAGTTGAAGGAAAAGGCATAATTCATTTTTAGTAAAGGATAAGGATGGTAAATTTAGTGATATCATTTTAAAGGATGTTTTATATAATCCTAATTTACTTAGAAACCTTCTATCGGGAGGTAAACTTGAAAGATTAGGTATTAACTTCGTTGGAAGTAAGGGTAAAATTTATGTATATGATAAAAATTGGAATGAGCTGTTTTATGCATTAAGAAAAAGTTATCTATATTTTTTAAAACCTTCTAAGTATATAACCATGAGTAAAGTTAAAAACGAATCTGTTAATTTATCAGCGAATCAAGTAGAGAAAGTTAATACTAGTGATTTATGGCATGAAAGATTTTGTCACATTAATAATGATTATATCTTAAATACAAGTAAGAATAATAGTGTTAAAGGACTTCCAGAGTTGTTTGGATTAACTGAAGATTGTATTCCATGTAAACTTGCTAAGTGAAGGAGAGTGTCTTTCAAATCAATGGGACAAATAAGGTCAAAACGTCCTCTTGAGTTGTTACATATGGATTTATGTGGTCCACTTCCAGTTTTATCTCAGGGTGGTAATAGATACTTTTTAACGATAGTAGATGATTTTTCTCGTAAGGTTACTGTTTTTTCCATCAGGAATAAATCTGATGCTTTTCAGACATTTATAAGATTTCAGAAAAGGGCTGAAAGGTTCTTAAATAGAAAGGTAATTTCTGTTAGGACTGATGGAGGACTCGAGTTTTGTAACCAAGAATTTGAGAAATTTCTTAATAAATTGGGGATTCGTCACGAAAAGATTAATCCGTACAGCCCAGAAATGAATGGTGTGGCCAAAAGGTGTAATCTGACAGCTTTAGATGGTGTTAAAGCTTTATTAAAGTCCAGTGGGATGTCTCAAAAGTTTTGGGCTGAAGCTCTGTTGTGCTTCATTTATGCTTGGAACCGAGTTTGCCATAAAAACAAGAAAACTCCATTTGAGTTGTATTCTGGTAGGAAACCCTCGGTCTCTCATTTTAAAAAATTTGGTTGTGTAGCTTACGTTGGAGTCCCTAAACAGACCAGGAAGAAGCTCGACGTGCAAGCTAAACTAGGGATAATGTGCGGGTATGCACGAACAACTAAGGGGTACCGAATTTTACTATTAGAAGACCAAAGAATTATAGAAACTATTAATGTCAGATTTGATGAGACTAAAAGGGGGGTTGATTTAGTGCCAGATTCTAAAGGTTCAAGTTTCACTTTATTTAAAGATTTTCCGGAGGATGGCAATATTTTCTCATTGGCAGATGATGATTTAGTTAATCAATCAGGATCCCCTAGAGTAGTTGAAAGTACATTTAAACCTATAGTTGAGATGGGAGAAATAACTAATATGGAGTCTAGTTTAGGACAAAATGTAATTCCATGCAAATCTATTGATTGGGTATGTAAGGCTGTTCCTCGTAGTGATGGTTCCAGAACAGATATCTATTATAGTATTGAGGGAACTAATGTTAGACTGAGATCATTTAATGATGTAATAGGTTATTGTGAGAGGAATAAAATTCGATGTGATAAAAACTTATTTAATTTTAGTGGAAAAAATACCGAGTCGGGCAAAATCACGGACTTGTTAAATTTGAATGAAGCAAACTTATTAGAAGTAAGAATCCCGAGAACTTATAAAGAAGCTATTAAAGCACCCGAGGCATCTAAATGGGAGATGCAATGAACCGAGAATTAAAGGTTATGTATGAGCGCAATGTTTGGGAGCTCGTAAAACCTCCAAAAGATGCAAAAATATTAGGTAATAGATGGGTGTATATGTTAAAGAGAAATGAGCAGAATGAAATAGTTACTTATAAGTCTCATTTGGTGGCACAGGAATTTAATCAAATTAAAGGAGAAAGTTATGATGAGGTTTTTAGTCCTGTTGTAAATTTCTCGATTATCAGATTATTTTTTGCTGTATTTGTATGCTTGTGTAAATGGTTAAATGTTCAAGTTGATATTAATAATGCCTATCTTTATGCAAATTTAGATGAAGTAATTTACATGTCCCAGCCCGAAGGTTTTGTTGTAGAAGCAGACAAAGTTTGTAGATTGAAGAGAACAATTTATGTACTGCATCAAAGCAGTCGGCAGTGTTTTTTGGAAATGGATAACATGCTCAATGAATTGAAATTTTTAAGACTTGAATGGTGCAATTGTGTTTATATGTGTAAAAATAAATTGATATTGTTATTCTATGCAGATGATATTGTTCGCCAAAAACAGGAAAGACTTGGAATTGGGAATAGGTTTATTAAAGAGACATTTTGAATTAAAGATTTTAGGCAAAACTATGAAGCTTTTAGGCATAGAATTTATGGAGACAAACTTTTTATACATCAAAATTCATATATTGATAAAGTTTGTAATTTATATTCCAAATTTAAGTTTCCAATAAGCTCATTGCCTATTCCTAAAGGACAGGTATTGTCCAAATTGGATTCGCCTTGTACTAAGTTAGAAATTGAAGAAATGTCTAATTTTCCTTATAGAAATTTGCTAGGATGTTTGGCTGCTGGAAGAACTAGACCAGACATAATGTATGCAGTGAACCTATTATCACAATTCCAGTCTAATCCTGGTATTAAGCATTGGCAAGGTTTGTTAAAATTGTTAGGTTATTTACAAAGTACAAAAAATTATAAATTAGATCTATCTAAAGTTAATAGTTTGAATCTTAAATGTTATTCAGATTCAGACTTTTCGGCTAATAGGGACGATAGAGTTTCTATTGGTGGGTATATCTTGTTCCTGGATGAAACTCCTATTTCATGGAGAATGTTCAAGCAAAGGTGCGTAAGTTTATCCACAATGGAGGCTGAGTATGTAACCCTTACGGAAGCAGCTAAAGAACTAATCTGGATAAAGAATGTTTTGAACAATGCATGTTTAAATTTAAACTTAAAGGATTGTTTATTATATTGTGACAATCAGGCTGCAATTAGTTTTTCCAATTCACCATTTGAGAATCATAGAACTAAGCATAAAAGTATCTTTTTTTTAAGAAACTTAGTTTATGATAAGGTATTTGAATTAAAGTATATACAAAGTAAATTAAATATGGCAGATATTTTTACTAAGCCTATGGTTAAGGAACAATTGATGAAGTTTTGTATGGAGATTTTTCAAATCTAAAATTTTGGAAAAAATTGCAATTTTTGGTCACTCTGATCAGTGCCTGATCAATTTAACTTTGACCTGGTGCTGATCAGACTGTTTTTTTCAAGTTTTCAAAATGTTTCAAGTTTTCGTATTTTTGCAGTTGAAGTTTTTGTAATATCTTGGAGATGATAAGAAGGGGGCCGATTGTTGGCATTAAAATTAAATTCTTCCCAACTTCAAGATAAATGGGCTGACGCCATCTCGCACAGTGGGAAAATGCAAATAAGCTGTTGACAGCAATTTGATGTTGTCGGACGAGCAGCCAATCGGATTTTCTTTCTTTAGTTTCCAGTGTGCGGAATGGCATTGGTAATATGCAAATCGCCCAGAAAGGGAATATAAGTGTGTATTCTTTTTCTGTATTTCAGCCTGCGTCTGTGTGAGTGTACGTGTGTACTTTTGCAGTGAGACTGTGAAAGTTTCACAGTTTGTTCATGTTTTTCATCTGTATATATCATCAATAAATGTCTGTCTTCATAATGTTTGTTGTCTTCTGAAAAGTCTTCCACACCAATGTCTTTAAGATTCCACTGACGCAATTATTGGCTACTCTGCTAAACCTTAAACATCATTTGACGATCAAAAGGCCATCAGATTTAATATTGTTAAACCAACAATGATGATGATGACAACAATCATAACATTTTACAAAAGAGTCAACAATTTTGTGTCTGCTCAGTAGCGTCTTCTCAAATCTAACCATGATATTTTTAAAGATGATTCCAAATTATACATTTTCAGAAAATTAAATTATCAATTGAAAGCAAAGTCACTAAATACTTTCTGAAAAGTGCACCTTTTCAGTAATAAGCCAGGTGTTAAAAATAAAATTGCTGTTGCATACAATATAAGCTAATTGTCCATAGATTCATTTGCTTAATTTACATCTTTAAAGCCAAAGTTTCACTCTGCTTCTTAAGAATATATATATATATATATATATATATATATATATATATATATATATATATATATATTATTATTATTATTATTATATATCATTATATTCTTTAACCTCTTAAGTAGTATGCCTGGAAATTTTTCGGGTATGGAAGTACCATAATTTTAAACTTATAATTGGAAACAAAGTCATTCACAGATGTTATAATTCAATACAAAAATTACACAATTAAATCAAAATGACAAAGCATTTCGAAAATAGAAGGTGTCATCTAATTAGATAGTTGAGAAAACAAACAACTTGAGGGGTTAATGTTCCTAAAGTTGTTCAACTGACCCCAAACTGAGCTGTTACCTAATGAGTAGATCAGAAACTTAGAAGATTTTTAAACAAAGCAATAACAAAAGTATTTCCTGTATTCCCATGCCCACACACACACACATACAAAAAACCCCGGACAGAAAATAAATAGTAAGTTTTTGTTACCAGTATTAAAATTATATGCTATTATAACAACAGATTTCAACATGCAAAATTATGCTTCGTATATTTAATCATTTGGGATATTCTGATTTCAAATAACACAAAGCCCACTATTTTTATCATTTTACAAGAGTTTTGTTTACTTATTGTAATTATAATAACTTTCTTCAACAGGAAGGATGATTTATACATTGATATCATATTTAATAATCTTAAGAATTTGATTAACAATTACTATAACCACTGCTGTGTTCGAACATAGTTTTTCAAGGTTTAAGGCACAATGGTGCAAGAAAGGCCCTCCAGCCAACCAACATAACATTGATTTCTATGGAAAATAAATTATTTGATGACTTGAATGTGAGATAACAGATAAATTTGTTGAATTAAAACAAGGAGTTTAACGTTATATTAATTTTGTTTTTCTTTTCTATTAATTATTAATTTGTTTAAGTTAAGTATTACTATTTAGATAAAAATAAATGTTGTATATTTTCCTTGAAAATTAAAGGTTTTATTTATTTATTCAGTTTTTTATTTATTCGGAGCCCCACTCCATATTTGTGACCAGAACCTCAAAATTCAAAGAGTGGTGCTAAATTTATTTCTTCAGTTTAACAATATATGATTTTTTTTTCTTTTGCGAGTTTGAATTTCTTTGTTTAAATTTATTGCTCATGTTTTATGCAACATACTGTATGACAGATTACATTTTCAGCAACATTTCACTTTTATACAACTGAAGAAAAATTGTACTACAGTAAACAGTAATCTTTATATATAAAAGGCAAATACCATGACTCGCTCACTCATCATGAAATCTCCCGAACCACTGCAACCTGAAATTTGGTGGGTAGTTACTTCTTGGAGAGTAGGTGCTCACTAAGAATGGATTTTTCGAAATTTTAATTTGAATTTAAATTATTTAAAAATTACTTTAAATTTTAACATTTTTCCGGAATAACTTCGGATCCTATTATTGCAAAACCACCATTTTTACATCATCTTAAAGATAAAAAAATTAGTTTTTCAATGACACCAATCTTATTTCCATGTGACACTTTGTTCAATATTGATTAATGTTTCAAAATGTTTTAAAACATGAATTGTAACAATTGTAATTGAACTGAATAAATAATTGTAATTGTAATAAAATTCAAACCATCTCATTATTTCAGCAAATCTTTTATGCACACGCTTTTGCAATTGTTACGGTTGTGATAGTATAAATCATTTTCTTGGGAAATTTACTCCAAAGCAGAATTTTCACTTTAGTATACATTGCATTTCTGAAATATTTTATCGAACCTACTTCAAAGCAATATTTTTATAAAGTGTGTCAACAGATATTTGATTTCAGGTTTGTTTTTATTGTGTGTGAGGTAGACTGAATTGATTTTCATCCTTTCTTCAAACATTTAATCTCGTGGTTTCCTGCCATTTTAAAATTATGAGGTATGAAAACACTTTCAAGTTTTTGTATATTGCATTATAGGTAATTTTTTATTAAAATGTTGGTTAGGCGTAAGAGTACTTGAATTTCCTCAAGTGATAACTCATCAAATTTGATATCAGAAATTACAGTCTGAAACTAGGAATAACAAAAAGGCAATAGTGTTCGGGAAAAACTAACTAATTTTTAAATTTTGTCTACCTCCTATACTCCCGGGTCTTTTAGATGTCTATGAATTTTTTGCCACCTCACTTTTTGTATCAACTGGCTCACACGGGCATCCAGCATGTTCGGTTTTCATGACCATATTTAGCATTAATCATTCTACCAATGAGTGATAGATGAATTGAGTGAAAGTCATTTGAAACTCGGTTTGTTAGCTGCGATGCATCATACAGAATTGAATCGCTGGCATTTTAAAATTTATGTCTTTAAATTTTTACTATCTGTCAAACACAGTAAAATATTCATTTTTTTTTTGTTCATCTTCCCTGAGTTAATGTGGCTGAAACTGTGACGGGTAATGCTATAATTAATATAAAATACAAAAATTTTAATTTAAACGGTCAAACCAGCTGGTCACCGAAGGTGGTTAGTATACATATAAAAAAAAAGAACACATGTAAATTTAACAAATTCAGTGCTTGAAATTTCTCTAGTGTTGCCAGGTACAAAAGGTAAATTTTAACAATTTTCAAAACATGATTATCAAGTAAGTTATATTTTCAACAAGAGTCCATGAAACTTCTTTTAGAATTTATAGCCACGATAATGAATCGATGCTTTTAAAATGTGTGATGACTTATAATGTTAAATACTTTTGCTTAGACAAAATAGTAAAATTCTTTTTTTTTTTGTCTTAAAATTTATATTTATAGATTGAATTTTATACCTTCACACAAATGATGTAATATCACCTGCAAGGAAGTTTCAAGTTAATACTCTGATATCAAAAAAGTTCTTGCGTGAAAATTAAAAATGCTGAAAAAATAGATTAATGTATGATATAGTGACATTTTCCTGAAAATTTGAAATGCTTCACTGGAACATTATATAACAATTATACAACACTGTATAACAATTAAAAATTCTGTAGGAATATATCATTGTACTGCCTTTTAATAATTTCAGGGATGAGATTCTTCCGCTTTTTCGCTGATTTCTGCTTTTTTGTTATTTTGGAGAAATTTCCGTTTTTTTCTCTCAAAATTCCGGTTTTTTTTCTTTTTCTTTCTTTTTTTTGGTTTTTTTTTTTTTTCGCCGCAAAAAATTTACCTTTTTTTCCGAAAATTCCGCTTTTACACAAGGAAAATAAACCTTTCCATCCTCCATTTTTGAAAAAAAAATTCTGGGAAAATATGCTCGACCATGAGGCTCGACTCCACCGGCTAGGAAACTAGCTGATTCATCGTCTATTGACGAATCAACATTATATCGGCAAGCTCTACAAGGATGAACATTCCAACATATTCTGTGCCATTCAAAGTATTAAGTACCACATTTTTGCAGAAAACAAAACCTCTGTGGCATATTTTCCAAAAAAAAAAAAAAAAATTGCATGAACATGTTGAAAAAAAATGGTTGAAAACTTAAGGCCATCTTGTACGGCATACCAAGATGAAGAAATAATAAAAAATAAAAAATGGAACAAAAACAAATAAATAAACTACATAAAAAAAAGAGAGAAACTCCTGTCAAAAGAGGTATTCCGTCTTGTGTCC
Organism: Araneus ventricosus; assembly: GCA_013235015.1. NCBI lineage: Eukaryota > Metazoa > Arthropoda > Arachnida > Araneae > Araneidae > Araneus > Araneus ventricosus. Next base: position 639,341 of record BGPR01000154.1, read on the forward strand.
AATAAACTGTAAAATAGCTGTCATGGCTTCAAGGCACAGGGGCATAGGGCGGTGTTCTGTCAAAAGAGGTAGCTAAAAAGCTGTGTGCAAATGCAGCAAAAAAGCAGAGAATAAGACATAAAAAAAATCTTCTCAAAATAAAACTGATGATTTACCTAGGCATTCTAGAGATCAGGTAGTCCCGACAACTATACCAGTAATTAAACAAAGAGATACTAATGAAGACTGCGCAAAAACTTTAGCCTCTACTGAAAATAAACTTGCAGAGGGTATAAACACATCCTTTATTGAAGAAAAATCTGTTAAAGATAGGAGCCCTCCAAAACAAGGGGTGAAGCGTGTTAATGGAGATCTGTTACCAACAAAAGCCACACAAATAAAAAAACGAAAGAAAACCATTTCTTTAACAATTAAGGAAATGTTTCAAAGGGTTTCAAATAACAATAATGCTAAATGGATCTGTCATTGTAACTGTACAATTTCTCGACCCCTCTCAGTTTTTAAGGTGCAAAATCATTGTGCTGTTACTTTTGAAAAAAAGTATAGAAATAAAACAGAATTCAGTATATGATACATTATTATAATTTATAAAGAGCTTACTTGACACAAAAGCACTAAGTGTGTAAAGAGCACTTTGCACAATTGCGTGAAGCAAAAAGAAATTATTTGTTCTTATTTTTATTTATTTTTTAGCCAACTTTTATCAAAAGGCTATTAAATATAATTCTTCTCAGACTTTTGTTGGGTGAATGTTGCATGTGGTAATTATGTTTTAATGTCTTAATTTTGTATTTTCTGATGCCCCTGATGATGTGGTAAACTTGTTTGTTAACTTTTAATGCGAATGATTTAATAATAATTTAATATTCTTTTTCCTATTTATACATACTGAATTATAAATAATTAAGTTATTAATTATTATAGTGTAATATTTTCATCATGTTGCGTGTTCTGATGTTTTACTTCTTAAAAAGGTCTTTCGTGTATAAATTATGGTACAAATTTTTTGCTCGCGTATGATTTCAGTCTTTTTGCAAATCTCATCCCTGTAATTTATAAATTCCTACAAATAATCCCCTAATGAGCAAAAGGTCAAATTTCATGCCATCTTGGACGAATTTTTCAGGAGGAGGTGTAGTATAGAATTTAAAAAATATTACAAACTATTGTGTAAAGTTTAGAATCGTATGTTGTTATTGGACTTAAGTTTTTCATGTACTGAAAGTCTGAATTTAATCGAAGTAATAAATTTCTGTATTCAAGCACCAACTAAAAAGCTACAAAAAATGGAATGCATTTTTTTTTTATCCAACAACCTTCTGAGTACACTGTACAAATTTCTTATCTTTAGACTGTAATTGGGCAGTTTAATTCATTAGGTCCAACAAAAGAAAAAAAAGTGCACATACTAGAAAAAAATATTATGTTTTGAAATCAACCACACACTTAACACTTCAAGATGATTATAAATAGAAATCAAACTTTGAATATTTTATGAAAGTTTATTTTACTCAAAAAACCAAGATAGCAAGTGAATGAATGCTACAGTATGTCTTAAGAAGTATCCGAATGCTTCTTATTGCTCTGCAATCTACAAACATATTAGAATCAAGCATTGTTTAATTTGATTTATTGATGTGTCTTCCTTAAATACATGTAACTCGCTTTTGCGTAAGGGCCCGTCTTCATATTTATTTCCATACCATCTTAAAATTTTCCAATGTCTATTCTCAGTTTTTCTTTTAAATGATTCCTTAGTTGAGAAACCACTGAATATTAAATTTCATGTAGTTTGACACAAAACAAGTGGGGAATTACAAGAAAAAAGACTAGGGGGTCGTCTCAAGATATGGAATGTAGAAAGTAGGTCGTTCGTACAACTCGTACATTTTGCATTTCATTAGTTGATATATAATTTAACACTAGGCTTTTCAAAAGTTCTTAAAATGATGTGCACGGAAAGTTATCCAAAAGTATTCGTCAAAATCGGAATCCAAAATTACATATTTTTATTTTACTGTTCATTTTTGGAAAAAAAGTAAGCAAAAAGTTTATTATTAACAAAAGATTTTTATATTCATTTCCTTAGGCATAAATAAACCTTGGATATACCAATTTAAATTCTCTTCTTTATTCTCATTATATAAAGCCAGATTTAACTAAGACCCATGGTTGTACATTTCATTTTATCGTTCTTTATGTGTTGTATAGATTAAAAAAATAATAAAATATCCTGAACACTTAAATAGTTCAATTAGAATTATTTTTAGAGTAGCTAAAAAATGATAATTATGTGGTTGTTTTGAAAAACTTTATATATGAAACACAATTTTCATGATGAAAATTTTTGATGTGGCATTTATATTCAACTGCTTTTTTATCAGAAAGAATTGCAAATTAGAAAATGGTCTTATACATCTTTAAATTTCTATTTCATTTTTAAAGATGGCACTATATAAAAATCTAATTCCAATATAATTAATCTATTCGTATATATATTATTTTACTTTATTTCTTCATATTTTAACTTAATCATACTTCAAGCATGCAAAGAGAATAATTCAGCCGAAACATAATGATATTTTCACGTAAAAGAAACAAACAAAACTTCCTCAGAAAACATTTCATGTAAAAAAATGATTTGCTAATTATGAGTTTATGATAATTTACTCTTACTTGTATTTCATTTGATGGGTCTTCCTAGTCTGCAAGCATGGAGAAGATCACTTACCCTGGTATTGTCTTTCCCAGGGCCACCACAAGGACGTGGATGAGAAGCCACTGCATAAGTAACCGGGTTCTCACTTCTCCTGAGGGTACAATATGGTGGGGTTGTGTTACCCCCCTCCAGAGATAGTACGTACCTCCTTCGGGAGGAGTTGGGACTCCAGCTTCCGTACCCGAGCTATTGCAGCAACTGTCATTCAAAGGCCCCTGGATACTTAGGCAGGACAGGGGTAACAGGGTTTGCGGTTACGGCTACCCTGGTATTGTTGCTCTATTTTAGATGCATCCTGATGAAAAAGGTAACCATGTTCATCACTGAATTCAAACCTGTTTGGGGGAAGAAATCTAACAGAGAATTGAGGAAATGGATCTTTAATCGCATATTACAGCCAAATTTCTGATACAGAGTCAGTATGACAAAAAACGATATTTTAATTTGCAGTGCTGGAATTCTCAAGGATATTTACTGATACTTGGCAAAAGGCATTCCCCATTTCTCTTTCATTACAGGCAGATCCTCAGATTTCGAATCCTGGAAGAACTGTCCTGTCTGAGGCCCCACAAAAACTCCCTCTTTTATTTTTGCTTCGCTCACTCAAAGAAATATATCATGCAAATAATGAATGCCGTGTTTGTTTTGTGCATGGCTTTAGCCAGTTGTTTAGCAAGACCGTGTTTTAGGTGTAGAGTTTATACCATTCTGTTAGAGGTGTGTTCCCAACATTCATTCGTCCGTGTGTCAGAGCCGTCCTGGATGCCAGATTTTATCCATATAATGGAAATATGTAGCTCAACTTTCCCTACAGCAAAGAAAACAGCAGAGTTTGGTATATCCCTGCTGAAGTTCCATTATCATAGGCATAACTTTCAGGTCAGCACAAAAGTGCCAATAATACTTCTTGTAATGAATCTCTAGTAGCCGTTCTGGATTGTTGTCTCTTTCATGTTCACTGCATGTTTAATTGGAATGGACGGTAACTTACAATAAACGAAGGGTCTGAAGAAAAGCAAAAAATCTTATAGTTTTTAAAAATGGTACAAATGTTCTCGAGGATCTCTTGTTGAACATAGTAAAAGTGCCCGATCCTGGGGGGGGAACCTCGCGTCGCCGTCTTGGATTTCACCCACCCACCCTATTTTTTGTTTTTTCTGAATACCTCGAAAAGTATTCAATTTTCAAATTATAATTGATTTAACAAATTAAAGAGCGTAAAATTCTTTACAAGTACATATTTTTGTTTTTCCTCTAGCCCAATTATTCATTGAGGATGACCTAAACTTGACTTCATTCGTTTTGTGTTGTCTCTACTATTGCCACTTATTGTCTTTTCGTCACTTAAGTCTACCCCGGAGGGAAAGGTTTCTGTCAGCAATAATGGTTTAAACACCTTTTTCATATAAATTTCAAACTATATATTAAACTGTTTATGCTGGAGGTAGATTTAGTACTCATTCCACACCTTCTGGCATTTTTGTAAAGGCTCCCCTACAAATTTTTCTGAATTTATAAAAATAAAAATTATAAAATGCATAAAAACAATCAAAAATTTTTTTAAATACTTAAAAAACAAAATAAAAACTGCAAAAAAAACTCTATGAAAAATCAACAAAAAATTATTTAAGTTTTTAGTTAGTGTTTCCCTCACTAGATGGAGATAGGTGCGCACACCTATAAACAAAGTTTACTTTGGAAAGTCGCTCTTTCCTTTTCCACTTTAGAAGTAAGCCATTTTAAGCCCTTCTTTTCAAACTATGTTTAAAAGACTCTTTTAAATTTCTTCTTTGTGTATAAATGTTTTTCTTTCCAATTTATTCCGGAATGGGTTCAGGCCATAGAGGAAAATTCAAATTAAATTTAGACCTTAAAGTATTTTTCCTCTACAGAAAACCTATTCTGATTTTGAATCTGCGTGGATGAATGGCCTCTGATGACGTCATCCACCGGATTCTTATTCCTCCTCGTTGTTTGTTATTATTTTTGTGTTTTTAACTCTTTCAAAATTAAATCTCGCCTTATTTCGTGTTTATATCTTTATGTTAAGCAAAATATGACATTTCCAATTTTCACACATTTTTGCAAGATCTAGTATTTTATCAGTGAAGCAAATTTTTGTCACCATGCTCAGAAAATTATATGACATTCTTGATTTTCCTGTAGAAATATCTTATCCGTGATGCAAAGCTACGTTAAATTTCAAGATTAGACTTGTTTTCTGAAAATTTATCTCGCTTTACTAATCAATCTGACGATGATTACTTTGTATGCATGTGCAAACAGAACACTGGAGAAGGCGAACGAAAATCAGCGAAAAACTGTTTTATTAAGTTTAACCCCTTAACTGGTTTGTTTTCTCAACTACCTTCTATTTTGGGAATGCATTGTCATTTTAATTCAATTGAGAACTTAAAGGACAGTTGAAGTGCTTGTGGATTCCACCTAATTTTTGTATCGAATTATAACGTCTGTGAATGACTTTGTTTTAGTTTATAAGTTTAAAATTTTACAGGCAAACCAGTTAAGGGTGTTAAAATGTTACAAATACTTATACCCGAAAATATTTTTTTTTATCCCGAGAAACGTCGGGTATATCAGCTAGTATTATATACTGAAAAAATATTTCTAAGAATTAACTTATTTCTATAATAAGCACTTTTCATACTGCTAGGCACGCTACTCTAATACACCGTCATTGTCGTTAAATTTTATTATGCTGTAAAGAAATATCTTCCGAATTCGGAAATGGGAAGTTTTCCTCACCTTTTGATATTTTCCATTAAATCGTGAAAAAAATACATCAATCATTTCCCTGTCATAAATTTGTGCTGAAGGCTATTATGTACACGATCGACATCAATGCCTGCTGCATGTGGGCATTAATGCCTGTCTGCCATGAATTCATTAACTTTAAATGAAACTTTTACAAAGAAATACTTTACTAAGTGAAGAGAGAATGTTTGTTCCCCTGGCGTGACAAATTAAAATGCATTTAGGCAAGATCAACTCATAAATGAAATAGCTTTTCAGCCAACTTTAAAATGATAACATCATGTCCATACAAGAGCTTTTATTTCTTTTGTGAAGAAATCTGTAATCTTCTCCATTCAAAGAAGAAAAGTTGCTGGTTGAAAATACAAGTATCAAACACGTTTTACAGATAACTATATTTAAAATAACATGAAGATTCAACGAATCTCCAAATTTAGACAATTGAAAAAATTAAAACGAATTGGATATATTAACTATTCTATTGAAAGTGAATTCAGATTCATATTTATTCTTTTCCGTTTCTTTGGAATCGACGTGCAGAGTCATTGCGAAATCAAAAGCTGCAATGGATGTAAAATCAAACAAGAGAGAACCAGTCAGAAAAAAGTTTTCTTCAGTTGGGGTTTTGCAAGATACATGTATATATTTATTTTGAGTGTGAGGATTTTAACTGAAATAATTTGTATGATAATGTCGCAGGATATTAGAAATGTATCCACTCGCTTATTTCTCACAATATTAGTCATGATGCTTTATGTGTCTTCTTTCAGAAAACGTCAGGATATGTTAAGAATTACAAAAGTATTAGAAGAGACATTCAAAAATATTCGAAAATATACCTCGAGATCAATGAGATTTTTCATTTTCATGTACATCATATTCGCAGTGACAGTCACGATGTATAACGGAATTGTCCTTTACGGCTATGGTTTTATGATTGTAGATGAAACTATTTTCTGTGAAACAGATTTTCTTACGAGATACCTAAAGTTTCAACAAGTTCACTGTTTTCGAACTATCCAGGGTTTTGATTTCCTTTTTTATTCGATGGCATGCATAATTTCTTCTCTTTTCGCAATCTATTACAGCTTGTCCTGTAGATTTCTGCGGACTTTCTTCCAAAAATTCCATTGCGAACTGAATGGCAGTTGCCTTTCTTCAGATATAAAGAAAGCTCTTATCACCTACAGAGATATTACGAGAATAATGACTAATATGGATAAAAACTTTTCATTTTCTGCGTTTATTTCTGTCCTCATCGGCATGTGTGGAGTTTTCAGAATGGGATATAGATTGGCATTCGATAGAGACATAGCTCAGGAGTATTTTTTATCCCTTCTGATGTCTAGCTTTTATTGCTTATCTGTTCAGCTGCTGATAATGATTCCAGCAGTTAGCACAAACGAAAAATATCATCAACTTGGACAGTGCTTGTCACATCGGATACCACAGCAGGATAAAGATCTTGAATTTGAGTTTAAAAAATATTTCAACAAGGGAAGTTGCTTGACTTTATGGAAAATTTATACTTTAGATCGATCACTCATCATCACAAGTCTTGGAACCCTATTAACATACGGCATTTTAATTGGAAATTTAGGTAGTGATCAATAACTGTAATGAGAAATGTGTGAATTAATTACCGTCACCTTCATTTAAAAATATGAAAGTGTGGGTAGTATCCTTAGAAAATATATTCGTTGTAAAATTCAATTCTTGGAAATTTCTAATGAAAATATGTGCAATATTTTTCATTTTGAATTTAAATTCAGTGCCTGTTTCACTTCTATAAGCATGGACTCATTTTGCTCTTACAAAGTTAATGAGAAATACATTTTATAGATTCTGTTTTAGTTATATGTTTAGCTCAAACTACATCCTCTTGATGTTGCCACATCGTTGCTTCAAATAGTTCATTGGAAATAAATGTTATTCTATCTTGGAAAAGTGAATATTATATGAATAAAGAAGGAAATTCTCTGTTAAGTTTCATGAACCATTTCTTTTGAAAATTAATTAATTCGTTACGTATTTATGTCATTTGTTAATTCATTGAATCACTGTATGCTTTATCCACATTCTAGATTTTTAGTTTTAACATAAAAGTATATTTATAAAAAGAACCAATTCATTATTTGTCCCAATTTATGGCCTGTAGGATTTCTTGATTAAAAATGACTCCTATATGAGTTATCCGCAAGAGAAAGTGTTAAAGTGAGAAATTACAGAATGAAATAGGATGTTTATATTTATAATGTACAAATATCTGGCTCATCTTCTGTCAAAAATGTAAAGGCAGACAGAGAGAACCAAAATATTTCAATTTTGTTAACATCCACAAAACTTCTTTAGAGGGCCATATAATCTACCTAGTTAAAATTGTAGCAATTACGTGTCTTTTTATAAGATATCTCTGACTTTCCGTTATTACACTTTGTACACCTGAAATATTTACTGTATGGCGATTAGATCCTCTTATTAGAGAAGGCAAAAAATTTTTAGTAAACATCTCACTTTTCCTCTCGCTCTTTCTTTCTGCACAAATTTCCAAAATGTGTCATTCTTTGAGCATCAGCGATTTTCTCTGGCTGCTAATAGCTATATACTAACTGCTGAATTTTAAACGGCAATAAAATCTCAATTCTATAGGTTGCAATTAAATTATTGTGAAAAAATATGGGATTTAATCGAAAGTAATCTGAAAGAAGTTGCTCTAAAGCAGGGCAGGCATTAAACTTGATTTATGTCTTTTATTACGCAGGAAAAAGATTATACTTTCAAAAATTGTTCAAATGTTTTCAGTTTGCATTCTGTCTATCACCTGGAAAAGAAAGTGCTTTATATTTGACTATTCTTTATTTCTCAGGAATATTAATGCCAATCAAAACTTTTTTAACTTTTACAGAGGCTGTTTGCACATTTTTAGGCTATTTTTATGATATTTACAGAACTATTCGAAGTAATTTTTTTTGTTTTAAATCTTAAATTTGATCACCATTATTCTTAACTATCTTTCGACATCGTAACTTCCATGACAATAATGCCTTTAGTAGCATCGGAAGAGTTTTCTTGTCCTATTCCTCTTGAACAGCTTTCCAAAGTTCACAAAGGGTTGTAGGTCAACGTTTGGATAATGCGCTCCAGAAGCGCAAAAATCCGTGAGTGATGCATCAGGAGAATTGGTAGGAATATCTGTGAAGAGTATAGTCTTAATACACATTTATGTGTGGTAGCTTGCTTTGTCTTAATGCAGTTCTACTAATTGATGGCATTGTGGGTAAAGAGATGGTATTTCATATTTTGAAGATTGGGGATAAAATATATTTCTGATAGTATGTGGAATTGATTTATACATTTTTCTCCCCTCCCTTTACTTTTATTTTGAAATTTCAAAAGAAACCTACAGCAATAATAGATCCCTTAGTAAAAAGTTTCTTTAGATTCTTTGAACCATGTTTTAAGCTTTTTTCTTATCTCTCTATTGATGATAATAAATTGATCTTTTATTTTTACAGTCATTTAAATAGACCCAAGCTTCATCTACTGTTGCAACATTTTTCCATTTTTTCTCCGGATAAATGCTTTTCATAAAGAATTTTGCAGCGTGTTCCGCGTTCTTCGATTTGACGTGGAGAAAGGCGATGAACATCGCATTTTCTGGCCTTTTCAAGATTCAAATCAGTGTTAATAAGTTTTTTATAGTTGATACTGAGCATTTTAATGATTTTGCAACAATCCTTCGACTTCAGAGAATTTTCATTTAACTTAAAAGATCTCACCTTTGCAATATTCGAAGAACTGCGTTTTTTTATTGGATACATATTTGGAACAATTTTTCCACTTGGAGCCCTATTAAGACGATTTTTTGCTTTCTTATTAAGGTGGTCGTCTAAAGCTTATAAATCATCAAAATCATATCAGTACCGCTAATATGTATTGTTGAAGTCTAGAATTTTGTCAAAATGGTCCGACATATCACTATAAGTAATGTGTGAAACTCCAAAATTCTCAAAATGCTCTTAATATTTTTAAAAAATCAAAAAACCCAAAATATTCATTAAATTTCGTTAATTTCTTTTAGTACGTAACGGTGAAGATAGATGGCGCCCAAAGTGCCGGTCAGATATGCTCTTGGACTCTTTCATAGTAATAAAAGCTAATTTTGTTCATTTTTGAAGAAAATAAAGATGCATGAAGAGTTTTAATAATAGTTTCTCAACAGTTAAAGATTCTTTTTAATGAAGAAACGTCTAATTTTTTTGAAAACCGATATTTTGTCCTGTGTGTATAGTAATTCGGCAACCCTATGCGGATAACCTTTGAATACAACGATTGGGTCTCTTTAGAACGTGAAGAGTTCCTCCCTCCCTGCTGCCGCGTAATTGCATTCTTCTTTCCAAGGTCGAAAGTAAGCTAAACGGTTCCTCTACGGGTGAAAGTTTTATTGCAGTTTTTTTTTTTTTTTCCAGCTGTAGAGAAGGGGATTCCTTCGTTTCTGCTGCTGCACTGCGATTAACCAGATTTCTTTTGTAGTGCTCTTATTATATACGTTAGTTAACTCCATCTATCTCGCTGTCTATACTCTTGTAATTATCATCAATAATAAATTTATTGATTTAAACAAGATTTAAAGATTTGATTAAATATAATGTGTAGAAGATTATTTTTGATAGTTATTCTAGCATTTGTGGCTACTTATATAAATTATTTTCTTGATTGAAACTAATAATAATAGAATAGAATAAGTATATATTTATTCTCTCCCATATTCCCATTCTCTCTATATATTTATATATTTTTAAAGAAAAGCGAAAACCTATGACATTTTTATGAAAAGCATCATAACCGAGCTTATTTTAATTCTACATTTAATTCTTTGATATCATTATTTTCAGAATTTATCTAATTTCAGCGCAATACTTTTAGAATCTCAAAATTTGATTCCATTTTAAAATTTTGAGTCAAAATGTAGCGAAATATTATTTAAACTTCTTGTTGCTGCATATAAACTTGGCATCAATGTGAATCGATGAAATTCGTTCAGATAATATTTTCTGAAGTTGTCACCATAAATAATCGAAATTACAAGATAAACGACTATCAGTGTAATAATACTGGAGTTTCTAATTTACTCTGTGTTATACTGTTGTTTCATATAAGATTGACGTCCAGTTTTCAAGCTACACGAGGGCGGTTTTGGAACGGATTTGTAATTTTAATCTTTCCATTTTAAATGTACCATTCTCCAAACTCCCACTCCACACTAACGTGAGGATATTATTTTCTGCTATAACTAGCAAGCATTGACTTTAGAAATAGTTGAAATTTCAAGATAAAGGAACGTCAATGCTAGATTTCCAATTTACTCTTTGTTACAGCGTTTTTTTTATATTAGATTATCATCAAGGTTTTAAGCTATACGAAGGCAGTTTTGGAACATACCTCGTAATTTTGAATGTTGACCAATGACGAGAACAAATGATTTGTCACGCCATTCTCCAAACTTCCACTCCACACCAACAAATAGTGGTCCAGTTTCGGTTTGTTCGGTATCGTGGCTTTAGATATTGAAAAGCCATGGCCTTTCACAGCGTCTTGAAATAAAAATAATTCTCTTCTGAAAGAGCAAAAACGTAGTCTTCCATACATTGCTACTATAAAAGCGCCATTTTGCATGTGCACAAAACTTTAAGGTGGCAGATGATAACTTATAATTTGAAAAGTGTAACTGTTGTGAAAATAAATTTTCCCATGTAGACGAATTTTTCCTACAGCGAAACATAATCGTCTGAAAAGTGTGTGAATAGCCTCTGTATTTTACAGATAAAATAACAATGTTTTTTAAGCTATACCATAACGATTAAATATTCATTTTTTTTCTCACGTAATTTCAATTATAATTTATTAATTTCATTTAAAATTGGTATAATTTTTCACGGAAATGACCTTTGAAAAAACTATATTTCATAAAACATTCTTCCTAGAATGAATTTTCGACTAGAAAATATATATTGACTAGAAACTATCAATATATTAAAATTATTTTGCAACTATCAGTATATTAAAATTATACAGCAACTATCAATATATTAAAATTATATAGCAACTATCAATATATTAAAATTATTTTGACAGCTGATCTTTAATCATTAAGACTTCTAACGTTTCTTTACTTTTTCTTACACGAAATAAACACACAGAAAGAACTGTTATCGCAAAAATATTCGATCTTGAGATTTTGACGCATCTCCATATTTTGGATTTTCACGAGTTCGGGATGGCAAAAAAAAAAAAAAAAAAAAAAAAGAACCATTTTGACATTCTTTCAATCTGTGTTTGCGAACAAAACAACAAATATTCTAAATGGGTGTTCACAAAGACTGTTTTATCATGGGTGTCGCCATTCACGTTGAAAGAAAATATATACATTTTTATTTCTTTTATATGTTTATCTGCATGTTGCCTTCCGCTCAGTGTAAGTATTAAAATATTATTATCCAGGCTATTACTGAAAGCTAATTTTTAAAAAAATCTGTGATAATCAAAAAATAGGTCACCAACCAAACAGGTATCAGTGAATGGAAAATTTTCTGAATTTTAAGATGGAATAGTTACATTTTCTTCGGAAACTATCACCCGAAGTAAGCGCCGGAAACATTAAAATTATAAAATAAAAAAAAAAAAACCAGAAGCAAACCACTTGTAATTTTAGCTAGGGACAAATCAATATTTAATTCATGCTGCGACATTTGCTCATTTTATCCAGATGTATGATGGCATTTTTTAGCGAATGCAGTACATTTTATCTTACGCCGAGGATCTGCATTCTGCGCTTATTTCATAAAAGGAACATACATTTATGGTTTATTATAATGTTATTAAATTCATTAAAGAATTATATATTCTACTTCATCAGTAATTCATCTGAGGAATAAGTATGAAATGAATTTCCCGGATCGCAATATTATGGCCAAGCCAGTTAATTACTGGTAGGTTCTGAATTCGTTAAATTTCGATTCTCATCAGGCTGGACATTCACGAGCTCTCCATTCAACTGAAATTCGGCCGCTCTACGCCAAAACCGGTCATCAGTGTGAAAAACCGCTGAGAATTGGAGCGGTGTGCTCGAAAATTTGGATTTTGAACCAATCTGGATATCCAGCCGTTCCATGGACTTCCGGGCCATAAAGCGGCAGGGCTCTCTCGTGAATGCGAAAACAACAAAACATTACACTCGAAACATTCACCAAGGAAATCGGAGCCGGCTTGGATTCGCTCTTTGAAGGCGAGGGGAGAAGCAGACGCAATAGGGAATCGGAGTGACCGATAGTGGATGGATTTGCTTGGAGCTGCCATAAATGACCCGACCAAATGGATAAGCTAACACATGGAATGATGTGGAATGCCACCACAACATTTGGTGCAATTAAGATATAAGATTTGACATGCATGGATTACAAATGGAATGATGTGGAATGCCACTACACCATTTGGCGCAATTAAGATATAAGATTTGATATGCATGGATTTCTTCTACTAGCGGCACATTAAGAGCTTAGACACTAAAATCTCATCGAGTTTGATGAGAAGTTAATGGACAGAGTGTCAGTTGCTGTTCTTTACTATAAGAATTAAAATTGCAAAAATGTTTCAAAAGCTTCGAATAATAAAAAAAACACTATTTTTCCAGCATTTAAAACAAAAAAAAAAAATACAAGCGATTACGGCAATAATATATTTCTTGCTTCATATAAAAGACGATTAAAACTCACTGCAGGAGATTTGTTATTCTTATGCAGTAGAAAACTTGAATGATTCGAAGCGGACGGGACCACGGTTAAAATTAGATTTATCCAAAAAATTCAAATTAATAAAAACTGGGTCTAAAAATGCGTACAAAACGACAATTTTTAAACTAAAACAGGCAGTAAAGGTTTAATTTTTAAAAAGTTTCAATAAATAAAATAATTATTATTATAATTAAATTTTTATGTTTAAAAAAATAATTTCGATAAATAAGTAAATAATTTTAAGAAACATTAAACTGTATTTTGAATAAAACGATTTTACAATATAACTTCAAAATTACCAGTGAAGTTCACATCTAAATTATTCATTTTTTAAAAATTTTATTTCTTTTTTAGTTATGCTCCCTGAGGAGACAAGTTACGGACATATATAACTAATGAAAACAATTATGATATAAAAACAGTTTTTAGTTCTGACTTTCGAACTAACCAAAATAAATTTGAATTATAGACAGTATTTTAATATTTGTTAATAGGAAATTCAAGGGGCCAGTGGAAACTTCGAATAACAAGCGAATTCGAAACTTCGAATTAGCCAAGTTCTGCTGTATTACAAATTATTAACAACGAGATATTCGAGCATTATACTAATATCCTGTATTATTCAGACATGTCCTTTCTAATTTAAATTTACTTTTTTCGTTACCTTTTATAATCAAAAGTTACAGCTAAAGAAATCTGAATCTCACTCTATTACTACTGTCAAATTCGATTTATTTAAATGATTTGTTTTCCAGATTCATATTGCTATTATTATAATTTAAATATGAAACGAGTATAATAAAACTGCACTATAATTGCATAATAAATGTGCAGTATAATTGATTTTCTATCAGTCGATTCCTATCTGTTATCTTGTAAAATGAAACAATCAAACTTTCAACAACCAATTGTTTTTAAATGTGCATATTTCGTGACTTAAGCATACTAGTAATTCAAAATTTCGCAACAAAAAAATAAAAAATATCGTGAAAACCTTTCGGATACAATTTCCTTATATTAAAAGCACCTTGTTTTCGGAGCATTACTATTACATAAAAATGATGTTAAATTATTTATAAATAAATAAGTAAATTTATTGAATTTAAAATAAGTTTGGTCTTTTGTTTAATCCATCTCAAAATAATCCTTTTTAACAAAAAAAATTATTTATTCTCCGAACAAATTCAATTTAAATTTACAATGCAAAAAATATTTGCATTTGAATTTTCTTTATCTTGCGATGTTGCTCATATTTAATTTATGTACCACAAAAATTTGGATAGACTGTAGCGACGGAGACATCTCTACCTTCTATCTCATGACTGGTAACACATCTGTGACATAGAGACGTCTTCATAACTTTTCGCTGGAGACATCAAAAGACTGGTTTGTATTTCGAATATATAGTTAACTCAAATAATCTCGGTTATTTAAATTTCCTATTCAACAAAAAATTTTAATTAATCAAGCAAAAATATTCTTCTCAAGTCTTAGACAGATGAAGATGGTGAAAACGAATCCTACACTCGTCGTAAGTAATGCCCAAAAACACGTCGGCACAAAATTTGCCACTTTCCATTTTAGTCAAGGCATAAGAAATGATGCCGTGGTCAGTCAATCACCGAAACTTTTCCTTAACAAAATGCTCTTGTCTCTTCTGGTGTGCTTTCATTTGTTTGGCGTGGAAACTTTACCTCGTCTTGCATTCTGTCGAACGTACCAATTTCGTAACTCAATTTGGAGATGTCCGAAATACATTATGAGCTTTTTACTCCTCTTTAGTGTATTTTCCCAACTGCTGTCAATGTTGGTCGGACCTGACAAAAAAAGTGAAATTGCTGCTCTTTTTGTCATCCTCTTAAAAACAAGCGCGCATGTTTCGATGCGCAAAGCTCGACTGCAATTTCAGATTTTACTGAAAGAATTATCCTATATATCTAATTCTTTACACTTCGCAGTTGATTATAGGAAAATTAAATGGTTCCTCAGTACTTGTTTTGTTTTTGCATCAATGCTGTCTGTTAGCTTCTATATAGGCTTTCAGTATTCTTTTTGTCGAACAAAAATGGAACGAATCTCTTTAAATTCTTCTCTTATTTTTAACCTGCTAAACCTTCCTCCAAAATATTACTACCTAAATTATAATATATTCGTCTTAATTTATCCAATCGTTTTCGGAATACCATTTAGTCTTATCGCTACCTATTACAGTTTTGTTTGTGGATACCTGAAGTCACTTTTTGATGAACTCACTCTAGAACTGCGAGGCCAATTTGTAGAACACCATTACCAACAACTCCTTGAAGTTTATGATCGAACTGTCAATGTTATGAACACTCTCGACGCTTACTTTTCATATCCTGCGTTCGTAATCGTTTCAAGTAGCATGGTAGCTCATTTCTGGGTTGGTTGCAATTTAGTTTTCACTCCCAAAGAAAATTACGAATCGTATCTGTTCCCTCTCACATTTGCAATCTTTTATCTCTTCTTATCTCAAAGCATTGTTTTGCCTGCATCAATAGTAAATGCTGCTGCGAAGTTAACTAAGGATGAAGTCACATCTTTACTGGGGAGAATCCCTTCTCGTTACAAAGAACTGAAGATCCGTCTTGCTGTGTACAAGCGTGACAACGCTTTGAGTTTATGGAAAATTTATGACATCGATAAATCTCTTAACGTCAGCATCTTCGGAACTGTCATTACATATGGAATTCTGATTGCAACGTTAAAGATTTCTCAAGAAACAAAAAATTAGCTACGTTGCACCTCTTGTTTGTTTCTACATAGATATTTGGAAGGAAGAAAATCCTACAACCTAGTGCTGCAGTCAAAGTCAACTGCATATAAAAACGTTAAACGAACATATATTCTGCAATTCAGTAAGAAATAAAAGAAACGAAGCACTTGAAAATGCACATAACTATTCATTGAACGCTAAAACAATTGAAAATTTTGCTTTACTCATCGACAAGACAGTCTCACATTTCGCAATTTCACGAAATATGGCAACTCATTATCATGCCTTTATATCAAAATTTTAATTGCCTGATAATAAGGGATGCAATTTTTTTCAATTTTAACCCCTTCGCATCGAATTATCGCATTTTTAGTCTTGCAAACTAAAATTTAATCATTAATTAGCTTTAAAATTTGGCACAAAAATTACGTGGAATCCATAAACATATCAAATATTCTCTGGATTTTTAGATGAATCAAAAGAACAACCCCTTTCCAAAACAGAAAGTGTAGACTTATTAGATAGCAAAGAAAAAGAAACTGTGGAGGGGTAAATAAATGATTCAATGAAAAAAAAAAAACTTAAGTGAGTACATTTCTAAAAGATAAACGAAATTCCACAGAAGACTACTGTAGGCAGAAGAACACATATACAAATGGAAATTGTACTTTGTGTCAATGGAATCAATTCATGTGACATCACAGTCACAATATAAATGTAACTGTGTATATCATATAGAGCACAGTGCACTTAAAGTGTGCTACATAAATTCGAGTTAACTCCATTCTAAACTGCTGAGAAGATGCTACCCAGATAGCATGCACACTTGCAGCAAGTGTGATTTTTCTTGATATTAGCTTGTCATGACAAATTTGATGCTGCAACTTTGTAGCAACCTTCCTGCAAAGTAACAAAGCATATAATCCACCAACTCACTTGCAAAACAAGTTTGTTGCGAAGTTGTTATGACAAACTTCACACCACAATTGCAAAACAAGTTTGCTGCAAAGTTGATACAGTTGTATATATCTGGTTTTTATCTTTGTCTCTGTTTTAAAAAACATCCGATTTTTAATAGCATCCTAGACCGTGTTTCTTTTTATTAATTCAATAAATCAATGATAATTTGTAAAAAACGAACTAGGTTTATAAAAAAAATTGAAAAATTCTCCATCTTTTTACTAAATATAGAACTCGCACTTTAAAGATAACATATCGCCTTTTGCTTAATGTTGAAATTTTAACGTTCATAAACAAAATTAAACCTAAAAAACAGTCAATGTTTGTTGAAAAATAATAACTTACATTTTGTCCCATTTTAAAAGTAATTACTTTTGAACCATAATTTCGTAATTTATTCTACTAGCAAAACGTAGTTATTAGCGAAAATCGCTCTCACTTTGACTTCAAATCATATTCTCAACCAGGGCCGGCCCGATTAAAAGCGGGCCCTGGTGCAAAGTTGATTTGCGGGGCCTTGAAACTAATTTCGTAAAACAAAATAATTGCTATTTATTACACCGCACAAATTGGCATATTGAGAACTTAAGGAATACGTGAAAATGATAAATATATAAATTATGTGATTTATGAGCGATTTTGAAAGTGGTTAAAATGTTAATTTATAAAAATGATTCAAAATAATAAAAAATTATTATTTTGAATCATGAGAAAGATTTTTCTGCAGATGCGATATTGTGACTCTATTATGCAAAACTTAACGACAAATTTTAATTTCATTAAAGAAATCAATGCAAGTCATTTTGTTTTGCAAAGTCGAATTTAGGTCTCTACGTTTTCAGACGGTTAGTGAATATCATCCTAATTACATAAAAATTCCTATGATGTCTCATATTCGTATTAAATTTCGAATCTCTTCTTAAAAGAAAAAATGTCACTATAGATTATGACTAGAAAATTTTGAATTTGGAAATATTCTTTGACAGATGAAATAGCTGACCAATTCCTTAAAATAAAAACTGTTCACTTTTTTCCACCAAGTTCTTTTATTTTTAATTCAGGTGTTACTTTTAACTAACTCTTCCACTATTTCCTTTGCAATTATTAAAAGAAAATATGAATCCCGATGCACGCAACTTTTCAAAAAATTTTAAAAGGACTTTTAAATATGAATTTGTGTACGGATATCTATACTAGAATTGAAAATATCGGTTCGCAATATTTACTTCATTTAGTATGTCATACCAAATAACTAAAGTTAATAAAAATTCAAATGAATTTTATTTTCTATTTATAGGATTTATGATTTATTTTCCATATCAATAATATATTCATAACGAAAATTCGAAGCTATAGAAAATTGTGATACTTGAACGTGATCTCACAGATTTCATTTTTTGAAGCAACATTCCCACGTCGTTTTCGACAGTGGTTTTGGAGTAATATATGAGAGGCTTTTTTAATATATCTCAGCACATTACAGAAATATTATATGGGTCATTCCATGTCAAGTGATCCAGAAAAAAAATAATTGGTTGCTTGACCATTTTAAAATCAAATGATTTTTAGTATGTTGATTCCTACATAATTAGAGAGTCCAAAAAGACTAATTTTAATTTTTTATCTTTTTCTGAATTCCGATGCCAGCCACTTTTGTTATACAAAACATGCCGATTTTTGCGTTTGTAGGGGTTTGCGTTAACTTATACTACTCGGAACTGGTGAACCTGAGGTTGATGAAACAAAAACCAGTTTATTCAGGAAGATACAGCCTTTATTATCTCCAGTACACATTTAAGGAAAATTGTATCCCAAATAGCAAAAATCAGCTTAAAAGTTTGACTTTAAAAATGACAAATTTTCAATTTTTGAAGGCATATAATTCCCAAAAGGAATCTATTCCTCATATTACTTTTATGCGGATGTGTAGCTACCTTAATGTACTATATATACAAAAAATTTCAACCCTGAGATTTGCTTCTTTTAAGAGCTACGGGCTTTCAAAATCCGAAAATTTCAAAAAAATCCAAATTCTGACACCTTATATCTTTGTTGGGGCAAAGTTTAAATATCTGAAATTTTTACAGATAAACCCTCTATAGTGTATTATATTGCTGTAAAAATTCATGTTTGATATTTATCTACAAGTCAAGTTATAGGACTTTAAAAATCCCATAAAAAACGTATTTTTTCCCGAAAATGAAGAAGCATTAATTTGACTAAATATTATTTTTATCATCAATAAATTATAATATGACCTCAAGTAATATTTTTAATTAAAATTACAATTAAAATTAATTCTCATGGCATTTATATTTTCAATTAATGCGTCATTTGGTGCATTAATTTTACTTTGTATTTATTCTGTTAAGTTATAACATTAAATTATGTCATGTTTCTATTTATAAGATAATATCTTAAAATGCAGTAGACCTAATATACTTATTTAACAAAATGTGTGGATGCTCAGACCTGTTCACAAACTTTTGTGATAGATAGACTTCAACAAACCAAAGAAAGTCTCCAGCGACCGTACACTAACCAAATATTGACACCAGCAGAAATGTTTGAATTTTGTCATGAACATTTAAAAGGAATCGCCTTCACTTACATAAAAGATGAAGAAATCATTCAACATCATAACAATAAACTTCTTGACAGATTTGAAAACTCTGTGGCAATTACTGGTACAAGGAGTTTCCATTGTTTTGTTCCTGTGTCAAAGAGTAGCCTGGGGTGCTTCATTACTTCACAAGCTAATGAAATTTATTCCACCACAAAAGCTGTACAAATAACACTTCACACAAGAGATTCTATTGCATGTGTATGTGATGGTCAATGGTGGCTGGCAGAGGTGAATGATAGTGATATAAATAAAGATGTGTTTGTAACATTTTATCGGTCCAAGCGACAGCTTTTAAGAAAAAGACCAGACTTGGGTGCCTATGAACAATGTTTTAAGGAAACTAATTGCTTTAGAACTACAACAACTACTGGAAGGACGCATAACATTTTCCCAAAACTAAGTGAAGAAATATCAAAACTTCTTAATGAATACAAATCAAGGTAGAACGATAAACCTGACTCATGTGTATAGTATATCCATACTTATGTTACAAAGCTATAAAGTCGTTTCCCTGAGATGCTAATCTTGGCGACAAATTTGGCGACCTTGGCGGCAAAGTTGGCGACAAACAGAATTTTCTAGAAGGACCTCGAACTTTAAAGCTATTTCTACTGGTTTCATGAACTTTCTAGAGATTACGTCAATTCCTACGTAATGAAGTCACTTCCTGTTGAAAAGTATAAAGGCAAGCTCTCAAGCCAAGAAGAGTCAGTTGGATCTTGATCTACAAGCAAGCTGGTGAGCTAATAGCTGTTTTAATACTTGTGTTACGTTTCTTTGCTTAGAAAACCTGTAAAATAAAGACTTTTATTTTTGTAATCCTGCTTATTGGACTGCATTCACGTACACCCACAAGACGATTTTGTCACAATATCCATACTTTTGTGATGTGTTAGTTGTAAATAATATATCGATACTTTTATTTGAAGTTTTAAAGTGTTTTAACAATGGTAACCATAGTAAAAACTGTGTTATAAAATAAGTGAATAGAGAAGCCTCAATTATACTGTGGAACCTAAAGTGACCATGAAACATATTCAAATTTTTCAACTTCATTATACAATTAAAGTGTGCATAAGCTACTTCATGTAAAAAAGGCAAGTTTATAGGTAATACTAGTTATATCATATTATAATTTATTAATGATAAAAATAGTACTTAGTCAAATTTATGATGCGTCATTTTCGGCAAAAAATACGTTTTTTATGGGATTTTTAAAGTCTTCTAACTTGACTTGTAGATAAATATCAAACATGAAATTTTTACAGCAATATAATACGCTATAGAGGGTTTATCTGTAAAAATTTCAGATTTTTAAACTTTGCCCCAATAAAGATATAAGATGTCAAAATTTAGATTTTTTTGAAATTTTCAGATTTTGAAAGCCCGTAGCTCTTAAA
Source organism: Araneus ventricosus (assembly GCA_013235015.1). Taxonomy (NCBI): domain Eukaryota; kingdom Metazoa; phylum Arthropoda; class Arachnida; order Araneae; family Araneidae; genus Araneus; species Araneus ventricosus. Next base: position 660,348 of record BGPR01000154.1, read on the forward strand.
AGAAGCAAATCTCAGGGTTGAAATTTTTTGTAAATACAGTACATTAAGATAGCTACACATCCCCACAAAAGTAATATGGAGAATAGATTCCTTTTGGGAATTATATGCCTTCAAAAATTGAAAAATTGTCATTTTTAAAGTCAAATTTTAAGCTGATTTTTGCTATTTGGGATACAATTTTCCTTAAATGTGTACTGGAGATAATAAAGGCTGTATCTTCCTGAATAAACTGGTTTTTGTTTCATCAACCTCAGGTTCACCAGTTCCGAGTAGTATAAGTTAACGCAACCCCCTACAAACGCAAAAAACGGCATCTTTTGTAAAACAAAAATGGCTGCCATCGGAATTCAGAAAAAGATAAAAAATTAAAATTAGTCTTTTTGGACTCTCTAATTATGTAGGAATCAACATACAAAAAATTATTTGATTATAAAATGGTCAAGCAACCATCTCTGGATCACTTGACATGGACCCATATGTGCTTTCATAATTCACAAAAAATGATTATACAGAGAAGAAGGTTTTGAATTCAAATTAAGACTTCTACAAAGTATTATACTGTGGTTTGGAATTCTTAGCAAGATAAGGGCTTTTGCGAACGTTTGTGTAAAACCTCTCATAGTAGACTTGTTATAGTTAGAAATACCATAATTTGTTTGGTTGAAATCCAGACACGTGGGGGGGGGGGGCGGAAGTACAGTACAAAATTATAAAAGCTGCCTGTCAACGACCCCCTTCCATAACACTAGCACAGAGTTTGTGAAAGTGAAAAAAAATTTAAGATACCAGAATACATAGAATATACAATTTTTATTAATGTTTGCTAATTCAAAATTATAGTAATGAAAATAAGAATTAAAACAAAACTGTCAAAACTTTTAATTTTCAGTTTGAACTGGTGCAGGTTCACTTTTTCTTCAAGAATGGATGAAACAATGAATTTTCTTTTATTGACGGAATGACGTTGGCTTTTGTGAAAACGCTCTCTGTTACAACAAAATTTTTCTCTCGTCGCATTCACGGGCATAAATCCAGACATTTTGAAGATCCGGACGTGAGCTTGAAATCCGGAGGTATGGTAATCTTAGTTATAGTACCACTGTTCTCAGTGGCGGACTGGGTCTGAAAAGAGTGGTTGCCATGAGACAATATGGGGGCCCTATCACAACTACGTTACCATCTCAAATATATTTTCTGATATTATTTATTACAAATATAATAAATTAAAATCAATAAGTTAATATAATCTATTCCTAATCTAAAACTCTATTATATATATGTAATAATCTCACTTAATTTTGCTTTAAATTCTAATATTATATATTTTAAAGTCTTAATGTTTTCCAAAATCGCTTTTCTTAAACTCCAGTTTCGTTTTATTTCCCGCGCTGGAGGTATATTAAATCTCGCGTTTTGGCATATTTATTACTAAAAGAATATTTTAATCGCTTTCACGCGCACGCATAAATCGCGAATTCTTTTCTAGACTTTTCCCTAAAACACTTACGTAATTTACTAAAAATAGCTATTATTCCCTTCACTGTGATCACGCTCCTATATGTTAAATCCCTACCTGAGAAAATGCAGGGATTTTCTGTTCTCTTTTTGGCTTGAAAACTTAAAGCAAACTGGACGTACATTCCGTCACTCTCCCATAATAAATGAAAATTAGTTAATAACTCGGCCTGTTTTTTATTTAACGACTACAACAACGAAATCATTTTATATATTACTAAATACAGTATACACGTATTATTGAAAGTAATAAATAGCAAATATAAATGTAATTTTATGATTAAATATTAAATAATTTTGGTGGTTGTATAGCATACTGTAATTTTGGAACTATACTGTTATAATGAGAATATTTTAACCAAACCGAAAATAAAGTGCAAACTATTTACCAATTTAAAATTTTTTAAAAGAATGATTATAACTGTCAAAGATTAACAACTGAAATGTACGGAAGTGTATTACATTTGGTCCACTTCATTAATGGCAACTCGGGAAACATTTGAGTTCACTAGATGACTGTGCAAATCTGTTAATAAGTACTCGATTATCCAAATCATCTGGAAATTCCTTTTCATAGCAACGTACAGGAATTCCAAGTTCTCCTCGGACAATGAATTTCTTAATATGGTCTTTAAGATCTTTAGTCGACACATATCCTGGGGGACCGAATTGTCTTATGTTAAGGGCCATCGGGCTAGCTGGCCAGTCCGCCACTGACTGTTCCCCAAATATAATTCCTATTTTTCTGATAGGCTTTCAGTTTTGACTGATAACCCTTTTCCTGACGAGTCTTTTACCGTTTAAAAACAAATAAATCGTTCTTATATATTCGCATCACTTTCAACATATCTTAAAATAACAGATAACTGTTCTTGATGGCTCTGGAGTGCAATCGAATAAAATTGTGAAATATTTAAATTTTTTTATTTAAATGTATTAGTTACTTTCTAACTTTTTTAGCCAATGCAGAAATCAGTTCGTCTTGTATTCTATGAGATATTAGGAACGCGATGCTGATTTCACACAACGATCCAAATATTGTTTCATGATTGTGTGAAATCTTGCAAGTAATTCTATGAGATCTAAGAAATTACTGTTGTGTGGTTTATATAAAGCATCGCTACTTCCTTTGAATGCCAAATTATGCTCTGATGAATATAAAATTGAAGCCAGTATTCATTCATAAACACACTTTACACAGTGTGTTACAGTTATAGTTATTTTTTCGTATTCTCTGTCATTGTATTTCCCAGTTTGAAATTCTTTTTATATTTTAACATTTATATATAGCTTGTAAATTATCTTTCATGACTTTGTAATCGAGAACATGAATAAAACTCAATCATTAAGTCAAGTTAAACACAAAGAAATAGTATTTGAGAGTGGTACAGGAGAGTAACCATCCCATCTTCGTTCTTGATGTTCCTCATTCTTAAATTTTCTTAAATAATTTCAGAAAAATTTCTGCTATTTTTATCAATCGGAAAACAGTACACATGCACGATAGCCGTTCTAAATTTATCACTTATAATTTCAGGCCTATTACCAGGATCATTGATATCGACATTTCGTTTTAAACTCTTTGTTGATCCTTTTGAAGCTGCGATCCTTTGATTAATTCATATTGTTTGTTATTTGACGCTGACAAAAAATCCATCGTCTATAGGTTTCTCTCTGCTACATAAATATGTTTCCTTTTTTCAGTTTTCTTATAATGGCTTTACTCTTCCTTAAGACAAAAGCTGTCTTTATGATGATTAGGATTGTTTTCGAGGATGTCATACTGCGTAATTTGATTTTCGCGATTTTGATTTTTCAATAACTGTTAACTAAATGTTTCGTCAGTTTGTTAGACATTTTCGTTTTAAAAAATTTTGCAAGGGTGTTCCTCCCGTTTTTAGCAATTGTCTTTCTTTTTCTATGTTTTTCTTAAATTTATCAGATCCACACATTTATTTTCTTCCGGCATCTTTGTCTCTAGTCATATTCCGAAACTGTCCAAAAATAATAATAAAAAAATTAAGATAAATTTTTTAGTAGTATGATTACAACAAAGAAACATATTATTTAGTAATTTTCAGTAATATATTATATTGAACATTTGTCCTCCCTTTAAATACGAATATTTTATTTATTTCCCCACCAAACGTACGATGTACTATCATCCGTTACAACGCAAGCATAATGAAACACATTGTTTTTACTTTTCTTACTCTGTTTTGGCTATGTAATAAAATCCAAAGCCCCCAACCTTGCCTTTGATTGGTCGACGTGAAATGTGCACATTTCGCGTGATTATATTCAAATGAAGTTGTATTCGGATTAAAATAAAAAATTAGAAGGTATTTTTCTTTGCAAAAATCTGTCAGCTGCACGGGGCCTAGTGCGGTCGCACCGTTCGCACCGCCCTCCAGCCGGTCCTGTTCTCAACTCAAAATTTAAAAAATTAATGAAATCAAGAAAACAGTTTAAAATAAAACGTGTAAATGAACAATCTATTAGCGCAATCTATTCTCCTCTCAGAGTCCAGCTGGCTGAGTGGCTAAGGCGACTGGCTATGAAGTGGGTTGTCGGGGGTTCATATCCGAGATTTGTCTGCGTTCTCTGTTTTTGCTATAGCTTGCAATGAGTTTGACGCGACAAATTTGTAACAAGTTTGACGAGTGGTGACTAACTCGTTTGCGTTAACTTGTTTCAAGCTTGAACTCTTGCCGTGTCAAGCTTACTGCAAACTTTCAGATTTGCAGAACAAGATTGCTGCAACTTTGCTGCAAACTAAAACTGCTATCTGGGTATATGAATGAAAACAATAATGGGGAAAAAGACGGCAAAAATAAGAATATTTTGGCATTACCATTTTCTGCCCATAACTGAGTGATGGAATCGAGTCATGTCTGTCGAGTCTACTGCTGATTCGGGGCAAATGATTTTCAGAAAGGTTAAGGCAAAAATGGCCTTAATGTCCAATGTCAAGCTGTTTGTCTGCCATTTACGAGCAAGGTTAAGAGAAGCATTTTAAGATCAAATCGGAAATCTAGGAACTGTGTTGCAATGCTCTCACCTCACTCCTCATCTAGTTTAGATGTAAAGAGGTCGAATAGCTACCGTGTTTGGCATTATCCCCCCACAGGAACATGGGGGCCTCGTGATAAGGTCTAAGTTGAGGGACTGGAAGGTTTAGCTTGGTTTAGTTATAATAATGTCTAATAATCTAGTTTGGGACAGACCTTGTAATTTTAAACTGCGGCGAGATGACAACACCTGAGCTTTCACTCCCTCTCTCCAACCTTTGCACCACACCAGTGGGAATACGTTTGGCCACTGCCTATGATTTAACTTGCAAAAGGCTCCATACACAGTGGATCTTCAATGAAGTCGGGTTTCGAACCTGGAACTCTCCAACTCTGAAGCCAAGACCTTACCACTAGACCCTCTAGGGACTGGAAGGATATAGGTTTGAAATCCTATTCCACAAAATGATTTGCCCATGTATATGGGCCCTGCCTCCCATTAGTGTGGCATGGAAGTTTGGAGAGGAGGTTCTAAATAGGGACCACAGTTCAAAAGTACAGTCGCAAAAAAAGAACTACACAGCATTATTTTGTTGTCGTTCATCGTGTATTAAAACAAATGGTACAATTTTACAGGAAATAACGTATACTAAAAGATTTTACGGTTAAAAATTTCTTAAGGGGCCATTCACATATTTTAAATTGCACCAACTTCAAAATTTTCATTGGCAACACCCATTTTTGATGACATAAATAAATTTCTCATGACGAAATACCCCCAAGATATCAATTTTGGTTAACATACCATGAATAGATTGGAAGATATTTGACATTTTGTGTTCTCGGTATAAAAGGGATCGTCTCCACATTTAGATCGCGAAGTTCGCTGCTTGCGTTTCCCAGGAGCACAGAAATATTATATAATATTTGCACAATGTTATACAATATTATGAACACCGAATACTGTAATAAAGTATTGTATTGTATGTATCAGTATTTCCGAGATACTAAATTTTCACAAATAATATAAAAACAATGTTTATTTATAAAAATCTTCATTTTTCACTCAGGATATCACTCGATTGGAGGTTTTATTACAAAAACACCACTGGAACAATTATTCTTTAAGATGCTGAATATTATATCATACTATACAATACAATGCACATGATATTTTGATTTTTGCATTAATCAATATTTTAAGGTGAAGTTATTCTTACGTTCGACAGATGGCAGCATGATAATACCGTAACACTATATTAATCAACGTTGATTCTTATTTTGAGATGAAGTTATTCTTACGGTCGCCAGATGGCAATACAATAACACTATATTAATCAGCGTTGAATAATATTTGTCCAAAAAATATTTTAAAAAATGTTCATTTGAATAATAATGTTTACATAGTCATTTTGTTTTACTGTATATAAAAGGTGGGCCGGATTCAATTAGTGAAGTTAACCATAAAACAGCTCTCACATATGGATTAAAAATTTGAGTGTTATTCTCATCGTAAAAATATGCACGTGATTTTTTGTTGCGAATCTTGTATTGGATTTTCAATCAATACTCTAATTATAAATGGCGTCTCTTAATACATTGAAAGAGGAATAAATAAATTTCAAAATTATTTAAAAACCTTTCAAACATATTATTATAATTACTTTTAAACCTTATTGCCTTAATTTATTAAATTAGCAAACTTAGATATAAGAGATAAAATTGCTTCCTCTTTGACTTCTAACTTCATTTTAATGAGTTTAAGACGTAGAGTTCACAATATTTCTTACAATATAATGACATTTTGGATGAAATGATTCAAAAGAGATCGGTTACAAATGAAGGAGATGGCTTATGAGAGCCAGAAATCATTCAGGTCAAAGTCAAAATAGCTTAAGTTATCGACTTGGGTTTTTCTAAAAAAAAAAAGTTTTAATCAAAAACTTGCAGAAGGTTCAGGGCCAAAAAATTTTATTCCTTCTTGATTAAGGTGAAAGCATTAAAAGGAAATCAGCTTAACATTTTTATTTATTCATAATATTGTCTTTTTTCATGGTAATAGTGCTAAGATGTCACACCTCAATGTCTTTATTAATAATATTAAATCTAATTTGTTTTTAGAATAATTATATTTGTTTTAATTTTGCAACTCTTATGTATTTGCTTATTTATGCACTTTCATAATTTTCTGTGACAGTTTTATTTGAAGAAAAATATCTTTTTTGAGACTAAAAAAAATTTATTCTGTGCTGATTTAAGTTAAAGCATCAGAAGCAAAATAAAGCTGATACATAAATATATGTATAATAAAGATTGTACAATACTTGTGCTAAGACATGCAGTATCTTCACTGCAGCGAGTGAAGCTAGCAGTGTTTGTGTAGAAAACCTGGGAGGATTGCAACACAATATTCTTGGGGGTTGGTGAGCTTCAGCAAGCAGGGGGCTGAGCCCCCTAGTCATATATTAATCGACTTAATGAGTTATTACATCACTGAAGTTTACAAAATTGTGAATATATTAAATGTAAACCAGCTTTTGAGCATGAATTATTCACAACTTGATGCTCTATAATGTGATGGTGAAAACTTTTTGAGAAGTGGGTCAAATTTTGTTAGTTATTCTTTTTTAACTCTAGCCAGTGGATTGGTAACTCAGTGGCATCACTTGGAAAAGGGTATGTGAGGTAAAAAGGGCAATAATAATTTGGAAACACCAAAAATTTGTTTACAGAAAGACTTGACAATTGACATATTTTTTCCCCCTCACTTTTAAAATCCTCTAAAAATATTTACGTTTCCTTTTTGTTTTAGGAACATTTGGTTTCGCAAGTGAAGAGCAAAAAATAAAGATCTTTGTTAAAAAATTGATATAAATAGGGCAATACCATGAATTATTGCACCAGGTGACACCATGCCCAGTGGCACTTCTGCATTGAGTAATGAATGAACAAGGAATAAAGAAGAGCACATATATATTATAAAATAGTCTTTATTAATAAACATAGTTATAGATATGTGTAATTATAATAAAGTGGATAAATGCATATTTAATATGAAATATTTAATGAAAATACTTCTAGACACTTAAGCCAAAGCTGCCAATTAGTTCAACACTGTGAGCTTGTAAATCCCCATTCTACGATGCAACGAATATGTGTGTCAAGTTCATGACCGACTGTCACGAGTCATACACAGGTGCAATGATAAGATGGTGAATAAATTAGCCAACGTCCACTTATATTTTTTTTTATAAATTCAACATTAAATATTCATACATAATTTTTTTAATATTTCCAATTGTCTTTTCTCTTTTATGATATAAAAAATAAATTTATAATGCGTGGATCATTTAAAAAGCCTTTACGGGTCATAGGTTCGCCACCACTACTCTATAAGAACTTGAATAAGAATATTCTCAATAAGAATGCTGAATGAATAAGAATTTAAGAAAAAGGTTGCTTCCAGGATGCTATATTTTTTAAAATAATGAATGGTAAGTGAAAGGCTATAAAGTAAAGGATAATTAAGTAAAATAATTCTACATTTTAGGATATTAATAGAAGATTTTTAAGAAAATTCTTTTTAATTTATTCTATATGCTATTTTTATTAATCCATACGTAGCATGCACTTGACCAATTCAAAAGCAGGTAAAATATTGCAGTCTTGCTTGCTTATTCAATAGGTTGTGTCAAAAAGTATGTTTGTTGATGAAGAACAATCAGTAGAATTGTTCTGACTGAATTATAACCAAATTAATTGAATTCGAACTTTAGACAAAAAGGATTTTACTCAGTAAGTGTGCCAATTTGAATTAATTACTAAAAAAATTAAGAAATTTTAGAATGCATTATTATACAGCATTATGCTTAGAAATTTAAGAATGATGTTGATTTCTACTCATATTCATTCTTAAAAGTTTAAAATGCAATTAAAAAAAATCCAAGAACTGTGCATTTATTCATAGAAATTTTCATCAAGTGATGATTATTTGCATCAAAGTTAGTTCTACGATTTGAAAGCTCATAAACGTTCCAAATCTGAGGAAATCATATGTAACATTTATTAGGAAGACTTGCATTGAAGTAACCTTTTTTAATTTTTAAAAGTAATTACTTATAAATGAATGAAATTAAAAACTTTGAATCTAACAGAAATTTTGTTTATTATTTTGTAAAAAAAAAATTATCTGTCTCTATATTAAGATTATTTATAGAACACAATCCAGTGTAAAAAACCTTTTTAATTTGTTTGCCAAAATAGCGATTTTTTTAAAGAAATGCATATTACATGACAATTATCTGAAATTTGATGTTATAAATATCCAATACGTATTACAATACTAAATCAGGGTTCATACTGTATATATGATAGTTAAATTCAGGAGTTTCTGAGGATTTTTTCAGGAGTACAGTACAGAAAATTCAGGAGATAACGTGGAAAAAAAAAATCAATTGTAGGGGAGAAGGGGGTAGTGTGGACAATTTTTATAAAATTGGCAAAAAAGTATACTAAATATCAATTCTCCCATCTTTCCCAATTGCGGTGACTTGGAACATGAGTGGTAGACTCTTTCGGCGCTAAGTAATCCGGATTCCAGCGACTTTCTATCAATAAGGAAAAACGGAAGTCATATTTTTATGTTTTATCATAATTTTATCTTTTGCTCTTCAATTGTCATTTTTCAGGAGATAAAAAGGAATATCAGGATAAAAAACACAATTTTCAGGGCCCTTAGAAAAAAAAAAGCAAAATTCAGGAGTTTTTCAGGAATTTCAGGAGGAGTACGAACCCTGTAAATGAATGAAAGATGCTACCTTTCTGAAACATATTGTTATAAAAATATAGTATCGCTCTCCTGCCTTGCTAGTCTTATGGTTGGGAAAGAGAGTTTTACAGGGATAAGTATGGAATGTTGGGAACCACCAGGCCTGGACCCCTGATCTCGGCAACACATTGAAGATTCCCAAAAATGCAATTATTTTCTCGATATCTCCATTAGGAGCCGAGATCCGGATTTCCCCAGAAATTTTAATGTGACATCACGCCCTATCAGGAACACTATAAATGCATGGCGGTAGGATTCAACGGGGATCTCCTTTGAAGAATGACTTTTGAGTCTTGTCTGCAGTGCAAGCTGGAAAGGTGAGTGTTATTGAAAGTGCTGTTACTGACATTATTTGTGAATTGCTGACTGTTTGTGTTGCTAATCTGTACAAGAGCTATTGATCCTGTTACCTGTGCTTTCCTGAATATTTGGGAATAAAGTGTCATTCATTATCCTGCTTGTTGGACTGTTTACGCCACACACCCACAAGACAATTTTTACTTTCTCGTATACGAAGTTAAAGAGAAAGAATTGTAATCGTCAAAAATAATTCATAATAAGGTAATCACGTCATAATTTGTAGGTTTCTATCAAATTTTGGACAAAATCTGTCAATGGGAAGTCTGTCTGTACGTCCACGGTCATGTGAACACTATAACTAGATAAAACTTGAATAGCTAGATGGATAAAATTTGATACACAGTTTTATCGTCATGAATGTAGGTCTGTATAAAATTCTGGGCCAAATCCGTCAAAAGGTTGACTGTCTGTCGGTCTGTATAATCGCATACTTGTAAAAATTATATCTCATAAGCCCTTTGGCTTAGATAAATAAAACTTGGCATGGTTGCTAACATTAATTATAGATCTGTGCCCAATTTTCATCTCAATCGGTTAAAAAACAGGTGTTCAAATTGCATATTCAATTTTTTTTACTTTTGGAATGAATCCATTATCTCCATGCGCATGCATACGGGAAGCAGTCTCTGTGCACACAGAAGCTATGCAGCGAATTACATCACTTTGTCCTTGAGCCAGCAAGAGTGGAATTGGTATGCATCTCTTTGAATTTGATTCTTTACCTAAATATTTTACAATCACTATAATCTACAATGAAAAACCTTCCAATAGTCATTGGATTCTGGGTTAAAGTAGGTTCAAATTTTTTTTTTTTTATCGATGCGGGGGGAGAGGAAACTGCACCTTTTTTGGGGAAGTATATGAGAAAGTTTAGGGGAGACCACTCCCACTGGTTTTAAACAAAATTGATGCCCCCTAAGTGCATTGTTCTACAGGAAAAATAGAAAATTTAATGTAACTTCAAAATTATTTGTACAAATAAGCCGAAATTTTGTATGGGCTTATAAATAGCCTTCTGCATTGATTAATGTTAACACTTGGAGGTGTTGCCATTCAAAAATTTTTAAGCATCAAATTTGATAAAATATTTCTTTTATTCAAAATTATTTTTAAATGAAAAGTATGAGCGCAGAATGTGTATAATAACTCATACTATTACAACGAAAAAATTTTAGGTCAATAACTATATTATATCTCAAGATATCAATAAAAATTCAAAATTTTATATTTTAACATTATAAGCAAATAAAATTTTTAGTCTCTAATTTCGAAACAAATGGAGCTAGAATAATGAAATTTAATATCCAAGCATAACTTTTGATATAGTTTTGAAATCCAATGAAAAAAAATGTGTGTTGCCAGTGGAAATTTTAAAGTTCGTGCAATTATAAATAAGTAGACAATCATTATGAAATTTTTAGATATGGGATTACGTAGTAGACATTATTTCTTGAAAACCGGCATCTTTTGATTTAATATACAATGAACGATGGCAGAATAATGCTGGGTGGTTCGTCTTTCCCCCCCATGACTGTACTGTCTGTCCGCCACGAGAAATTGTCTAGTTGACAGCGGTCACTATAGAAACAGGTTATCGTAGGAAGAAGTTCATTCAAATGTATTTCTGCCGCAAACTGGCGCCAAGAATAAAAAAACTCCAACTTCCATTGGATTCCTCCTACCCAAAATGGATCTTCCCTAGCATAAACAATTACTATAGTGACCACTGCAAACTAGACAATTTGGCGGCGATGGTTCTCGTAGAGCAAAAAATAGACTTTATGTTGCATCAAAACAGAACATTAATATAGCTAAGAAAGAAACCTCTAGATGATCAAGCAACAAGAATCCCTCTATATCATCAGATAAATGGCATACTTTTTCACACCTACCTCTTTGTACTTAAAAAATTGTGAAATAAAGACAAGAAATATTGCCTTAGAGCCCTAGACATTCCCTTATGCAACTCACAATGCCAATCTATATTATGAATAATCCTGATGACTTTGCATAATTTTTGCCTTATTCCCGACTTATTAGGAGAATTTTCTTGACTTAAGAACTTCATTAAAATCTGTCACAATTATTTAAAATAAAATTTCTTCTTACGTAGCATTAATTAATGCTTTATTTTTTAATTTATTTTCCAATACTGGGTTCATTACAATCTGATGATAATGGGATTACTAAAATCTTTTCTTAAGGAGTGGTGGCAAGAGGAATAAGAAATCAGGGCCAAATCAAATCAAAAAAAAAAAAATTCTAATCAATTTTATCTTATAATTTTCTAAAATTTCAGAGCAATCTTCAAATATTTTTAAAGATATTTTGCCTTTATACAGAAATAGCAAGTGTTGTATTGAGCCTTACAAATGGTGATTGCAGGAAAAATTTTAAGTATGCCACCTGATGAAATCATTATATCATCACTTAACAAGCTTATCTCAATTTTCTAAATTTTACAAGAGTACGATTTTTATTTTTTTTTGCAATCAATGACAAATCTTTCTGACTCTTTTCACATCTAATATAAACATTAGGTTTCATGTTCATATCAAATTTCAAAAACCCAGAAATATTCTTTTACTGGTTGAGAAAAATTTGGTTTTCTCTTACTCTTGCAAATTGGGATAGGTGATGTTGGTTGTTAAGTGACCATCAATTTATCAGTAACTTAAGCAATAGATGAAATAAGCTTTACAAATATCTGCCAGTTCAGAAAAATGCTTTCACTTCTGTAACTGCAGGCAGACAGATTGTCTACACCTTTAAAGCGGGGGGCGGGGTAAAAGCCATCATAATTGGTTTGGGCCAGGGGCCAAACTACAGCCTGCAAGCATGGTGGGCTGGACATGCGTGCAATTCAAAACTACCTTATGTTGATATAATGAACTAGGCTAGGTCCTGGCTCTTAGTAGATGAGTCAGTGTGGCCCTTAAGCCAAAAAAGTTTGGAGACGCCTGGTTTGGACAATTCCACTGACAGTTACTTTCAGCCATTCTGCCTTGGAGGGAAGTTGATTTTCTGATGGACTCGGAATCAAGAGTTAGTACCAGAACAGGTTTGATTTGTTTAGAGGTTTATGGTGCAAGTGCCAGTATTTGAGCTGAACAGGTTTATACACAAATTCCTAATCTGTATCTTTTTTTAGAAAAAAAAGAAGCCCAGATTAAAAAAAATATTTTAATTAATACAACTAAAAAGTAAAAATACTGCTCTGTCAAAATGAAAAACACACGAGAAATCAAACAAAGGAAAAAAGAGCAATTATATGAAACAAAATGATTTTGGCGAGTTCTGCTATTGTATCTGTTTATTTAAGTAGTTGTTGAAAATATATTATTAGTAGCTATTAAAATCGAATAATTATTATTAGTTATTTAAATGGAATGGAATGATGAAGTTTATTAATTTTTATTTAAGAATAAGTTTGTGCAATTCACATAAAGCACCATATGAAAAATAACTCGGTAGCGTTTTCAAAGCACAATTCACTGTTTATTTACTTCAAACTTTTTCCAAATCAGAAATACACAAAATTCCACATGTATAATCCACTCTATGGATAACATTGAAATCATAATCTCCATATAAACACTCAGTATTGTAAATGTAAATCATTTACTGTAGTTGAACCCCACATCTGATCAAAACAGAAGAGAAACATACAAAATTCTTTGATATGGCCATTCATTCAATTTCAGCATTTACCAACATTGGATTAATAAGGGAAGTAGCCTTTTCTTTTCCAAAAAAGTACTTGACAATAGCCAGAGCAAATTCAAATGCTGTTCCTGGACCTCGACTGGTTATCAAATGTTCATCAACAACCACACGTTTCTCAACGTATGTGTATTCACCTGAAACAAATTGACAAATATATCAAAATATTGCAGATACATATTATTCACTCTTTTTAAATTCAGATCCCCCCCCCCCCAGATTTTCTGGGCCTAACTTACAAATTAATGCATCAAACTGCTTATTATCAAATTAATGAACAAAATTTATGACTTTGTAAAAAAGATATAAATTACAAATTCTTAACTGTACTGTTCCACAAAGTCTACCAACAGAGAAAGAAATGAAAAGAAAATTTTACTGCACGAAAGACTGAATAAATTGTGTTCAATAAAGAATATGACTTCGTGTACATGAAATGTATTGTAGGACAAAGGCTCAGAATTAAGTTGCCTGTCACCTGAATGGGAAGAGATTATTACTGGACAGGACCTTCCAGTTTGCAACAAGACTATTTCCATCCAAGCTTTTTTCCACCTTAACAAGAAGATGAAACGATTTCTGTTGGACAAAGGAACAATTTCCAACCAAAACTGAAGGCCAAGGAATTAAACACGCACAGTTTTAAAAAGGACCTAAAATCAAAATCGGAGGAGTCCCATTTTTTCCAAAAACATGGCTACTTCATTTTTTTTACATTGAATGTAGCTAAATTTTTCATATTAACCATATTTGTTGTTTTTACTTTTCTTTCTTCTTCCTAGACAAATGAGCATCAAAAAGCAGGTTGTTCCTTAACTTCTGAAGGGGAATGTATTTGCTAAATTACAGAGAGCTGTGAAGCACAAAAATTATTAGAAGTTTAGGAAAAAAGATTCAGAGGATCATGTCATTACTTACAGAAAATTACAAAAAGTTTGTTCCCATTTAGGAGCATAAAAGTATATTATATCACTATAAATAGTTCTTTTTCATGACATACAGTGGGTGAATGTTATAACTAGGCAACTACAAAATTGGTGAATTATGGACAAGTACATAAAAAGTTGCCATTAGGCTATGTTCACAACATACAATGACTAGGTAACATGCAACTTAGGTGCTACTTATAATTTCATTCAGGTAATCGCATTCTCTTGAAATCATGGGGGAAAAAAAAAAAGATTCATTTAAGTTTTTCTCAAAATAACTGATTTGAAGTTATCTAGTTATATCATTCATCCCACCATAAATGATATTTATACAGTAAGACACTGATTAACCAAACTCGGGTTAACCGAAACCTAAATTAACCAAAATGTCTCTGAAATTGCAAATCCAAAAAACACGTACTGTACAGAAATGATCAAGAAGGCGAGACTTTTTTGCAATGACATCCCCACTATTTGCTTTTAAGCTTCCCCGAGAAAGTCAGCGATTAATTATTGAAAGTTAAAATTAATGGGCATTAACAATATTAATTACAACATTGTTTACTGTTAGTTTATTTGCAGTTTTTCATGATCTAAAAATCGTCTAAATATTTGTGAATCTTTGTTTACATTTGGATGATTGGCTTGTACAGACTTGCTGGCAAAATTCTTGTTAGGAAAAATTTTCATCAAAAAATTAGTTTGGTGTGGACTCCAGGGCATTCACTAATCCATTGGAATGAAAAGGCGGACTTACTCGCAAAAACGGTCACGGAGTCGCATCCATTACTAGAGTGGATTGCTTACGAGGATATAATTTCTCGTTATCAGACAATTTCTCTTCAAAAAACGAACCTTTCCTTTCAACACAGCAAATATCAAGAATCAATTGGAGATATTCCCGCCATGTTCACTCTAACTCCTTGGCTCAAAAATAGAAGAGAGGATATTATTATTGCACGACTTTTAACCCGGATGATTATTACTCCGGCGCTATTGCATAGATTTGGTTTACATAATTACCCTCGTTGTCAAATTTGTAATCGTGACAATAACATTGAACACTTTATTTTGTTCTGTTCCAAATACTCCAATCATAGGTCTATCCTCTATGCAAAACTTAACTTTGATCCTCAATTGTGATCGTCTATAAAAGCCTTTTTTCAAAATGCTGTTTCAGATAAGCGGCATCTTAGGATTCTTCTTCAATCTCTGAAATCTTTTGACATTTATTAAGCGCACCTTTTTTGGTTTTTTTTGAGTGCATCTTTTTTGACATTTATTGAGTGCATCTTTTTTGACAT